>JALIGW010000079.1:2130336-2195655 GCA_023053685.1 Diadophis punctatus similis | reverse complement strand
CTTTCAGGGAAGGAAAAGGTTTATTGCGCAGGTTCAAAGCAAAGAAAAAGGCCTGAACCCCGAATCAGGATCAGGGGCTCTCTTTTATACATTTGGTTACATTTGGTTATGTATACATTTCCTTTATCCATATATGGTGAACAGTTACATAGTTATGTCTTAAAATATCCTAAGGAACTGAGAGCAGACAGATAAGCAAAATGACACCTACGTGCATAACAGATGTTTCCAGCCCCGGACATTTGTCCTTGACCGTTTGAGGAACTCCCAAGGCTTCTTGCAAACAACAGACGGATACATAAGGCAGAGGACAGGAAAACATATATCTTGGTCAGCATATTCAGGGCGGACTGTGTGGACACATCCCAAAATGCTGATACAACAACTCCCTTCTGCTGACTAGCCAAGGCCAAGGATAGAAAGGCCTTTGTTTTACCTCTGCTATGGGCCTCGCATCCATTGTGGCCCTTGCATCCTACTTTAATTGGAATTAGAAAAATGGGGGAAATTACAATTATCTTTATTGGGACGTATAGCGGCAATTAAAATGAGCACCTTACCAAAATTTCTATATTTATTTCAAACAGCCCCTGTTAAATTAGAGACGAATTTTTTTACCACATTAAATAAAATTACCTCTAAATTCATCTGGCAAAACAAAAAATCAAGAATTAAACTAACAAACTCACAAGACAACAAGAGCAGAGGCGGCCTCGGACTACCTGATTGGAAACTTTATTATAAAGCAGCATCTCTAACATGGATAAAAGAATGGATTAATCTGACAAACAAACGAACACTATTATTAGAAGGACATGACTTGCAGTTGGGATGGCATTGTTAAGATAAGAATTAATCTCATCAGAGGCGAAATGAATCTTTTCCTGAAACTCTGACATTATCAAAGTAAACCGCAGTTCAAATGCTAAGGTATAAGATATTTATTTCGTTACAAAAATAATAAATCACATCCTGGCTATAAACATAGGTGTTGCTTCGTACAGAAGCAGAAGACAAAAAAGGAAGATCAAAGGAAAGGAATGTACACATGCATACTAGGAACATAATAATCACGTGCTCAGGAATATACCATTATATTTGATAGGGATGCATCTCCCTGCATATACATGTAACAGGCAACACAAAATCACTGCCTGACACCCCTTCTTTGTCTGTTGGATGGATATGCTTATATCACTCTACACACATTAGATATGTTAAAAATTCATGTCTTGCTGCTGGTAACGGCTTGTTCAGGATGTCAGCTATCTGATATTCTGTTGGCACATATTCTAGCTTAATGAAACCTTGTCTTACTAAATCTCTAACATTTTTATAACGAATGTCAATGTGTCTGGACCTAGAACCTGTGAAACGTGTTTCTGAAATGTAAACAACTGATTGATTATCCTCCATCATGGTGATTGGCTTCTTCGGTTTGGTCCAGATATCTGTAACTAAAGAATAGAACCACGTTAACTGATTACTAGCGTCAGAAATGCATGCATATTCCGCCTCGGTGGAAGAACAGGAAACAAAACTCTGTTTTCTCACGTTCTAATGAACGGGACATCCATTCAGGTACATTATGAAACCTGATGTGCTTTTTCTTTATTCCTTATCGCTTGCCCAGTCAGCATCTGCATAACAATACAAGTCAGCAAGATCAGAATGTGTAGGTTCTAGCTTTAATTTCATGTGTTGAGTGTATTTTAGGTATCTCAGTAACTTCTTAATACATGACCAGTGGAATTCTGTGGCTTTGCCTACATGTCGTGACAACAAATTGACACTAAGTGCTATGTCTGGTCTAGTCCAACCACTAATGTATAGTAGTGAACCAATTACTGAGCGATAAAGTGTTTGATCCTTGAACTCAGGACTTTGTTCATCTTTCAAATTACAAAAATCTGTTTGCATAGGAGTGTGTGTCGGTGTAGCATCTTGCATGTTGCAATAGTGTAGGAGTTGTTCTATCTTGGCTTGTTGTGAGAGGCTAAACCCCTTCTGTGTCTTTTCAATCTGTACACCTAAATAATCATTGATGTGACCTAGTGACTTCAATGTGAAGAATCTCTTCAGACCTGAAACAAAAATTTCACTCATGTGTTTGTTAGGACCAATGTAAACAATATCATCTACATAAACAAGAACAATTTCATATGCATCCCTAAACCTTTTTGTGAACACGCATTCATCAGTTTCGGACTTAATAAAGCCCATTGAATTTAGTTTGTCTTTGAGACAGTTATACCACATCAAACCTGATTGCTTCAGACCATAAAGACTTTTGTTGAGAATCCACGTGTCCCCTTCTCGGCCACGGAGGTCGTCACGGAATCCGGGGGCGCACTTCACGTAGATTTCTTCATCTAGGTCTGCATGTAGATAGGCAGTTTCAATATCAAATTGGAAAACTTCAAGTCCAAGAATGGAAGCTGTAGTTAAGGCTATTTTCACACTTTCAGTCCGCACTGTAGGTGAGTAAGTGTTTGTGTAATCATCAGGATAACTTTGTGCGAAACCTTGTGCTACTAGTCTTGCTTTGTATAATAGTTCACCATCTGGTTTTTGTTTGATTTTGTACACCCATCGTGTGCCAATGACTTTCTTGTTTTGAGGAGGTGCTGCAGGTGTAAATACCTTGAGATTCTGGAGACTGTCCATCTCAACTTGCATGGCGGTGTGCCATTTATCTTGTTCATCTTGTGAAAGATATTTGATTTGAGCATAAGTCTCTGGTGGAAGTGTAACATTACAGGCCAATGGTGGTGGTCTGTTTGTGCATTGCAATGTATATTTCTTTGGAGGAATACCTTTTGTAGTTCTCTTGGAACGTCTTGGAGCAGTTGTCCAATCTTCTTCATCTTCCTTATCTCCATCGATGTCGCTAGCATGAGCGTCCGCAGCAGGTGAAGATGGAATGTTAGATGAATCATCTCTGGGAAAATAAACTCCAGGATCATTAGAATGTATTGGACCAATCTGAATCTTCTTCAAAGTTAGCAGAATTAGAAATTGTAATCATATTGTTAGAGTCAATGAATTTTCCCCATTTCGAATTGTCATCAATGCCCATATATCTCAGTCTTTTAGCAATTTGGCCACCTTTTCTTCTTAGTGCTAATGGAATGTTCACCATTGCATATGAACCAAAAATGTGTAGATTAGAAAGATCTGGCTGGTAGCCATGCAGCATGTAGAAAGGTGTTTGGTCAATCACACTACTCCAAGTGCGATTAACAAGGTAGTTTGCATACTTAAGTGCTTCGCCCCAAAATGAATGTTTCAGATTAGCATCTTCTAGGAGGCAGCGCATCATGGTTTGGAGAACCCCTTGCCGTCGTTCTACTACTCCGTTATGAGCTGGAGTTGAAGGGGCAGATGTTTGATGAATGATACTGTTTCTGCGCATCCAATCCTGGAAACGTTGTGACATGAACTCGGAACCATGATCACTCTGGATTCTGCGGATCTTCACCCCATGTTGATTGAAGGCCTGTATTGCAAAATCTTTAAAGATCTGAAACGTTTCAGATTTCTCTCTCATAGGAAAAACATAACTATATCTAGAATGATTATCAACAATAGTTAAGAAATACTTTTTACCGCCAATAGTTGGGCCATAAGGACCCACAATATCAGTATGAACCAAATCAAAAATGCGTGTTGACTTACGTATAGCATGTTTTGGAATGGCTGCTGCCTTTGATTTTGCCTTTTTGCAAACAGCACAATCCAAATGTACCTTACATCCTTTGAAATTCAAACCTTGGGCAAACAATGGCATCTGCTTAAGGACGTCAAAACTGGCATGCCCCATTCTCCTGTGCCATTTATGTATACAGTTGTAATGTAAGGGTCTACCTGTAAGAGAATTAACAAAGTTAACATTTGAATTAGGAACCTTAGGTTTGCTTTTAGAAGTCAGTGAGGCAATTACAGGATCTCTCTCTTGGACAGCTCTCTCTGGGCCTGCATTGCCATTAATGGAAGGTATTATACTTGCTTGTTTTTGAGGCTCAGGTTTTGGCCTTAAGTAGAAGACTCCAGCAATCACAATTGTGTCTGCAACAATCATACTATTCTTAACAATGTAGCTTGCGTTCTTAAAATGATGAATCTGAAAATCTAAAATATTGATTAAATGGGTATAACTAAGCAAATTAAAAGCTGCAGCAGGAACATAATAAACATCTGGAACCAGTGTATCTAACTCTTCAATGTAAACAGTCCCTTTTCCTTCGACTTTGCAAGGACGTTCAGTGAATGTATAAAGTTCACGAAGTTCTGGTTCTGGTGCATGCATTTCTTTGAAAAGGTGCTTTTGGTAAGTAATGCTAATTGAGGCACCTGAGTCCAAAGTCCATAATAAATGTCTATCATATTGTTGACAGGGTTGGACAGCTTGTGTGATGGCAAGAGTGGCATATGGGCCAAATGGGTCGCGCCTTGGACCTGGGCGACGTTGGCTGCCACCTCTGCTTCTGCTGCCTCTGTAGACTGTTCCTCTGGGCAGGGATGCACTTCTCCTGTACGCTGTGCTTCTGGGTTGGTACTGATCCCTGAAATCTGTTCCTCTGGGCTGGACAGGAAATTGAGTGCGTTGCAATTGAATACAATCTCTGCTTGTGTGACCTACACGATCACAATATTGGCAACGTAGCAATCTTGGAGTGTATTCCCTCTCTGGGAGTCTTCTAAGTGGAAGACGTGTTGCAGCTAGGGGGCACTGCAAGTGTGGGGCTGCAAGTGCAATATCTTCATATTCTGTTATAATTCTACAAACATTGTCCACAGTTCTTTGAGCAAAAGGTACATGATTGATTTGTGTGATGGCCTCTCTCCATGTGTAATTTAAGGAATTGGTAATAATACTGACCATTTGATTATCGTCCATTGGATAGCCACGTTCTGCGAGGTCTTTCCTCATGCGTTTCATCTTTGATAAATGTGCCCCAATGCTGTCTGTAGGTTTAATTCTAGTTCCATGAAATTGTGACAAAAGCAGGTTAGTAGATTCAGCTGAAATTGGCCGGAAACAACGTTCTAATTGAGTCCATATTTCTTGGGCAGTAGCATTTGGGACAAACGTTTGTTGCATTTCGATTTCCATCGACATCAGTATGCTGGTAGACGCCTTTATATCTAATAATCTGACAGCGTCTGCCCAAGGTCGCTGAGGTGGATTGAATACCATGTCGTGCGTGCCTTCACGATGAAGCAAAATAGTCATTTCACTGACGCAGGCTTTATAGTTATGTCCTGATGGCTTTAACTTTGAGTGTCCAGTTAATGGGGCAACTGGTTCCTGGTAAGGTGGAGCAACTGCTTGAATTGGCTGTAAAGGTGGGGCGCCTAATGGGGCCTGCGCAGGTGCTGCCTGAGGAATTGCCTGTGGACCCACTTGGGGTTGAAGAGGAGGCAGCAAAGGAGCCTGCATTGGAGCAGGTGGTGGTGCCTGGGCTGGCTGTTGTACAGCAGCTGGTGCAGCAGCAGGAGCTGGCTGCAAAGGAGCAGGCGGTGGAGAAATTGGCACTAACTGGGCCACAGTTGGGGCAGGCGTAGGAGCTTGCATTGGAATAAATGATTGTCCCATTTGGGCTTGCTGTTGTGTAGTTGGAACAGCAGGGGCTGTAGCAATTCCAGCCTGCGAAGCAGCTTGAGTCTGCAGCATAATTTGTGCAGCCATAGGAATGGGTGGTGCAGTTTGTGCCTGTATTATTTGGGCAGGCTGAAAATATTGTTGTTGGGGTAAAGGTGTAGATGGAGCAAACTGCGGTCCAAAACTTTCAGGTGGCATAGGTGACAAAGGTTGTCTTTTACCTGACATCAGAATTTCGAGCCTTTGTAAAACAGTCTGAAACATGAGTTCTGTTTTATCTTGTCCACTAGATGGCACTGCAACATTACTTTTGGGAAAGTCTCTTTGTTCATAAAATCTTTGATCAGAGCCAGCCCCTATTGATGTATAGTCATATGTCCCTTCTGGCAAATGAAAGGTAACACCCATTTTGGGGTGGGACTCTAATGGAGAGACCGGAAAAGAAGGCCCAGAAAAAGCTTCTGGAATGTGGGAAGGCTGGCAGACATCTTGTTTTTCATATGGGCGTTGGCTTTCTAGTAACTGCCTCCTTAAGTATTTAATTTCTCTGTCTTTACTAGCAAGAAGGTCTTTGTGACGTGTATCAATAAATTTTTCTGTGACTGATACGTTGGTTGAGGGGACTCCCTCAGAAAAACTTTCAAGTAATTGAGTCGGAATTGGCTCATAATGAGTAATCTTTGGAATGGCCCCCATTTGAGTTGAACTGGCACCCGGGAAAAAATATGTGTTTTTGATAAATAATAAATAATAATAAATAAATAATAATAAATAAATAATAATAAATAAATAATAATAAATAATAAATAAATAATAATAATAATAATAATAATAATAATAATAATAATAATAATAATAATAATAATAATAATAATAATAATAATAATAATAATAATAATAATAATAATAATAATAATAATAATAATAATAATAATAATAATAATAATAATAATAATAATAATAATAATAATAATAATAAATAAATAATAAATAATAAATAATAAATAATAAATATGAAAAACTGGGGAGTTAAAAAAAAGCAAAGTTACAATTCAAAATAGGAAAAATAAAACCAATCCTCCAATTAAAAATATGAAAAAAAGAAAAAAGAAAAAGAAGAGACAAACCCCAGCTTCTGAATCCACACCCCAACAAAAGAGAAAATAAAAATAAAAATTTAAAAAAGGGAAAAATTTCTCCTTCAAAACTCTCCAAAAAAAACCCAGTATTTATATCCAAAATTAACAAAATGAACAAAAAAAGCCAAAAATTAAAAGCGAAAAAGAGGAAAAAAAAATTAGTTACATTAAAAATGATATACAAACTGATTGCTCCAATAAGAAAAGAAGGCTTATTCTATTGCTCTTCAGGCTCTTCTTGCCTTAATCCATCCAACAAGATTCAAAGTTCAAAGAGAGAAAAAGAGGTTTGTTCAAAAACAAAAAAATATACCAAACCAAAACAGCACATATCCACCTGGAAGACTCAATATTGTCTTTATTTTTTTAAATTGTTTTTCAACTTTAAGCATCATAATATCATAACACAGATCTACACCTATTCACATCTATTATTTTTGCTCATACAAAACTTATACAATATTTCCACATATTTACAATCTTACATCTTCTTCTTCATCCAACCTTATTTCATAGTCCTTTGTCTTTCCATTTGTACCATTTTGACCATACTTCATAGTAGTCTGAGTTATTTTGGTCTTTGAGTTCAATGGTTAATCTGTCCATTTCTGCACATTTGTAAATTTTGTCCAATAATACATTCTCCGGAGGTATTTGGCTGTTCTTCCAATATTGCGCATATGCAATTCTTGCCGCTGTAATAATATGTAGTATCAAATATTGTATATTCCTGGGATGTTGCTTTTTTATAATTCCAAGTAGGAAAAGTCCTGGAGTGTATTCTACTGTTCTTCCTGTGATGTCGCTTAGCCATTTATGTACTTTATTCCAATAACCTCTCGCTTCGGGACAAGTCCACCACATACTGTATGAAAGAAGGTACCTATGTCTTTTTTGCATTTCCAACAAACTGAATTCACATTTGGCTATATCTTCGCCAATCTTGCTGGGGCCAAATGCCACCTATAAAACATTTTATAATAATTTTCTTTGTAAGCTGTTGATTTTGTTATTTTGCAATTTATGTTCCAGGTCCTCTCCCAGTCAGCCAAGAGTATATTGTGACCTACATTTTTGGCCCATGCTATCATCGGACTTTTTACTATGTCTTCAAATTTGTCAAATTCCAATAAGTAGTTATATAATTTTGATATCAATTTTTCTTCTGGGCCTATTAGTATTTTATCCAGTTTTTGTGTTTCTGTGTCTATGCCAATTCCTTCCATATCTTTTTTGTATCTCGAATTCAATTGTAAATAGTGTCACCAATCAATTTCTATGTTTTCCTCAGCCAATTGTTCTCTACTTTTTAATTTTCCAAATGTGTCCAAAATATCTTTATATTTAATTACTTTAGTCATATTCATTAAATTTGGGTAGGTCATAGCTTCAATAGTGGAAAGCCAATTAGGTATTTTTAGGTAGTGTTTCTTTTTAATTTCAGACCATATTTAAGGGAATTTCTAATTAGATGGTTATTGAAGCTTTGATGTTGTTTAGTTCTATCGTTCCATAAATATGCATGCCTGTCAGGCAGTGATTTTGTGTTGCCTGTTACATGTATATGCAGGGAGATGCATCCCTATCAAATATAATGGTTTATTCCTGAGCACGTGATTATTATGTTCCTAGTATGCATGTGTACATTCCTTTCCTTTGATCTTCCTTTTTTGTCTTCTGCTTCTGTACGAAGCAACGCCTATGTTTATAGCCATGATGTGATTTATTATTTTTGTAACGAAATAAATATCTTATACCTTAGCATTTGAACTGCGGTTTACTTTGATAATGTCAGAGTTTCAGGAAAAGATTCATTTCGCCTCTGATGAGATGAATTCTTATCTTAACATGATAGCAGAGGATATGGTTCCTGGATCTTAATTAATTCTGACAGATTCATTGCATTTAGCTCAGCTAGAAAGATAAGAATGTTTTTGGCTGTTTTGAAGTGAAAACGCCATAAATTTACTAAAATGTCTTCTCTGCTACCTAGCAGACCACTTTGTTACCCAAAAAGTAGAGAGGATCAGTTATATTGGACTTAATTCTCACTAACAGAGATGAAATGATAGAAGGTGTTGAAGCTACAGGAACCTTGGGGGAAAGTGATCATGCAATATTGGAATTCAACATTATGCAAACACAAGCAGTAGAACAAAATCAAACTAGAGTCTTGGACTTTAAGAGAGCTAATTTCAATAAACTTAGAGAGAACTTGGGAAAGATTCCATGGATGAGAATCCTCAAGGGGAAAACAACTCAAGAAGCTTAGGAAATTTTGAAAAGTGAGATTATAAAAGCCCACACCAGCACAATACCAATGAAGAAGAAAAATAATAGGTCTGAAAAGAAACCAGCATGGCTGCATAAAGAACTCTCTGACAAATTGAAAGACAAAAAGGAGAAGTATAAAAAGTGGAAAGAAGGGGAAATAACTAAGGCAGAATACCAGCAAATAGCCCGAGCCTGTAAAGATGAAGTGAGGAAAGCTAAGGCTCACAATGAACAAAGGCTTGCAACAAAAGTAAAAAGTAACAAAAAAAGCTTCTTCCAACATATTAAAAACAAGAAAAAAGTCAAGGAAACAATTGGTCCACTGCAGGGAGAAAGTGGCAAGAAGGTGACAAGCAACAGGGAGAAAGCAGAGCTACTTAACACGTTTTTTGCATCTGTCTTTACACAAAGGGAAAAAACAGTCCAACCTATCAAAAACAGCATCACAAAAAACATATTAGGAACACAAGTTAAAATAGGGAAGAAAATGGTAAAGGAACACCTGTCTACCCTAGACGAATTCAAATCACCAGGATCAGATGGATTACACCCCAAGGTTCTGAAGGAACTGGCAGATGAGATCTCAGAACCACTGAACTATATCTTTCAAAGATCCTGGAGATCCGTGTATCAGCTGACTGTCTTCCAAGGCAAGAATTATGCTGGCTAATGCCTTTTCATTTCTTCTCAGGTCCCCATCATCCAGGACTGCTGGTGGATTAGTAACAATCGTCCACAACTCCTCCCTCCGCAGGTACATCTCCATCTTCACATTCCAGGAGAGGTAGTTTGTCTCATTCAGCCGAGACACCAAGAAACCTCCTCCCATTACGCCGACGGAGGCCATTTTGCCTGATAACCATGATTTAAACCACTTACTCTGGTGCAAGCTCCCACTGGGTTACTCTTCTTTCTAGGCTCTCTAGTCACTCTGGCCTTCTCTCTGTACTGGGCCCATAACCTGTCAGAGCGTTTGCAGCGTGACTACTATTAGGAGACAACCCAGGAGCAAAACACAGCACTCTGAGCCTTAGACATTAACAGTGGTTTATATACAAGATATATACAGACATATACAGTACATGGTAGGCAAATACCTGACAAGCAATCAATCAACTTCTTAACTCTACACGGAGAACACAGCAATGGATACTGAACACAAGGAGAGAATGAGAATACACGAGGAGAGAAGATATGCCCTCTCCTGGCTGCTTTATATAAACACCTCTTAAAGTGGTAAAGATCTTTGTGGACCCCTTCGTAGTCTACAACTGGCAATACCAATGCTGATTCATCTTCATTGCATCAGCCTTACAGTTGCATCAGCTTTACAGTTGCATCAGCTTTATAGCTGGTCAGCTCTTAAATCTCAATACCTTAACACTCACCTTCCATTTTGATACTTAGTAAATAGCTATATATTTTCTTCATTAATTTTTCATCCATTCCTGTTAATATCTGATCTAATTCTGTTAAATCTTTATGAAAACCATACATTCTCCATCCTCTGAGGAGCCAGCAGTCAGGATGGGTTGTCTCCGCCCACTAGCAGTTGAGGACCGAGTCTCTTTTTTTTCTAACTTCCTGGATCCGCCCTCTGGGACCCCAGTTCTGACTCGTCCTCAGCAGACCAGGACGTGGCGAACACAACCTCATCCCAACTTCTGGTTCCTACACCTCACAGATCAGATCTACAAGCAAGTAGCAAGAAAGGAAGGAAAAGATCCAAGTATTTAAGTTTCTTAATATAAGTGGGCTAGGGTTACGTGGTACGACGCAGCGGCTTCTGCCCAGTCTACCACGTGGAGAGTCAGGTCCCAGGGCCCCTCCTCCTCTACGGGACACAGGCTCGCTCAGCGGCCACGGCCAAGCCCCAGGACAACGAAACGGGGGACTCCTAGCCGTTTGAGC
Organism: Diadophis punctatus similis; assembly: GCA_023053685.1. Classification (NCBI taxonomy): domain Eukaryota; kingdom Metazoa; phylum Chordata; class Lepidosauria; order Squamata; family Dipsadidae; genus Diadophis; species Diadophis punctatus. The sequence goes on along the minus strand of JALIGW010000079.1, from coordinate 2,184,726 downwards.
GCTGCTCCGGTTTTGGCCGTGAGGGAGGTTTCCCGCTTGCCGCGCCCCAGCCCACCACCGCTAAGTGCCTGTGCGAGCGCCCCATGAGCCAGGCGCAAGAAAACAAGGAAGCGAGGAGGAGAGCTTCTTGCAAGTTCGCAGTGGCCGCCGGCGCCTCGCGTGCAGAGGTTTTGCTTTCCCCGGCAACCGAGTTTGGCGCCAAAATAGCCTAATGAATACTCGGCCACGCCCACAGCCTGTTCCCCGGGGACGCCCTGAGGGCTGCCAGCCTCGTAGTCCATAGCGGGGAGGAAATCAGCGGTGCACCGTTCTCCGGGGGGGGGTAATTAAGGATGGGGTCGACCGCTCCTGCGCGCCTACAGCCCATCCCTTAATGGCCTTAACAGAACCAGGGCCACGGGGTTTAAGCATTCCAACAGCGCTTGGCCTCCGTGCTAATTAAAGGAGTCACCATGGCTAAAGGCATCAGCTCAACTAGCTATAAACCTGGGGGCAAGCGCACAAAGAAGACCAACAGGCCGAACGACGATGAGGCCGCTGCCTTGTTAGCCTCCCAGGCCAGGCCATTGAGCCCCTCCAGGGCGGAACGGCGTAGAGACCGCACCCTCCAAAAGATTCATGAGAAGGCAGCCAAAGCTAGCCTGCCCCTCCCAGACAATCAAGGAGGGCCCTCTGCCTCCGGCCCTGCACCCCCGGTGCCTTCTTTGGAGGCCTCGGTCCTCCCACCAGTTTCTAAGAACCTGTGGGGACCAGGGGGTCTGAGGGGTTCTATTCCTCCCTCCCTGGATCCTCAGGCTACTGCCAGCCAGGGCCCTCTCAATCTGGAACAAAACTCCCAGACTCAGGCCTCTCAGGCTGCAGCGAATGTGCAGGTCCCTATTGTAATACCTGATCAGGGAACCAGTCCTCAGACCATACCAACTGGCTCCAACGCGACTTGGCCCATCGACCAGGCAGCTATTCAACAATGGATTGCCATGGCGGTCCAAAGTAGCATCACTGCTAACCTCCAATCCTTGGCTGCCTCATTACCAACTCAAGGCTCCGGGAGATCCTCTCTCCAGCTGGAACCCCAACCAGGCACCAGTTCTGGCCTGTTAGGAGAGGACCAGCTTTCTAATGTATCTGAAGAGGATAACCTTGATGATATCCCGGAGGCTGGAGTAGACAACATGGGAGGCTTATCTGAGGATGAATCCCCCCAGCCCAACCTCCATCCTCAGCCCTTTCCCCTCCAGGGCTGTACAAGTCCCTCCTGAGCAAGGCCAGGGCAGAGGCCAGCCTAGCAGTGCCCGCCGGCCCGGCTCCAGCCACCACCACTCCGCTTGGACCGATCTTCTCTTCAGTCACAACTGAACTAGATTCGGTGCCAGCCCCCTCCCTCTTTCTAGACACCATGAAGCACCAGTGGGCGAATCCATCAGCCGGACCATCCCCTTCCAGCCTCGAATGCCAATTCTTCAATGTGGCTGCTGAATTGGGGGACCTCCTTGAGGTGCCCTTGGTGGATTCCCCGGTCCTGGCTCTACATGCTCAAGCTAACCTACCAGGAGAGTCGGAGGAGAATTTAAATCCTGAAGATCGAAAAGTGGAACAGGCACTGGTTTGGGCCCATCAGGCGGCGGCCTGGGCTATCAAAGCGGCTTCAACCTCTTCCTTCTTTGCCAGAGTGGCCCTTCTTTGGCTGAAACAGCTGCAAGAATTCATCCCGGACACAAACATCCGCGCTCAACAAGACCTCAACAAGGTTTTCGCCACCTGTCAATTCCTAGCAGATTCCACTCTGTATACGTCAAAATTTGCCTCCAAAGCTATGGCATCCACCATCGTGGCCAGAAGGATGCATTGGCTGAAACAATGGCCAGTCAAAACTCGACACAAATGGCGCTTAGCGGCCAAACCGGTCAAGGGCAAACACCTATTCGGGGACTCCCTCGACCCCTTCCTCATCGAGTCTCGCAACAAGAGGAAGATTCTTAGATTTAGATTTAGATTTATTATTAGAGTTGGAAGGGACCTTGTAGGTCATCTAGTCCAACCCCCTGCTCAAGCAGGAGTTCCTACACCATTTGAGACAGATGGCAGTCCAGTCTCTCCTTGAAGGTCGCAAGTGTTGGGGCTCTCACGGCCTCTGCTGGCAAGCTGTTCCACTGGTTGCTCGATCTCACCGTCAGAAAGTTTCTCCTCACTTCCAGGTTGAATCTCTCCTTGGTCAGCTTCCATCCGTTATTCCTTGTTTGGCTTTCTGGTGCCATAGAGAACAGCCTGGCCCCCTCCTCTCTGTGGCATCCCCTCAAGTATTGAAACACTGCTATCATGTCACCCCTGGTCCTTCTCTTCGCTAGACTGGCCAAGCTCAGTTCCTGCAACTGCTCTTTGTATGTTTTATTTTCCAGACCCTTTATCATCCTGGTTGCTCTCTTCTGCACTTTCTCTAGAGTTTCAATGTCTTTTTTGTAATGTGGTGACCAAAACTGGATGCAGTACTCTAGGTGTGGTCTGACCAAGGCTTTATAGAGTGGTACTAGTACCTCTCTGGTCCTTGATTGTATCCCTCTATTTATGCAGCTCAGGACTGTGTTGGCCTTTTTGGCTGCTGCTGCACACTGCTGGCTCATATTTAGTTGGCTGTCTACTAGGACTCCGAGATCCCTTTCGCAATCGCTGCTATTGAGTGTGGTTTCGCCCAGTTTGTATGTGTATTTTTGATTCTTCTTGCCTAGGTGCAGAATTTTACTTTTCTCTGTGTTAAATTTCATTTTATTGGTTTGGGCCCAGTGTTCGAGTCTGTCAAGGTCCCTCTGGATTTTGAGTCTGTCGTCTGGGGTGTTTGCTACTCCCGCCAGCTTGGTGTCATCTGCAAATTTGGTTAGTTCTCCTGCTATTCCCTCATCTAGGTCATTTATAAAGATATTGAAGAGTACTGGGCCTAGGACGGAACCTTGTGGTACCCCACTGCTTACTTCTCTCCATGTGGACTTAGAGCCATTGAGGACTACTCGCTGGGTACAGTTGGTCAGCCAATTGTTAATCCATCTGGTTGTGTAGCTATCTATCCCGCTTTTTTCTAGCTTATGAAGGAGTAGGTTGTGGTCTACTTTGTCAAATGCTTTGCTAAAGTCCAGGTATATTATGTCTAATGCATTACGCTGGTCTACTAATTTGGTCACAGTGTTGAAGAATGAAATGACCATCATGGTCACAACAGACGCCAGTCTATCCGGATGGGGCACACATTGCGAGGGCCTCACAGCACAAGGCCTGTGGTCAGAGGCACAGGCCAGGTGCTCCATCAACTGGCTCAAGCTGCATGCCGCCTCCTTGGCGCTAAAGCAATTTCTTCATCTCCTGGCGGGCTCACATGTGCTGCTCTTGACGGACAACATCACCACGAAAGCACACATCAACCGCCAGGGAGGTACCCGTTCCCGGACACTCATGAACGAAGCATTGAAACTGGGGTTATGGGCAGAACGACATCTCCTATCCTTGACATCGGAACACATATCCGGAGAGTCCAATGTCCAAGCGGACTGGCTGAGCCGCTTGACAGTGGACCAGGCTGAGTGGCGTCTCGACCCATCGATCTTCTGTTCCATCCTGGCAAAGTTTGGGACCCCGCTGGTGGACCTCTTCGCGACCCCGGACAATGCCCAGCTCCAGCGGTTCTTTATCAGATACCAATCTCAGGGCTCCGAGGGAACCAACACTCTCCGCTGTCGCTGGCCCCGGGGCCTGCTGTATGCCTTCCCCCCCTCCCCATCCTGTCCCAAGTACTCCAGAAGCTGATCCAGGAGGAAGCAGAGCTGATCTTAATTGCACCGTACTGGTCGCGGCAGCCTTGGTTTGCCGAGCTCAGGACTCTATCCGTGGCAAGCCCCTGGAAACTGCCTCCACTTCCAACGCTCCTCAGCCAGGGATCCCTCTTCCATCCGGACCCCCGTTGGTGCCAACTGACCGCCTGGCGATTGAGCGGGTCACCCTAGGCAGACAGCTTTATGATCCAGATGTGATCGTCTACATCCAGGCATCGCGTCGTCCGTCCACGGAACGGATATACTTGGCCACGTGGAAGGCCTTTTGCTCCTGGTGCGCCTCTCAGAACTTGTCACCCCTCAATGTACCGCTGCCCATGGTGCTGCAATTCCTCAAACGGGGGCTGGACAAAGGCCTTTCCCCCAACACTCTTCGGCGACAGGTCGCTGCGCTTTCTTCAGTCCTGTCGTGCGGCCATTTGGACTCACTATCACACATACCCACAGTCCGCCAGTTTCTAAAAGGGGTCACTAATTGTCGTCCCCCCACAATACACTGCTCTCCCACCTGGGACCTGCCCAGGGTGTTACAATCTCTTACGGGCCCCCCCGTATGAACCCATTCGAGAAGCCTCCCTCAGACACCTGACACTTAAGGTGGCCTTTTTGCTGGCCATCACCTCAGCTCGTAGGATATCTGAACTTTTGGTCCTCTCAGTGAGGGACGACCTCTGCATATTCCATCATGATCATGTGATCCTGTGTCTGGACCCGGCCTTCATCCCTAAGGTCAACTCCGTCTTTCATCGAGCCCAGGAGTTGGTCCTCCCAGCCTTCTGCTCCAGGCCGTCACATCCCTCCGAGAGAGTCTGGCATACCTTAGACATTAAACGGGCCTTGCGGGTTTACATCAACCGCACGTGTCCCTTCAGGAGGACGGAGGCACTTCTCGTGACATTCCTACCCCAATCGTTGGGCCTCAAGGCTTCCTCCACAACCATCGGACGATGGATCAGGAGCGCCATCACAAAGGCGTACGAGTTGGCTTCTCTTCCAAGACCCACGGGTCTTACAGCACACTCAACGCATAGCACAGCAGTCACCGCCACCTGGTCAACCCAATGCCCCCTAGAGGATCTCTGTCGGGCAGCGACTTGGGCTTCCCCAACTCCGTTTATCAAACATTACAGAATCGACAAGTACGCTTCAGCGGATGCCGCCTTTGGACGTCGAGTCCTACAGAGAGTGATCAACCACAACATTTAACTCTTACCTTCCCATGGGGACTTGCTTTGGTATGTCCCATCCTGACTGCTGGCTCCTCAGAGGATGGAGAATGAGCGTTGACCTACCTGATATGCTCTTTCTCATCAGGAGGAGCCAGCAGTCAGTTCCCTCCCTAGTTATAGTTGCATTGATACTTGTCAAGTTCTGGTGCATTTCTGCACCCCCTGGAAGGAGGTTGTTCCTCTCCGAACCCTTCGTGACCGTTGACATTGTTGTTTCTTACATTTGTTGCTACCCAAGTTGGCCTCGTGCTACAAGTTTGGACATGAACCAGTCATCACACAGTTGGGATGAGCCGTCGTGTCATCAAGAATACGCATCGTTTTCGCCACATCGAGTCTTTCCCTCGGATTCGTCAGAACAGGGGTCCCAGAGGGCGGATCCAGGAAGTTAGAAAAAAAGAGACTCGGTCCTCAACTGCTAGTGGGCGGAGATAACCCATCCTGACTGCTGGCTCCTCCTGATGAGAAAGAGCGTATCAGGTAGGTCAACGCTCATTTTAGCATTTCTTATATCGAGATTGTATCTGGACTTGTGGCCACCATGCTATATCAATCCCTTGACTGCTTAATTCTTGTATAGTTTTGAGTTCCCCCTTTTCATTCAAAATATCTTTATATCTTGTAATTTTTTCAGTGCCTCCATTGTGGAGACCCAGACTGGTATTTTCAGATAGTGTTGTTCTTTAATTTTTACCCATACTGATAATAATGCATTTCTAATATAATGTCTTTGGAAATAACTATGTATTTTATTTTTCCTGTACCATAAGAAGGCATGCCAACCAGAGGTGGTATTCAGCTGGTTCTATCCGGTTCAGGCGAACTGGTAGTGCTGAATGCGGGAGGCCCCACCCACCCACCCGGACGTAATCACGTCCCATTTATCCACGTTTTTGAGGCTTTGCGCATGCGCGGATGAGCGCACTCACATTTGCGAACCAGTAGGGAAGGTAAGTGAATACCACCCCTGATGCCAACCCAATTGGAGATCATGTCCCTCCAAAGTTAATAATCTTTTATGCCTCAAACCTATCCACTCTTTCACCCATGTAAATACTGAGGCCTGATAATACAACTCCCAATCTGGCAGCCCAAAACCCCCTCTATTTTTAGAATCTTGCAGCATTTTCAAACTTATTCTTGCTTTTTTCCCTTGCCAAATATATCTTAATATTATTTTATTTAATTCTTCAAAATATTTTTTCCTGCTTTATCAGAATTGTTTGAAATAGTTATAATAGTCTCGGCAAGATATTCATATTTTTTTTAATTGAAAAGTTTTATAAGTACACAGTACAAACATTTTTCCCCATTTTTCTCCCCCCTCCCCCCCTCCCCCCACTCACCCTTCCCACCCACCCACCCACCCCGGACTTCCCAGAAAAAGCACAAGGTATAAATCCAAGAGAACTAACATAAAAATTACAAAATACTAAAAAAAAGGAAAAAAGTTATTAGTTCAAAAATACCCTTTCATCCTTAACTCTTTGTTAGTCCAAAAGCTTGAAAGTATAATATATCATTTCACAAATTTCTAACATTAATAAACTATTTGAGTTATTTTAGTCTGATACTTTTTTTGAATATATTCAGTCCACCTACTCCATTCCAATATATATCTTTCATTTGAGTGGTCCTTTAAGTATGATGAAATCTTGGCCATTTCAGCCAAATGTGTCATTTTCAACGTCCATTCTTCAATTGTAGGTATATCTTCATTCTTCCAATATTGTGCCACCAGCAATCTGGCAGCAGATATACAGTTCAAAACCAGCTTAGTCTCTATAACAGAACAATCCGTTATTATCCCCAACAAGAAAAATTGTGGTGTAAACTTAATCTTTTTCTTTAAGATATTTTGTATAATCCACCAAATTTTTATCCAAAATGCCTTAATCTTTTTACAGGTCCACCATATATGAAAATATGTAGCATCCTCACATTCACATCTCCAACATTTAGAATCTAAATTTGGATACATACAAGCTAATTTTTTTGGGTCTAAATGCCATCTATAAAACATTTTATAAAAATTTTCTCTCAAGTTTTGTGCCTGTGTAAATTTAACATTTCTAACCCATATCTTTTCCCATGTATCCATCATTATCGGTTCACCAATGTTCTGGGCCCATTTTATCATACAATCCTTAACTAATTCTGTTTCTGAATCTAATTCCAATAAAATATTATATAATCTCTTTATATGCATTGGGCCCTTACCTTTTTTTTGTACAAACAAACTGTCCTCTTTTTTCAATATACCAATTTTTTGATCGTCTCTCCATCTAGCCTGTAATTGTATATATTGAAACCATGTTCTGATTATTCCTTCTTCTCTTAATTTCTCAAACGATTTTAATTGATATCTAATTCCCTCTTCCAAAAGAAGTTCTTTATATGTAATTTTATCAAATTTTTGTTCCACATTTATATTTTCTATCGCGTGTCTGGGTACTGTCCATAAAGGTAACTTATCATTTAATTTAAATTGATGCTTTTTCCAGACACGCAATAAAGAATTTCTTAATATATGGCTCTTGAAAGCTTTATCTACTTTTTTGTCATATATTAAATAAGCATGCCACCCAAAGACCAAACCATATCCCTCAATGTTTAATACACTCTCTTCCGTTAAGTTAATCCAATCCGTAATTGCTGAGAGGGCCGCTGCTTCATAATACAATTTTAAATTAGGCATTTTTAAACCACCTCTTTCACATGTATCCTGCATAATCTTCTGATTTACCCTTGGCTTCTTCCCCGCCCAAATAAATTTATTTATACCCTTCTGCCATTCCTTTAAAACTTCATCTTTTTTAAGTATTGGTATCATTTGAAAGAGGAATAAAAACCTTGGTAAAACATTCATTTTAACAGCAGCTATCCTACCCAACAAGGACAATTGTAATTTTTCCCAGCTTTCCATATCCCTCTGTATTTTTAACCAAAGTGGTTCGTAATTATGTTGATATAATTTTGTATTTGTGGACATAATATAAACCCCTAGATATTTAATCTTTTGAGCTATCTCAAAACCTGTTACCTTTTCTATTTCTTCTTTTTGGTTTTTTGTCATATTTTTAACTATTATTTTTGTTTTAGCTATATTTATTTTAAAACCAGACACTTGTCCATATGAATTAATTGTATCCATCAAAATCCTAATAGATTGTAATGGTTGAGTTAAAGTAACAACCAGGTCGTCCGCAAACGCTCGAAGCTTATATTCTTCCTGTCTAATTTTTATTCCTTTTATTGTGTCAAGCTCTCTTATTTTATTAAGTACTATTTCTAAACTCAAAATAAACAACAAAGGAGATAGAGGACATCCTTGTCTTGTTCCCTTTTCTATATTGAAAATATCTGTTAATCCACCATTGATTATTATTTGCGCCGTTTGTTTTTGATATATTGCCCCAATGGATTGTACAAAATAATCTCCCAGTTGTAACTTCTCTATTAACCTTAGTAAAAACCGCCAATTCAATCTGTCAAAAGCTTTCTCAGCATCTAAGAATACTAATGCTGCGGGGATCTGGTTATTGCTTCTCAAATACTCCAGTAAATTAACAATTTGTCTAACATTAGTTTTCATTTGCCTACCAGTTAAAAACCCTGTTTGATCATAATGTATCATTTGTTGCATAACTATCATTAACCTATTCGCTAAGATTTTTGTAAAAAATTTATAATCTATATTTAAAAGTGAGATCGGTCTGTAATTTTTTGGATCTGTACAATCTAAGCCCTCTTTTGGGATCAGAGAGATAAAAGATGTCTTCCATGTTGGAGGAACATTACCTCCCTTTTGAATATTATTGAATAATTCTTTAAGTGGTTCCCCCATTTCTTCCTGTAATTTTTTATAATAAACAGCAGTTAACCCATCTGTCCCAGGGGCTTTACCCACGTTTAACTGTTTAATTGCCGTTGAGATTTCTTCTAAAGTTATCAATTGGTTTAACGTATCCCTCTGCTCTTTAGTAGTTATATGAATATTCTGTTTCCGTAAATAATTGTCTATATCCTCTTCTTTAACTTTATCCTCACTGTATAAATCTGAATAAAATTCTAAAAAAGATTTTTTAATAAATTAATGTTCATAACATTCTTTACCCTTATATCTTATTTTTTCAATAGTTCTTGATTTTTGCTTCTTTCTTAAAATATAAACCAACCTTCTTCCTGGTTTATTAGCATTGCTAAAAGTATTAAATTTAGCATATTGTAAATTTGTTGCTACTTGTTCTTCCATTAACATATTAAATTGACCCTTTAGTAAGTTAATTGTCTCTTTAATTTTTTTATCTCTTGGATTAGAAATTAAAGCCATTTCCTGTCTCTTAATCTCCTCTTCTAGTTCTTTCCTTTTCTCCCCCTTTTTCCTTCTATATTTATTATTCAAATATATCAAAATACCTCTCTTTTTTAAAAAAATAATAATTTTTATTTGAAATATAAACATTAAAAAAGACAAACATACATTAAACACGACATTATATGTACTTACATGTACATATATACATATAAACTTTTATGGTAAACGTCTTCACCTTATCCTTTTATTTATATATTTCTATACGACTGTATCTATCTATATATATAACATTTCTCTTCTCATTTTTATCTAATTATAAATTAATTATAGATTAATAAATACATACATATATTTATAATAATTGTACTTATCTATTATTCTATTGGTTGGTAGATTATCCATTATAAATTATCTATCAGTCTAAACATTTCTATGTTTCTTTTTTTCGTTTCTCTTTTCTAGCCAATTATAAAAGAGGTTCCAAGTTTCAAAGAATTCTGAGTTTTTTTTCTGATTCAGTTCTAGTGTTAATTTGTCCAATTCTGCACATTCTAAGATTTTTTTAATTATTATATTTTCTGCTGGTACATCACCTTGTTTCCAGTATTGCGCTAGTGCTATTCTTGCCGCTGTTAGTACATGGGTTATAATATACCAGTGTTTCTTTTCTATATTTTGCTCCAACATCCCTAACAAGAAGATTTCCGGTGTAATATTTATTTTTAAATTGGTTATTTCTTGGAGCCAGACATGGATTTTTTTGCCAGAAGTTTTTAATTTTAGGGCAGGTCCACCACATGTGGTAATACGTTCCATTTTTGTGTGGGCATTTCCAACATTTGGGGTTCATGTTTGGATACATTCTGGCCAATCTCGCTGGTGGAAGGTGCCATCTATAATACATTTTATAGGTATTTTCCTTATATGATGTTGATTTAGTTATTTTCAGATTTTGGGTCCAAATTTCTTCCCATTGCTCCAAATTTACTTCATATCCGAAATTTTTAATCCAGCTCGTCATATTTCCCTTTACTGTTTCTTTTTTCATTTTACAGTTTATTAGAAATTTATAAATTTTTGTTATCATCTTTTTTTTCTGGTCCCAATAAAATTTTGTCCAATTCTGATTTCTTTTTTGCTATTCCGAATTTTTTCTTGTCTTCTTGTAATCTAGTTTTAATTTGATAATATGGCCACCAGTCTATTCCAATTCCTTGTTCTCTTAGAGTTTGGATCTCTTTTAAATTTCCTTGTTCATCCAATATTTGTTCATACTTAACCATTTTATGTATGTCTGTTGTGGTAGGGTAGGTGATCGCCTCCATAGTTGAAAACCATATCGGAATTTCTTTGTATTGTTGGTGCTTTATTTTGTTCCATACATTGTATAATGACTCTCTAATTTTGTGTTTTTGGAAATAGGAGTGTGTTTTGTGTTTTCCATCCCATATAAAGCCATGCCATCCTACCTGTAGATCATGTCCCTCGAGAGTTAATATTCTTTTATTGTTAATTTTAATCCAATCTGTTACCCACTGTAATGTTGCTGCTTGGTAATAGGTTTCCCATTCTGGGAGTCCAAAGCCCCCTTGGTCTTTATTTTGCTGTAAGTATTTTAATTTAATTCTTGCCTTTTTTCCTGCCCAAATGAGCCGGGCGCAGTGGCGCGAGCCTGTAATCCAGCTACTCTGGAGGCTGAGGCTGGCGGATGGCTTGAGCTCAGGAGTTCTGGGCTGCAGTGGGCTATGCCGATCGGGTGTCCGCACTAAGTTCGGCATCAATATGGTGATCCCCGGGGAGCCGAGGGCCACCAGGTTGCCTAAGGAGGGGTGAACCGGCCCAGGTCGGAGACGGAGCAGGTCAAAATACCTCTCATGTAGGCTTTACTTGCGTCCCAAACCATTTCCAAAGATGTGCCCTTTTGCATGTTATTAACAAAAAATTCTTTCATTAATTTTTTACACTCCTTCACATTTTCATCATATCTAAATAAATTCTCATTTAACCTCCATGACCTTCTAGGTCCATTTCGATCTTCTAAATCCATCCAAACCGGACTATGATCTGTCAGTACTCTTGAACATATCTTCATCTTCTTCACCCTAGAAAAAAGATTATTAGTAATCAAAATAAAGTCAATCCTTGAAAAGGATTGGTGTCTATTGGAAAAAAAAGTAAAATCCTTTTCTTCTGTATTTCTTTCACGCCAAATATCTCTCAACTCCCAATCTTCCATCATCTCAAAAAAGGGTTTGGGCAATTTTGCTCTTGAAGAAATATTTTGCTTAGGGCCTTTCTTATCTTTTACAGCATCTGGTACACCATTCCAATCACCAAGAAGAATGCAGGTACTGTAATCCCATTGTACCAATTTTGTATGTAGAAAATCATAAAAATTTTCCTGTTGTTGATTCGGGGCATATACACCAATTACCAAAAGTCTCTCTCCCTTAATTAAAAGTTCAACCACGAGATATCTTCCTTGATCATCTGCTTCAATTAGCTTAGCAATCAAATGTCTCTTTACATATATAACAATTCCATTTTTTTTATCATGTGCTGCTGAAACAAATTGTGTTCCTAATCTTGAATTTATTAGGTATTTTTGATCTTGTGTTCTAATATGTGTTTCTTGTAAGCAAGTCACATCATTATTAAATTGTTTAAGATAATGAAAAATTTTCTTTCTTTTCTGTGGTGAGTTTAATCCATTGACGTTCCACGTTAAAAATCTACTTCCCATCTGGGGGCTTCTCAAGCGACTGGAACATTGCCTGGACATCTAGCTTCTGTATTTCTTTTGGCCTTGTTCCTCCCACTGCTTGCTTGGTACCTTCCTCGGCTAACAGTTGAGATTGTTGCTGCGACATTTCTTGTATACGCTTAGTTGTAGCTCTGGTCTGTCTTTGTTCTCTTTGTTCTCTTATCCGTTCCTCTCCAAATAAATCCACAGTTTTGTCAGCCAGAATTATAGCTAGTTCACTTTGACCAGCTGTAGCTCCTTCCTGCTGTAGTTCCTCTCTTTGTCTTACTCTCTCTTCCTTTCTCCTCCCTTCTGGAGATCTTGGTGTCCCAGCCTTTAAGATATATGTAAATAAATCTCTTGCTTTCTGCACCGTATTCAATCGGTGTCTTTCTCCTTCATAAATCAACGATATTCCGGCTGGAACCTCCCACCTAAATGGGAAATGTTGTCTTTTAAGTTCTTCCACTAGGAAGGAAAATTCCTTTCTAGCTCTCAACATTTTTGGAGGGATTTCTTTCATTGTCATCATTTCTTGTCCTCCCACCTGTAACTTATTTTGATAAGTTGCTTGTAGAATGTCATTTCGCAATGTTCTATTATTAAAATAAATTACAATATCTCTTGGGAGATTTCTCATTCTGGCCACACGAGAATTCACCTGATATATCTTATCAATTTGCCACACCAGCTCTTCTTTCCTCATGCCCATAGCTTGGGCAAGGGCCTCTACCATCAAATCTCTCAGATTTTCTTGTTTCTCCTCCTTCACCCCCCACACTCTGATTGCAAATTCCATATTCCTGTAATGAATTAATGTAATTTCGTCTGCATCTCTTTCTCTTTCCTCCTGAACATCTTGTATTTCCCCTCTCAGGTCTGCAGTAATTTCTCTAATTTGGTCAATTTGTTGTTCCAAATATTCCACATTATTTGCCAAACCTTTAAGTGCTACCAAAATATCTGTTCTGATTTCACTGTTGCCAATTTCTATTTTTTTCTCAATTTTCTCAGAAACATCTTGTATTTTGTCATTAATCATGTCATTAATTTTTTCATTAGCTTCATCAATTTTCTTATTAAAGTTTTTAGTCATTTCAACTTGCATGACTTTAAGACTGTCTTGTATCATTGCCAGAGTTAGGGGCTGTGGTTGTGCTGCCAGAGATTGCAGTTTAGAAGGGAGAGTGGGTGAGCTCTCAGCGCTTCCAGCACCTTTAGAAGGAACTGTCTTCACAGATTTGGAAGCCATTTAGCTTTAATTAAATCTTAATAATATTCCAACTTATATTAGTCTTCTTGCCAAAAAGAAGAATCTCCAAAATGCAATATCAGTTCAAAATCAACTCAAACAGACTCTCCTATGCAAGCCTGTCAGTAAAATGAAACTTTCTCTCTTCTCACTTTCACTTTTCCACACCCATTCAAGCTTCCGTCGCCATTTTAAAAGTTGCTACTTTGTAACTTTTACAGTAAGAGGCAATAAGAGTTAAGTGGTGGTTACTTGCCCAGTTTGTCTCTTGTCTTTTCCTGCTGCTTTTTTGTGGATTTTCTATCATTTGATGTCAATCTTTGAAAGCAGTGCTGGACGCGATCATCTTGCTCCGCTAAAAAGAAGCGGAGATGTCCCAAGTCCGGAGCTCAGCAGCTTCCCAGGGAGCCCTCACCCTTCGCGCCCCAGGAATCCTCCTAGGGCACTTGGGGGGCTCTACCTGTATCCGCCGACTCTTCACCCTTCCCTTTGCCCGGGAAGGGGGTTTCCAGCCGCCAGTCAGCTGTTTTTCGGCTTTCTGGCGGCTTTACGGATCAAAGGACCGGCGCCCCGAAAGAGGAGCGTCTTTCGGCGATCGCGGACCCAACCGGAAGTAAGATATTCATTTTTATAGTAGCTATTCTCCCTGTCAGCGACAGTTACTGTTCTGCCCCAGCTACGGACCAGAGAAAACGTAGCACACACGCAGTTTGTTCAAACCTATATTTAATTGATTAACAACTACTAATAAAGTGGTTTAGTAGTGTTCACACACAAACAAATCTTAAAGCAGTCTTTTCTTGAAAAAACCAGCTGTTAATTAAACGGCATTAACAGCTGGCATAAGTCCATAAAGTCATAAAGCAAAGATAAGTAATTAGTCCTGGATATCTCAGGAAGCTCACAAAGGTTGGCAAGATGCCTTGAATCAGTCCATAAGAAGTAAGCCAAAACAGATAAGCTGAGCAGAGGTTTTCCAAACAAGAGGCACACGGACGAACAAACTATCAAATGAGTTGTTTCCTGCAGAGCTTTTTCCGTCTTCGTCATTCCTTAAGTAGGCTTGGGGAGTGGCCAATTATCCTCAAGCCTACTCCCAAGGAGACCTCCTCCTGAGTAGCCATTCCTGCCTTTTGGCAGCTCTGCGTGCTGCCAAAAGGCAGCTCTCGTGCATTAAGAAGAGGCTCCTCCTCTTCTTCCTCATCACTGATGTGAGGTGCTGGAGGTTCTGAAGGCCCTGGCTGAACCTCTGTCTCTGGCACCGAGTCCTCTCCAGCCTCCTCACTGTCCGACTCGGGTGCCAGCTGCACAGGCCGCTTGCGCATCACCTCAGCCTCGTCTCGGACGGGATCCGCTACCAGCTGCACGGGCTGCTGGCGGGTCACAACTGTTGCAGGTTTTTCCACTTCTACAGATCCATTTTAATTTGTTGGATCAGCTTATGGTAATGATCTTCTTTAATGGTTGCACATCTTGCCATTAGCTGAATTCCTAAGTATTTAAATTTCTTAACTATCTGAATATCTGTCCTCTTCATTCACTCTTTTTTCTGTGTATCTGAAAGATTTTTGACTAGGATTTTGGTTTTTTCCTTATTTATTTTCAGTCCTGCAACTTCACCATATTCTTCTATTTTTTAAATTAATTTGGGTCCAGTTTCTTGTGGGTCTTCCAGGATGAAGACCAAATCATCTGCAAACGCCTGTAGCTTGTATTTTTCTTTTTTTATTTCCATACCTTTTATTTCTAATAGCAATAGCACTTAGACTTATATACCGCTTCATAGTGCTTTACAGCCCTCTCTAAGCGGTTTAGAGTTCAGCATATTGCCCCCAACAATCTGGGTCCTCATTTTACCCACCTCAGAAGGATGGAAGGCTGAGTCAACCTTGAGCCGGTGAGATTTGAACAGCTGAACTGCTGAACTGCAGTGCTGCATTTTAACCACTGCGCCACCTCGGCTCTAAGTCTTGTCTAATATTTCTGTTTAACACTTCCAATGTCAATATAAATAGTAAAGGGGATAGTGGACATCCTTGTCTTGTGCCTTTTTTATATATATTAAAGTTCTCTGTCATATCCCCATTTACCATCACCTTTGCCTTTTGTTTGTGGTATATTGCCTTAATCATGTTGATAAATCTCTCACCAAAGTCCATAGCTTTGAGTTGTAATAACATAAATTGCCAATTTACATTATCAAATGCCTTCTGCGCATCTACGAAAATCAACACCATTTGTCTTCCAGGATGTACTTCATAATACTCCAGTGTATTTAAAATCATTCTCATGTTGTTTTTAATCTGTCTCTTAGGCAGAAAGCCATTTTGATCTAGATGTATAAATTCATTCAAAAACCTTTTTAGCCTCTCTGCTATTATTAAAGCATATATTTTATAATCAGCATTCAATAAAGATATTGGCCTATAATTTTTATCTGCATTAAATCTGAATCTTATTTTGGTATAAAGGTACCGTATTTTTGGAGTATAAGACGCACCTTTTTCCCCCCTAAAAGTGGCTGAAAATTTGGGTGCGTCTTATACTCCGAAGGTAGCTTTTTCGAAGCTTTTTTTTCCAGCCCTAACGAGGTGCTAACGATCTTCCCTGGCTCTTCCCGGCTTGCAGGCTTGTTTTCATTGCTATTCCCTCCGAAGAAGATTTTTTTCAGCCCTGACGAGGTGCTAACTATCTTCCCAGCTTGCAGGCTTTTTCATTTCTATTCCCTCCGAAAAAGTTTTTTTCCAGCCCTAAGTCTTTGCAGGCTTGTTTTCATTGCTACTCCCTCCGAAGAAGTTTTTTTTCAGCCCTAAGGAGGTGCTAATGATCATCCCGGCTTGCAGGCTTTTTCATTTCTACTCCCTCTGAAGACGTTTTTTTCTAGCCCTAAGTCTTTGCAGGCTTGTTTTCATTGCTACTCCCTCCGAAGATTTTTTTCAGCCCTAACCAGGGGATAAAATAATGTGCTGAAGCTGACCAGATTAAGGACGCTAGCCAGATGAATACCTGGTAGGTAGATTTTTTCCCCTATTTTCCTCCCCAAAAACTAAGGTGTGTCTTATACTCCGAAAAATACGGTAATATTTGCTTCCATCCACGAATCTGGTACCTTTGCTTCTAACAGTACTTCATTATAGACTTCCAACATTGATGGACCTAAAGTATCTTGTAGGTACTTATAAAGTTCTGCCGGTAACCCATCTGGTCCTGGTGTTTTATTATTCTTTTGCCTCTTTATCACTTCAGTTAATTCCATCATTGTTATTTGTTCATTTAACATGGCTTTCACTGTTTCAGGTACTTTAGGTAATTCAGCTTTTTCCAAATATTGTTTTATTCTATCCTCTGGAATTTACTCATGATCATAAAGCTTTTCATAATAGTCATTAATTATTTTTTTGGGTCATCATTTTGGTAATGGAGAGTTCCTTTCTCATCTACCAGTCTGTGTATCAATTTCTTTTCTTTCTCCTTTTTCAGTTTATATGCCAACCATCTTCCTGGTTTGTTTGCATTTTCAAAGAAATTCTGTTTAGCACTGTTGATTTTTTTTGTGCCAATTCTTCTTTATCTAATATCTAAATTGAAAGACAAACAGGACAAGTATAAAAAGTGGAAAGAAGGGGAAATAACTAAGGCAGATTACCAGCAAATAGCCCGAGCCTGTAAAGATGAAATGAGGAAAGCTAAGGCTCACAATGAACAAAGGCTTGCGACAAAAGTAAAAAGTAACAAAAAAAGCTTCTTCCAACATATTAAAAACAAGAAAAAAGTCAAGGAAACAATTGGTCCATTGCAGGGAGAAAGTGGCAAGAAGGTGACAAGCAACAGGGAGAAAGCAGAGCTACTTAACACGTATTTTGCATCTGTCTTTACACAAAGGGAAAAAACAGTCCAACCTATCAAAAACAGCATCACAAAAAACATATTAGGAACACAAGTTAAAATAGGGAAGAAAATGGTAAAGGAACACCTGTCTACCCTAGACGAATTCAAATCACCAGGATCAGATGGATTACACCCCAAGGTTCTGAAGGAACTGGCAGATGAGATCTCAGAACCACTGAACTATATCTTTCAAAGATCCTGGAGCACCGGGGAACTGCCAGAGGACTGGAAAAGTGCTGATGTAGTTCCCATCTTCAAAAAAGGGAAAAAAACAGATCCAGGAAACTACAGACCTATCAGCCTGACCTCAATACCAGGGAAGATTTTGGAAAAGATAATCAAGCAACGAATCAATGAACACCTAGAAGCAAACACAGTAATAACCAAAAGCCAACATGGGTTTGTCAAAAACAGATCATGCCAGACTAATCTTATTGCATTCTTTGACAAAGTGACAAAATTAGTGGACCAGAGAAATGCTGTCGATGTGGTTTACTTGGACTTCAGTAAGGCATTTGATAAAGTAGACCATAACCTACTTCTAGATAAAGTAGAAAAATGTGGGATGGACAGCAACACCATCAGATGGATTCAAAACTGGCTAACCAACCGCACTCAACGAGTAGTGCTCAATGGAACTGCATCTACATGGAGGGAAGTATGCAGTGGAGTACCCCAAGGCTCTGTTTTAGGCCCAGTACTCTTCAACATCTTTATCAATGACTTGGACAAGGGGATAGATGGGGAACTCATCAAATTTGCAGATGACACCAAACTGGCAGGAATAGCCAACTCTCCAGAAGATAGGCTCAAGATACAGAAGGATCTTGACAGACTTGAACATTGGGCGCTATCAAACAAAATGAAATTCAATGGTGAAAAAAGTAAGGTTCTACATTTAGGCAAGAAAAACAAAATGCACAGGTACAGTATATGTGGTACCTTGCTCAACAGTAGTAACTGTGAGAGGGATCTTGGAGTCCTAGTGGACAACCATTTAAATATGAGCCAGCAGTGTGCAGCAGCTGCCAAAAAAGCCAACACAGTTCTAGGCTGCATTAACAGAGGGATAGAATCAAGATCACGCGAAGTGTTAATACCACTTTATAATGCCTTGGTAAGGCCACACTTGGAATACTGCATTCAGTTTTGGTCGCCACGATGTAAAAAGGATGTTGAGACTCTAGAAAGAGTGCAGAGAAGAGCAACAAAGATGATTAGGGGACTGGAGGCTAAAACATATGAAGAACGGTTGCAGGAACTGGGTATGTCTAGTTTAATGAAAAGAAGGATCAGGGGGAGACATGATAGCAGTGTTCCGATATCTCAGGGGTTGCCACAAAGAAGAGGGAGTCAAACTATTCTCCAAAGCACCTGAAGGTAGAACAAGAAGTAATGGGTGGAAACTAAACAAGGAGAGAAGTAACTTAGAACTAAGGAGAAATTTCCTGACAGTTAGGACAATTAATCAGTGGAACAGCTTGCCTCCAGAAGTTGTGAATGCTCCAACACTGGAAGTTTTTAAGAAGATGTTGGATAACCATTTGTCTGAAGTAGTGTAGGGTTTCCTGCCTAGGCAGGGGGTTGGACTAGAAGACCTCCAAGGTCCCTTCCAACTTTGTTGTTATATTTATTATTTATTATTTATTATTTATTATTTATTATTTATTATTTATTATTTATTATTTATTATTTATTATTTATTATTTATTATTTATTATTTATTATTTTATTTATTATTTTATTTATTATTTTATTTATTATTTTATTTATTATTTTATTTATTATTTTATTTATTATTTTATTTATTATTTTATTTATTATTTATTATTTATTATTTATTATTTATTATTTATTATTTATTATTTATTATTTATTATTTATTATTTATTATTTATTATTTTTTTATTTTTTATTATTTATTATTTATTATTTATTATTTTTTTATTATTTATTATTTTTTATTATTTATTATTTATTATTTATTATTTATTATTTATTATTTATTATTTATTATTTTTTTATTTTTTATTATTTTTTTATTTATTATTTTTCTCTTTCTTTTTATTTTTTTTGTCTTTTTCTCACTCCCATTTTTCATTGGATTACAAAAAAGAATGGATAGAATGAAGAATATACCATCACATTTTTCGTCAACAACTACTTCAACAACGCAAAGTCCAGGACAGAAACTGAAAGACACATTAGCACAAGCAGATATGTCCAATACTATGGAAATAAAGAATATTTATTTATTTGCTGTTTTTATATGCCGCCCTACTCCCTTGCATATGATGCAAGCCTTACATGATGACCTTTAAAGAAAGCTTTAAAGAAAGTATTGGTAAGGTGGAAGAAAGTATTGGCAAGGTGGAAGAAGAATTGAAAGAAATGAAGGGTTTCATGGAAAAAAATGAACAACGTCTGCAGAAAATTGAAGGGAAAGTTGAAGTAACTGAGAAGAAGATGGAGGAATTGGATGAACGATTGACGGAATCAGACAAAAGACAGGAAAGAACAATTATAACTTTAGAAATGGACCGTTCTGAATATTATTTACGGTTTCAAAACATGATAGAAGAGAGGGGAGAAAACCTGGCTGAGATAATGGCAGAAATTTTGGCGGAAGCGATGGAAGAAAACAAGGAAAAGATATTGAATTATATTGATGAAATATACCGAGTTCACACCAGATAAGCGATGAAAAATAAGCTTCCTAGAGAGGTCCATATCAGATTTACAAAGAAGGCATTGAGAACAGAAATTTTACAAAAACTAAGAAATACTACCATTAAATATAAAGAGAAGGAGATTGTAGCATTGAAACAAGTTCCAAGAATAGTGAGCGATTTAAGAAGAGAATATCAATTTCTGACAAGAAGATTGATGGAGAGAGGAGTCAATTTCAGATGGTTGATACTGGAGGGGATAATGGTGGTGTGGCACGAACAGAGACTTAGATTGGACACAGTGGAGAAAGCCGAAATATTTTACAGACAACATTTTGAACAAAGTGAGGAAAGAATGAGAGAGAGAGGGGTGAGATTCCAAACAGACGCTATAGATGAGTTAAAAAAACAACAAGCAAGCCAACAGGACAAAGAGACAGAAGAGAAAGAATTGGAAGGAGCAACGGCCATGGAGGTAAAAGAGCAAAGGGATGTGAGACTGACGAGATCGGCTAAAGCACTGAAGTAAAAGAATATGGAAGAGGAAATTAAGATGATTTCGATAAACATAAAAGGATTGAATTCGGCCATAAAAAGGAAAAGAACATTCAATAAATTGAGGAAATTAACAATGGACATAATATGTTTACAAGAAGTACATATTAGAAGACAACATAAGAAACTATTAGAATGTGCAAGATTGGGAGACTTATATTCGGCATTAGCAGATCAAAATAAAAAAGGAGTTGTACTATACAAACAAAAGAAAATGAATCTGAAATGTATATGTACAGATGAAGATGGAAGAATCTTGATGGTTGAAATAATAATAAACAACAAAAAGATATTATTAGTTGCAATTTATGCACCAAATGAATGTCAAGATAAGTTTTATTCTTAAGTTACATAATAAACTAATTGAACTAGATTATGAAAATATTTGTATGATGGGAGATTTTAATGCCATCGTAGAGGTGGAACTGGACTATACAACGACAAAAAAGAATAAGAGACAAAGGAAGAAATTATCAAAATCATTTTTTACTATGGTAGATGAATTGAATATATTTGATGCATGGAGGGGGAAGTTTCCAAGAAAAAAGCAATATACATTTTATTCTTCTAGATATATGTCATGGTCAAGAATAGATATGTTGTGGATGTCAATGGATTTGTTATCTACTATACAACAAATAAATATCGAAACAGGTACATGGGCTGATCATAACCTGATAACAGTCATTTCGAAAGGACAAAAGAAGAAAACTAGGTGGACTTTAAACCAAGAGATATTGAATGAGAAAGAATGTCCCAGCATAACAGATATAGTGCCCTTGCTGACCTTAATAGGGACACTAAAGTGGCAGGTCAAGGTAGTTGTGATAACGATAACTCAAATAAGCTGGGGATCGTGGTCCGAGATGAAGAACGTATTTTGGAAAGTGGAAAGTGTGAATCAGGTATTACACATCAGTCACACAAGAGCAGCAAGGTATCCAAAAAGAGAAGCCACCTTCTGGTTGGTGATTCAATTGTAAGGGATGTAAATTTAGGAAAGGATATTGAGGTTGTGAAAGAGGTCAGGTGTCTGCCAGCAGAGACAAGAGGCGTATCCTTAAGATAGTCAAGAATGCCAGTAAGGACTGTGATGTTGATGCTATTATACATCTTGACAAAAATGATTTGTCCCAAAAAGATGTACTTTCTGTGCAGAATGACTTCCAGAGCTTGGGGTATGAACTTAGTAGTATAGGTTGTAGGCTTATCTTTTCAGAGGTTTTACCAGTATATAAGGAACAAAAAGGGAAAGGCCAACGTGTAGCAGAGTTTAATGTGTGGCTAAAGGAGTGGTGTAAAAGGGAAGGCTTTGATTTTATTAGTCATGATGTCTGCAGCTGGTCCAATGAAAAACTGTACAAAAGAGATGGTTTGCATCCATCAAAGAAAGGGACTGAGCTACTTGGTATTAAATTCACAGATTTCCTGGATAAACAGTTAAACTGAACAGCGGGGACAGAGAATTAATTGATACAGATCATTTCTGTCCCCAGCAATCTAAAATTAATAGGGCTATCAGTGCATGCAACATAGATGTGTGTGCGGGTAAATTTATCAGCCCTGCTGTCAAGCAAAGCCAAGCATTTAATAGTGAGTGCCATACCATGTGCACTAACCAAACAGGTGGCAAGAAAGTAGGGGCAGTCAGGCACAACACAGGTTATGTAGACACTAAACACAGGGTCAATCAAAAAGGACTTAAATGTCTATACACCAATGCATAGAGTATGAGGAATAAACAGGTTGAATTAGAAATTCAAGTAAATGAGGGAAGATATGATATAGTTGCTGTTAGATAGTGGGTAAGGATCACAGGAGACAGACTTCAGAACAGCTCTTTTACTTAGCTCACTCAAGCAACCAGCAAAGCACGGTCTGACAGCTAGCTCTTTTATGGAGGGCTGTCACACACAACAACCAATAGCGTTTGAGCATTCAAACGCTGGACCTGGGTGAAAACATACAGTTATTTATTTATTTATTTATTTATTTATTTATTTATTTATTTATTTATTTATTTATTTATTTATTTATTTCTCACATTTGTATGCCGCCCAATTCCCAGAGGACTCTGGGCGGCTGACAATCAAGACAAATATGAATAAATACAATAAAAACATCATAGTAGAATATAGAAAACATATTAAAAGTTTAAAAAAAGAATCCCTCACACATTCCTTAACATTCTCATTCATTCCGGGGTGACCATCCTAGTTAGCTCCATCGGGTCCTTAGCCCCAAGCCTGCCGGAAGAGCCAGGTCTTAACGGCTTTCCTGAAGGCTAATAAGGTGGGGGTGGTACGAATCTCTGGGGGTAGCTGATTCGAGAGAGCCGGAGCAGCAACAGAGAAGGCTCTCCCCCGCGGCCCCGCCAGCCAACACTGTTTAGCTGATGGGACCCGAAGAAGGCCAGCCCTGTTAGATCTCACCGGTCACTGGGAGGTACATGGTAGAAGACGGTCCCGTAGATAATCTGGTCCTAAGCCATGTAGGGCTTTAAAGGTGATAACCAACACCTTGAATTGTGTCTGGAGACCAATCGGTAGCCAGTGCAGCGCGCGGAGGATAGGTGTAATGTGGGTGTATCTAGGTACACCCACAATCGCTTGTGCAGCTGCATTCTGGACTAGCTGTAGTCTCCGAACAGTCTTCAAGGGTAGCCCCATGTAGAGCGCATTGCAATAATCGAGACGTGAGGTAATAAGGGCATGAGTGACCGTGAGCAAAGCCTCCCACTCCAAGTAGGGTCGCAATTGGTGCACAAGACGAACTTGTGCAAAGGCCCCCCTGGCCACAGCTGTAAGGTGTTGATCTAATTTGAGCTGTGGATCCAGGAGGACACCCAAATTGCGAACCTGTTCTGAGGGGACTAATTTCTCTCCCCCCAGAACCAAGGAGGGACAGTCGACATGGTCCTTGGGAGGCAGTATCCACAGCCACTCGGTCTTGTCCAGGTTGAGCTTGAGCCTGTTGACCCCCATCCAGACCCTCACCTCGTCCAGGCACTGGCACACCATGTCCACTGCCTCACTGAATTGATGTGGGGTGGAGATGTACAGCTGGGTGTCATCAGCATATTGCTGGAACCTCACCCCATGTTGGCGGATGATCTCACCCAGTGGTTTCATGTAAATGTTAAATAGGAGGGGAGAGAGGACCGAACCCTGTGGTACCCCACATACGTATGCAATAAGTGCGGAAAAATGCGAACATTTTGCTGCCCGTATCACCACTAAATAAGTCCTAATGAAGGCTATTAGAAGTGTTCAGTCAGATTCGGAGTTACTGGCTCTCCATTGTCGCTCTAGACGTCTCTTGTGGCGTTTCATTTCCCGGAGCTCCTCAGTAACTCTCCTCAGTTAGAGTTCAGCTAGAACATAACAAGTTAGATTTCAGTTAGAGGTCAGTCAGAACACAACACCCCTCCCCTTCTAGATGGAGCAGTCCGACAAACGTAGTTGTGCAGGTAGGCGGGGCGTTTGGGAACCCTCCCTGACCTGCGCAGCTCAGTCGTAGGCGAGGCAGCAGCCTGTTCGGACAGGTCTGCTGTCGCTCTTGGGTTAAAGCATGGAAGCTCCTGGAATGTATCGGGCGTGGCCTCTTTGACTGGTGGAACCGGTTCTAATAGAGGATGCCACTGGACTTCAACTTCCTCAGGCAGACCTTCCGAGACACTTGGGCTTGAGTTAGTTATGGGAAGAACACAGGGTGTTACCTTTTGTGGTTCATTAAATTCCCCTTTTACTTGGTTGCGTAGCTGATCTATGTGCCTCTTCCAGAGGCGTCCATCCTGGAGGCGGACTTTGTATGTTAGTGGACCCAAGATTGTTTCTATGACCCCAGGTAGCCACAGGGAGCCCTCGGCATAATTTTTGGCGAATACCAAATCTTCCAGGGAGAAGGCCCTGGTTTTTTGTGTGACCTCTGGTTTTGCCTTAGTGGCGTAGTTTGGGTGTAAACGGTCAAGGACGAATCTAAGCCTGCGACCCATGAGGAGTTCAGCCAGGCTGCGGCCAGTGGTAGCACTTGGGGTTATGTGCTGTGTACTCAGAAATTTATCTATGCAGGCCTGCCAGTCCCCTGGGCCTAGTCTACCTGATGTTTCCTTTGCTGACCTTACAAATCGTTCAGCCAGTCCATTGGTCACCGGATGGAATGGCGAGGACAGGGCATGGCGAATTCCCAGGTCAGCAAGCTACCCCTCGAAATTGGTGGCCATAAATTGGGGACCATTGTCTGTTACAAGGACATCCGGGAGGCCGTGTGTGGCAAAAAGGTGTCTGAGCACCTTAATAACTGCCTCAGCGGTGGTAGAACCCATTGGAAATATTTCAAGCCATTTTGAGTAGGCATCGACAATTATTAAAAACATTTGGCCGTGGCAGGGGCCTGTGAAATTGGCGTGCAGCCGCAACCAGGGGCTTTTTGGTTGTTCCCAGTCATGGACTGGTGCTTTGGGCGGAGCAGGCCACGACTCTTGACAGGGTTTGCATAACCCAACCCAATTTTGGATTTATGCATCCATATTTGGCCACCAAACGTACCCCCTAGCCAAGGCTTCATCCGGACAATCCCCGGATGGCCTTCGTGTAAAGTCCTGAGTATTCCAGCTTGCAGGCTGGTTGGTATGACCATTTGGTCGCCCCAAAGGAGGCAACCCCCTTGTTCTGACAGTTCATGCTGTCTCTGTTCGTATGGTTTAAGGTCAGGCTTGACCAGGTCCTTCGGCCATCCCCTCCACACCCAGTTCAACACAGTTCTGAGTGAGGGGTCCTTGGCCATGTGTTTAGCCACCTCGGCAGAAGTCACCAGTCCAGAATCAGCCAAGTCAATCAAAAGGACTGGAGCTTCCGGGACAATGTCCGTAAGGAGGTCAGGCAATGGGCACCTGCTCAAAGCGTCCACATTGCCCATGTCTCTTCCTGGCCGATGTACCAGGCGATAGGAGTAGGCCGATAGGAAGATGGCCCAATGGCCAAAACAGGGGGATAGGGCAGCCGGAGTGGGGCGGTCCCCAGCAAGAAGCCCCAGAAGCGGCTTGTGGTCCGTAACCAAAACAAAATCCCTCCCAAACAAATATTCGTGGAATTTTTTGATGCCAGCAACTAAAGCCAAAGCCTCCCTGTCCAGCTGGCTGTAGTTTCGCTCTGCACTGGACAGAGTCCTTGAGTAATAGGCCACAGGGGCCTCTGACCCATTTGGAAGCTTGTGGCTGAGCACAGCGCCGACTCCCACAGGGGAAGCGTCGCACGCCAGGACCAATGGCAAAGTATTGTTGTATTGAATTAAGAAGCTGTCATTGGTTAGTAGTCGTTTGACAGCTGCAAAAGCTGATGCCTCCCTGGGCCCCCATGTCCAAGGAATGTTTTTGGCCAGCAGCCTGTGGCTATGGTGGCTTTGTCTTTTAGAAAAAGGCTGTAAAAATTTAGGAGCCCAAGGAAGGCTTGGAGCTCTGTTTGGTTTTTTGGGGCAGGAGCCTCATGGATTGCCCTTAACTTGTTTTCTGTGGGGTGGATGCCTTGGCCGTTGACTCGATACCCTAAAAATTCGACCTCTTGCACCCCCAACAAGCATTTGCTGCGTTTGGCTTTAAGCCCAGCAGCACACATTTTTGACAGGGCCATTCTAACTCAACAACGGAGCTGGTCCTGGTCACAGGCAGAGATTAAGACATCATCAAAATATGGTACGACCCCGGGGATGTTCTGCAACAGACATTCCATTACACTCTGGAACAACCCTGGGGCTATGCTGACTCCAAACTGCAGCCTGTGACATTTAAAAGCTCCCCTGTGAGTTACAATGGTCTGTGCGTCCGCAGTAGTGCCATCTACCGGCAGCTGCTGGTACGCCTACGCAAGGTCTAGTTTAGCGAACAGGCATCCAGGACCTAAGGAGTGGAGTAGATGATGCACAATCGGCACCGGATAGGCGCTCTGCTGTAAAGCCTTATTGAGTGTACATTTGTAGTCGGCACAAATTCTAATGCTGCCGTCCCCTTTAACGGGGGTCACTATGAGGGTATCCCATTTAGCATGGTCGACCGGCTCCAAAATGCCTTGTTTGATGAGCGTGTCCAGCTCTTTGTCAATTTTGTCCCGTAGTGGGAGAGGGACCCGTCGAGGCTTAAGGCGAATGGGGGCGACATTAGGGTCAAGGCTAAATGAAATAGGAGTCCCCACATACTTGCCCAAGCTGTCACTGAAAACGTACTGGAACTCATCAAAAAGGTCGTCCAGGTTTGCGGTTCTGATGGCGTTGACGCCTGTCACCCCTAGGCTGAACGAGTCAAACCAATCGAGTCCTAGGAGGCTCGGAAGGCTGCCGTTGATTATGGTGAGCTGGAGAGGTCCATTGAATTTGTTGAATTTGACGTGGACCCGGGCTTTTCCAAGGACGGGGATCCGGTTTCCCTGGTAGTCAGAGAGGCGGATTGAGGTTTCCTGCAGGCGGGTAGACCGGAGACTCGGAAGGGCAAGCTTGAGTGTCTCCCAGGCAATAATAGACACTGCAGACCCGGTGTCGACTTCAATTTGGACCAGTGCTCTGTCAATGGAGACGGTGACCATGATCTTCCTTTTGGAGGGGCAGCTGACCCTGGCAACCCGTATTCAGTTGGTTTCTGGCTGGATGGCAAAGGTTCTCTGGCGCGGTCTTTGGTTTTCGCACTGGAATCTATTTGACAGTTCGCCTCTAGGGTTGTCCTCTGCATGCGCCTCATTCGGAGGCAGAATAGCATGGCAGACCTACGCCAAATGTCCTCTCCTTTCACACCATTGGCAGATAACGGCCCTAAATCTGCACGATATCCTCGGGTGTCGCCCCCCACAGCTGGCACAAGCAGTCAGGAATTCTTTGGGAGGAAGAGGGCATTTCTGGTGAGTGCGGCAGACCTCGTCGTTGCTGCTTACAGGCTCCTCGACATAGCCCTTGTGAACCACAGAAGGAGGCTTAGTGTCCTTTTTAGAGGAGGCGAAACGGTGCAGAGATTTGGCCGCTATGGTTCAGGACTCAGCGGCTCTGGCTTCGTCCAGGGCAGCAGCCAGCGTGAGGTTGGGCCGAGCCAGGAGCCGGCGTTGCAGGCGAATGTCCTGCACGCCACAGATGGGCTGGTCAAGTAGGATGTCATCGGAGAAGGCGTGGCCAATGCTACGGAGTTTCCCCGCACTCCACGGGGAAGCCCCAAATCCGCGCTGTCCGGGGACCTGGTCTAGACAGGACCAGGTCAGAAACCACCCTGAAGGGGTGGTGAAGAAGAGGGCGCTTGCTGGTGGACTGGGAGGGGGCTGCAAACCCCCCAGGGAGCCAGTTTTGCCCTCGACCGGCGGCGACCGGAAGACGGCTCTTAAATGCTGTCCTAGTCGCAGTGGTCACATCAAAAGGATTCTTTTGAAGCTGATTAGAGTCATCTGGGAGGAGAAATTTAAAGCGATGTACTGGAGAGTGTGGAGAAGAAAAGAAGCGGGTGAGTGATTTTGCTTGAAAAGACCTAAGGAAGCAATTTAAATACATTAAGGGGACAAAAGGACCGGAAATTAAGGAGCGGCTGCTTAGCTAATGGAGTCTATGGAGGGGGGGAGTTTCTTTTTCTGAATGGAATATAACTAAAGCCCAATATTGAAGACAAGATTGCTTTTAAAGATTTGGGAACTTGAAGGAGGATAATCTATATACTGGAAATGATTTATAATGATTTATAAAATGGAAGAATGAAATAACAATTTAAAAAAAGGCAGAGCTGAGAACTGAGATGGGAAGAGCCATCTACTGGATGGATAAAATTACTGCAATGTTGGAATATTACCAGGGATGTTTTTAACAGCTGTGGACTTTGAATAGAGCTGCTGTTATTGTATAAAAGATAAAATTTGGATTGAGACGGAGAAGAACAAAAACAGGACTGAAATTTTTAACAACAAATAAAGGAGTGGAAAGACTGTTTGGATTATTTGGATAAGACTGAACTTGAACAAAGATTGATAATAAAGGAGCAGAAGGACCTGGCTTTTTAACTATAAAATGGAAACTTACAATTGAAAAAGGCTGTGGATTACATTTCTTTTAGCAGCTGGAGGGACTGTAAAATTAATAATTTGTGACTCTGAAATATGAACATAAGTGATTACTAAAGACTGGTGGCTCTGTTTGAGGATTTTTGGTAATAGTTTGACTTTGCTGAATTTGTGGACTTGAAATTCGTGAATTTAAGGAAATGGAGGAAATTGATTAAAGATTGAACTTATTTAAGCTTTGGATTTAAGAATTAAGAACTGAGACTTTAAAGATGGAGAGAATTGACTATGAAGAATTGGCTGAGTTTATGAAGGACCTTTTTGAAAATTTTAGAAGATCTGTATTTGGAGCATTCGAGACAGGAAAAAATGAAGTACAAATGGAAAAAAAACTGGACAAGAGAACAGAAGAAGAAAAGAAGAGTGATGAAGATATTATAAATGATGATGAAAAGGGAAATAACATTGAAAATGCAATGCTGACTAATGATTATGTTAATGATAATTATTCCACTGGGTTTAACAGTGAAAATAGAGATAAAGATAACAGTTACAATGATAATAGAGATGATGATATTAAGAATAACTATGTTCAGATTGATTACCGAGGTGGTGCAGTGGTTAAAGTGCAGCACTGCAGTTCAGCAGTTCAGCTGTTCAAATCTCACCAGCTCAAGGTTGACTCAGCCTTCCATCCTTCTGAGGTCGGTAAAATGAGGACCCAGATTGTTGGGGGCAATATGCTGAACTCTGTAAAAACCGCTTAGAGAGGGCTGTAAAGCACTATGAAGCGGTATATAAGTCTAAGTGCTATTATAAGGCTTTTGAGATACATAAAATGGAAAAAAGAATGGAGAAAAGTAGATATATGCAAAGTAAATTTAAGAGGGAGGAAAAGAGCGTGGGGAAAGAGAACTTATTGGTATAAAATCAAAAGACAGAGGGAAGAGAATTTAATTAGATGGGGTGGAGGATATATATATATATATATATATATATATATATATATATATATATATATATATATATATATATATATATATATATATATATATATATATATATATATATATATATATATAAATGAATTAGTCGAGAAATTAAAAGGGAATGGATGATGACATTGAAATATTATGGAAATGGTTTTTTTTCTTCTTATTTAGAGTTATTATTTTATTAAGAGTTGAAAAAAAAATCTGTCCTTTTATATATAGATTAATATTGTTCAATGAATTAAAAGATGATATTTTAGACAAAATAATGTTAATTAATATGAGAAATATGAATGATAAATATGAATACTAGAGCTTAAAAGATATATTATGATTGTGTACTCTTTTTTTACATATGAATTTGTTCAAATGAAAAACTTTAAAAGGGAAAAATGTATTATTTTAAGAGTTGAATACTTAATTGAATAATTCAGAAATAATTTTGATGATTAGTAAGTGAAAAAGCATATTATGATTGTGTATTATTATTTTTAGAAATGAGATATGTTTAAAGGTAAAATTTAAAAATCATATATTCCAAGTGTTAAATGTTTAATTTGAGTGTAAATAACCAAAGAAGAAATTTTATGATTAATATAGGAAATTGGAATGTATAATTGGGCACTTAGTTTGTGATAAAATAGAGGGGGGGAAACATAAACAATGAATAAAGAGAAAAAAAGTGGAGGAAGCAATTTGGCCTAAAATTAAGAAGTAGGAGAATAATAACTAATTTGGAAACTAATGAACAGCGGAGAATTTAGGAGTAGAATTGGAAAAATAATTGGTGAATATCCCAGATGACAAAACTAGATTTTCTTTTTTTTCTCTTTTTTCTCTTTTTTTTCTTTTTTTTTGTGGAGGTAAGATGAAATTAGCAGCATATACCTAGAAACAAAGTATTATATATAAAGAAGTGATAAAAAAACAAATAATTTTTTTCTTACAAGGGATATGAAGAGCTTAAATTTGAGATTGTATCATCAGTCTGTTAAACATAAGAGGATAAAAGAGTACTCAGGGGAAGGCTAAGAGGGTGTAAGAGGAAGTAGAAGGGGAGGAAGAGAAGGAGTAGAGAGAGTAGAGGAGGAGTGAAGAAGTAAGAAAGTAGGAGGAGATGATGGAGTTAGAGAGGGGGAGTGCAACGGAAAAAAAAGCAGAATAGACTGATGATCGATGATATAAGCGTATGTATAAGATATTGACTTTTGAATGATGGAGTATAAATGTAAAACTGTGTATTTTATTGTAATATGAAATACACAGTTATATATGTTTATTAACACATGTTTAATAAGTATATGTTTATTGAATTGTAAAAGTGGTGGAGGAAAAAATAAAAAACTTTTTGAAAAAAAAAAGTAGGATGTCATCCAGGTAGCGGAACTCGCAGTGGCCAGATGCTTTATGGAGGGCGGCGATGTATTGCTTGATGGTCTCGGCCTCCTGCTGCATCCGCTGGTGGAACTCATAGCGCCGAACAACCTTGGACGGGGTGGGCACATAGTGTGTCTTCAGCATTGCCTGGATCACCTGCCAGGTCACGGTGTTGACTGTGGTTGGGTCAGACAACGATTCTGAGGTATCGAACACCTCTGGCCCGCAGTGACTCAGAAACAAAGCTCTTTTTCTGTTGTCAGCCAGCCCCAGCAGATCATTGGCCTCGAGGAAACACTCGAAGCGCCGCATGTAGGAGTCCCATTTTTCACGGGCAGGGTCGAAAGGTGCCAGCGGGTGGAAGGTAGACATCCCGATGAGAGAAGGCAGATGTAGCTAGTGCTGCCTGGCTGGTTGCAGCGCTAGAGGGCTAGTCTTCATTCTCCTGGTCCCAAACCCTCGTCACCACTGTTAGATAATGGGTAAGGATCACAGGAGACAGACTTCAGAACAGCTCTTTTACTTAGCTCACTCAAGCAACCAGCAAAGCACGGTCTGACAGCTAGCTCTTTTATAGAGGGCTGTCAGACACAACAACCAATAGCGTTTGAGCATTCAAACGCTGGACCTGGGTGAAAACATACAGTTCAGTTAGAGTTCAGCTAGAACATAACAAATCAGAGTTCAGACAGAGTTCAGCTAGACATAACAAGTTAGAGTTCAGTTAGAGGTCAGTCAGAACACAACAGTTGCCATTACGGAAACTTGGTGGGATGAAACTGACAAATGGAACATACAGCTAGAGGGATTTAAATTATTTAAAAGAAACAGACCAAATAAAAGAGGAGGTGGAGTTGCACTATATATAAGAAATAATTACATCTCTACAGAAATAGAGCACAACAATAATGAAAATCATCTTGAATGCATTTGGGTCAATATTAAAGGGGCCCCCCCGAAATGACATTGCCATAGGTCTATACTATAGGCCACCCAACCAAACAGAGGAAGTAGATGAACTTTTTGCTAGTCAGCTAACTAAGGTATGTAGGAAGCACACCACAATAGTAATGGGGGATTTTAACTACCCTGACATCAACTGGGAGACAAACTCTGCACCAAGTGGTGTTGCATATATCTCCCCCCACCTTTCGGGGTTGGACTAGATGACCTGCAAGGTCCCTTTCAACTCTGTTAATCTGTTAAACTCCTCTTAGAGAATAGGTGCGTATGCAGAGCCTACGGCTTGGAACATACATATGGAACTTGCAAGAGGAAATGGTTAACCACAAAAGCTTATGCTAGAAGCTTGCTAGCTCGTAAACAACAGAAGAAACAAAAGTAGGTCAAAATGGCTACAGCAACCTGCACAAGATGCACAGGATGTAAGAGGTTGAGCGGTTTGGCTATGGCGCAGCAAAGAATTCATTGTATGGCTTATAAGTAATCACATGTACCCCTTATGCACTGCCTTCTGATTACCATATGTGTGTCAATAAAAGGGACCCTTGGGCCCCGGCTCAGGGCAAATCCCATCTCGAGGAAGTCTCTGTGTCCAGTACGTCTTTCCTAGATTCGGCACCCATGTGATTTGTCCACTGGGTAACCCCAAATCCACCCTCCAGGAGAGGTGGGTTTCCCACACCAAGTGGAAGATCCAACAATTTCCTAACAAACCAAGCAGACAACTTTGTTACCCAAAAAGTAGAGAAGGGAACAAGGGGATCAGCCATATTGGACTTAATTCTCACTAACAGAGATGAAATGATAGAAGGTGTTGAAGCTACAGGAACCTTGGAGGCAAGTGATCATGCAATATTGGAATTCAACATTATGCAAACACAAGCAGTAGAACAAAGTCAAACTAGAGTCTTGGACTTTTAAGAGCTAATTTCAACAAACTTAGAGAGAACTTGGGAAAAATTCCATGGATGAGAATCCTCAAGGGGAAAACAACTCAAGAAGCTTAGGAAATTTTGAAAAGTGAGATTATAAAAGCCCAGACCAGCACAATACCAATGAAGAAGAAAAATAATAGGTCTGAAAAGAAACCAGCATGGCTGCATAAAGAACTCTCTAACAAATTGAAAGACAAAAAGGACAAGTATAAAAAGTGGAAAGAAGGGGAAGTAACTAAGGCAGAATACCAGCAAATAGCCAGAGCCTGTAAAAATGAAGTGAGGAAAGCTAAGGCTCACAATGAACAAAGGCTTGCGACAAAAGTAAAAAGTAACAAAAAAAGCTTCTTCCAACATATTAAAAACAAGAAAAAAGTCAAGGAAACAATTGGTCCACTGCAGGGAGAAAGTGGCAAGAAGGTGACAAGCAACAGGGAGAAAGCAGAGCTACTTAACACGTATTTTGCATCTGTCTTTACACAAAGGGAAAAAACAGTCCAACCTATCAAAAACAGCATCACAAAAAACAT
Organism: Diadophis punctatus similis; assembly: GCA_023053685.1. Lineage (NCBI taxonomy): Eukaryota > Metazoa > Chordata > Lepidosauria > Squamata > Dipsadidae > Diadophis > Diadophis punctatus. The sequence goes on along the minus strand of JALIGW010000079.1, from coordinate 2,151,445 downwards.
ATTAGGAACACAAGTTAAAATAGGGAAGAAAATGGTAAGGGAACACCTGTCTACCCTAGAGGAATTCAAATCACCAGGATCAGATGGATTACACCCCAAGGTTCTGAAGGAACTGGCAGACGAGATCTCAGAACCACTGAACTATATCTTTCAAAGATCCTGGAGCACCGGGGAACTGCCAGAGGACCGGAAAAGAGCTGATGTAGTTCCCATCTTCAAAAAAGGGGGGGAAAAACAGATCCAGGAAACTACAGACCTATCAGCCTGACCTCAATACCAGGGAAGATTTTGGAAAAGATAATCAAGCAACGAATCTTTGAACACCTAGAAGCAAACAAAGTAATAACCAAAAGCCAACATGGGTTTGTCAAAAACAGATCATGCCAGACTAATCTTATTGCATTCTTTGACAAAGTGACAAAATTAGTGGACCAGAGGAATGCTGTCGATGTGGTTTACTTGGACTTCAGTAAGGCATTTGACAAAGTAGATCATAACCTACTACTAGATAAAGTAGAAAAATGTGGGATGGACAACAACAACACCAGATGGATTCAAAACTGGCTAACCAACCGCACTCAACGTGTAGTGCTCAATGGAACTGCATCTACATGGAGGGAAGTATGCAGTGGAGTACCCCAAGGCTCTGTTTTAGGCCCAGTACTCTTCAACATCTTCATCAATGACTTGGACGAGGGGATAGATGGGGAACTCATCAGATTTGCAGATGACACCAAACTGGCAGGAATAGCCAACACTCCAGAAGATAGGCTCAAGATACAGAAGGATCTTGACAGACTTGAACATTGGGCACTATCAAACAAAATGAAATTCAATGGTGAAAAAAGTAAGGTTCTACATTTAGGCAAGAAAAACAAAATGCACAGGTACAGTATATGTGGTACCTTGCTCAACAGTAGTAACTGTGAGAGGGATCTTGGAGTCCTAGTGGACAACCATTTAAATATGAGCCAGCAGTGTGCAGCAGCTGCCAAAAAAGCCAACACAGTTCTAGGCTGCATTAACAGAGGGATAGAATCAAGATCACGCAAAGTGTTAATACCACTTTATAATGCCTTGGTAAGGCCACACTTGGAATACTGCATTCAGTTTTGGTCACCATGATGTAAAGAGGATGTTGAGACTCTAGAAAGAGTGCAGAGAAGAGCAACAAAAATGATTAGGGGACTGGAGGCTAAAACATATGAAGAACAGTTGCAGGAACTGGGTATGTGTAGTTTAATGAAAAGAAGGACCAGGGGAAGACATGATAGCAGTGTTCCAATATCTCAGGGGTTGCCACAAAGAAGAGGGAGTCAAACTATCTCCACTAAGTAAGACTTAATGAAAGTTCTTAAAAGTGTCCAGTCAGATTCAGCCTTACTAGCTCTCCATCGTCGCTCTAGGCGTCTCTTTTGGCGCTTCATCTCCCGGAGTTCCTCGGTAAACCAAGGAGCCCTCCTGGATCCGCTGCCACGGAGAGGCTGCAAAGGCGCAATCCGATCTAAAGCCCCCGTTGCCGCCCGGTTCCAGGCAGCCACTAGAGACTCAGATTAATTGTGTACCAGGGATTCAGGTATTTCCCCAAGTTCCCTCTGAAATCCTTTGGATTCCATTAGGCGCCTGGGGCGGAACCACTTAATCGGAGTGGTGGAGGAGTGGTGCCATGAAATCCAACCTCAGAAGGAAATGATCTGACCACGACAAGGGTACTGTGACTAAACCCCTCAGCCTCAGATCATCTCTCCACTGCCCCGAAAGAAACACAAGGTCAAGCGTGTGACCTCCCTCATGAATCGGACCCTGAACTACTTGGGTCAGGTCCATGGTTGTCATGGAAGCCATGAACTCCTGGACTGCCTCCGAAGTTTCGCCGGGCGATGGCAAATTGAAGTCCCCCAGCACCATCAACCTGGTGAACTCAATCGCCAGCCCCGCTACCCGCCTCGAGCAGAACAGGCAGGGCCTTTGCAATGCAGCTAGGAGGCAAGTACGTTAGCAAAAGGCCCACCTGAACCCCTAAGTCCAACTTCAGAAGGAGCGTCTCACACCCAACAATCTCTGGGGCAGGGCTCCTTCTAGGACATAGATTCTGGCGAGCTATAATAGCCACTCCTCCCCCCTTTCCCTGGGGTCGCGGCTGATGCTGAACTGAGAACCCGTCCGGGCACATCTCGGAAAGGGGAACCCCCCCCTCCTGGCCCAGCCAGGTCTCAGTGATGCATGCCAGGTCAGCCCCCTCTTCCAGGATTAAATCCCGTACAAGGGGGGCCTTGTTCGTGATCAACCTGGCATTCAACAGCAGCAGCTTGAGCCCAGGGCCCTGACATCCCTGGTTACCAGGTACTCGGGCTGAGCTAGGTGGAACCAAACCAGAGGGGCCAGAACAAGGAATCCCTTGCAAACAGCGAGTTCTCATTCCCCAACAGCGGCCTACCCCTCTGCTCCCGCCATACCTACCTCTCCCCGTTATGACCGTAATGCTCCGACCCTCTCCCCACCCAGAGATCCCCTCCCCATCCCCGCTGGTCCTCCTCTCTCCCTGCAGGCCATACATATCATTCATACTGAGCCAGGGGTCAGAATCAAGGCCCCCTCCGCTTCTGTTTCCACACTCAGCAGAGGGGGCCAAATCCTTGTCCCTGACTCACTCATTCTCCCAAGCTAATCAATTAATTAATCTAAACATTTCATCCGCACAAACATATCCTCATACATTCACACATACACACCTCTTCCGGGGTAAATTTTAAAAATATCAGGAGAATCATCAATACAGGGGGGTACCGAGAGAGACACCCCCACCAAGTCTCAAGCCACCACTAGTCTGTCCTTTCCTTCTGATGTCTTTAGGGCCCCGGCAAGGAGCACTCGGGGGGGAAAAGTTTGTATTGAAACCTTGAAGTTATGTCAATCGAAACGTTCTAATGCCAAGTTTTGGGGAGCCAATAATCCAGGGGCCGGTGGTATATCCCCCTACCAGAATGGCATCTGTAATTCCAGAACCCTCTCCCTCCGGAGTCCGATGGTAATCTACCAGAGGGGAGGCTCCCCCACAGATAAGGAAAGCACAGGAAAAGGGTGCCGGCCACTGCAGTAATCCAAACAGTAAGCCTGATCATCGATGCGGCCTCAGCAACAAGCACAGCCGCTTCAATAATGATGGTCTGCATAGCCCCGCTGCAACAGATACAATATCCACAGCCAAAGGGAAAATAGTTGCAATGGTGGGGGGTGCGTGACGACAATAGCGGTGGCGGGAATCCGTAGAATCCGTAGATCCCCCTTCACGTAGCTGGTACCAATAAGTTCCCGTGTTCCCGCCGTGATGTTAACAGCAATAATGGCGGCGCTCGGCAGCCCGGCAGCCCGGCGCCAATTCATGAATGGGGGCAATCCCCAAGGCTCTGTCACAACGATGGTAATGGCGGTGGCGAGGCTATCCACCTTCAGGGTAACCGCTTCCCCCCTCGGTTCTCCACCCTCGGCTCTCCGGAGACCCGCAGCAGTGGTAGAAAATAATAGGGACAGCTAAGGGAATGGCGTTCCAAACAGCCGTGCGTCACGCGATAGACCCGCGCCCACATAAAACGGGGCACACATTCACTCCAACCTCACCGTCCTCCAGATACCAGTTCGAATTCCTCAAGATGTTATATGTCCTCCAAACTGTTATCGGCCCCCATTCCTTGTTGTTCCTTGTCCTTTGTTATTATAATGATACCACTTTATAATGCCTTGGTAAGGCCACACTTGGAATACTGCATTCAGTTTTGGTCGCCACGATGTAAGAGGGATGTTGAGACTCTGGAAAGAGTGCAGAGAAGAGCAACAAAGATGATTAGGGGACTGGAGGCTAAAACATATGAAGAACGGTTGCAGGAACTGGGTATGTCTAGTTTAATGAAAAGAAGGACCAGGGGAGACATGTTAGCAGTGTTCCAATATCTCAGGGGTTGCCACAAAGAAGAGGGAGTCAAACTATTCTCCAAAGCACCTGAGGGTAGAACAAGAAGCAATGGGTGGAAACTAAACAAGGAGAGAAGTAACTTAGAACTAAGGAGAAATTTCCTGACAGTTAGAACAATTAATCCGTGGAACAGCTTGCCTCCAGAAGTTGTGAATGCTCCAACACTGGAAGTTTTTAAGAAGGTGTTGGATGACCATTTGTCTGAAGTGGTGTAGGGTTTCCTGCCTAAGGAGGGGGTTGGACTAGAAGACCTCCAAGGTCCCTTCCAACTCTGCTGTTGTTGTTGTTGTTATTATTATTATTATTATTATTATTATTATTATTATTATTATTATTATTATTATTATTATTATTATTATTATTATTATTATTTGAAGATACATAAATTGAATATGATGGAAAATGAAGAGGTGGCAAGGAAAATAAAAATATCTAAACAAAACTTTTTTGAACATGCAAATAAACCAGGGAGGTGGTTAGCCTATAAGATTAAGAAGGAAAAGGAAAGAAAATGGATTAAACATTTGGAAGATAATGAAGGGGTTGTACAACATCGAGATGAGGAAAAAAAGAAGATAGCATGGACATATTACAAGGACTTATATAAACAGGAAAAAATTATCAAAAAAATATAAAGCAATATTTGGAACAAATGGAACTACCCAAAATACCAGGAAAATACAAGAATTTACTAGAGGAAAAAATAAGAATGATGGAATTAACAGAGGCAATTAAAAGACAGAAAAATGGAAAAGCACCTGGGCCAGATGGATTACCAGCAGAGGTGTATAAAACATTTGAAGAAACATTAGGAATTGTAATGCTAGAACTTTATAATGAATTAATATTGGAAGCTAAGATACTGGATTCATGGACAGAAGCATTTATAACTTTGATACCGAAAGAAGAGATAGATCTACAAAAAATTAAAAATTATAGACCGATCTCGCTCTTGAATGCGGATTATAAAATATTTACTTCAATAATGGCGAATAGACTTAAAAAATTTCTCAGTGAATTTATACATTCAGACCAAAATGGATTTTTACCTAAAAGACAGATTAAAGATAACATGCAAATAATCTTAAACACTTTAGAATATTATGAACAACATCCTGGAAAACAAGTGGCCCTGATGTTCTTAGATGCACAGAAGGCATTTGATAACGTGAACTGGCAATTTATGATACTGCAACTTCAAAATATGGATTTTGGAAAAATATTTATTGGAGTAATTAAAACAATTTATAGTAAACAATCAGCAAAAGTAATAGTGAATGGCGATATGACTGAGAAAGTGGATATTATGAAAGGAACGAGACAAGGATGTCCGCTATCACCACTGCTTTTTGTTTTGACGCTAGAAGCACTAACTAGAAGCATAAGACAAACTAAAGATATAAAAGGAATGAAAATTTAAAAAGAGGAATACAAATTGCAAGCATTTGCAGATGATTTGGTGTTTATACTGGAAGAACCACTAGGGCGGGACCAAAACTGATGCAACAGATTGAAAAATATGGAGAAGTAGCGGGACTAAAAATCAATAAGGACAAAACGAAACTTTTAGTGAAAAACATGATGGAGAAACAAAAGAGGGAATTAATTGGAAAAGTAAATGTACAGATTACAAAAAAAGTAAAATATTTTGGAATCCAGCTGTCAGCAAGATGTATAACAATTAAGGAAGATAATTATCTTAGGTTAAAGAAACAAATAGAGATAGATTTGGAAAAATGGAAAAATCTTCAATTATCATTGATGGGCAGAATTGCATTAATTAAGATGAATATACTGCCACGCTTACTGTTTCTATTCTCGACAATACCAATAAGAATAGAGAAAACTTTCTTTAAAAAGATAAATAAAATGATCTTGAGATTTGTTTGGCAAGGGAAAAAAGCGAGAATAAATATAAAAATGTTGCAAGATGCGAGACTTAGAGGTGAATTTGGACTTCTGAATTAGGAGCTATATTACTATGCTGCAGTATTGACATGGATGAGAGAATGGATTTTGTTAAGAAACACAAGACTTTTGACTTTGGAGGGACATGATTTACAGATAGGATGGCACACACTTATTTGGTATGGAAGAAATAAAATACATAGCTATTTCCAGAGACATTGCATCAGGAACTCTTTGTATTTGGTTTGGCAAAAGATAAAAGAGAAACACTATTTGAAAATACCATATTGGTTATCTATAATGGAAGCACTAAGTCACCCAAGTAGACTGAACTGGGAGAATATTCCAAGATATAAGGACATTCTGACAGATAAGGGGGAATTGAAATCTATTCAAGAACTGGAAAAACAAGGGATAAAAATGGATTGGTATATGAGAATGCAAATGCAGTCAAGATATGATAAGGATAGTAAAACAGAGGGTATAAATTTAGAAATGACAGAACTAGATGAAATACTCACAGGAACAGATGAAAGACTAATTAAAAAAATGTATACTTATTTATTATACATTGACCTAGAACATGAACAAGTGAAAGAAACTATGATAAAATGGGCAAGAAATTTTGGGCATACTATAGAACTGGATAAATGGCAGCAGCTTTGGGAAAGAAACTATAAATTGACTATGGCAACAGCATATAAAGAAAATATGTATAAAGTGTTTTATAGATGGCATATGTCACCAGAAAGGATAGCTAAAATATTTAAAGATAAATCTATGAAATGTTGGAAATGTCAGCAAACACCAGGCTCTTTTTATCACATGTGGTGGACATGCACAGAAGCTAAAAAGTATTGGACCTTAATTCAAATGTGGATAAAAAAAATGGTGAAACAGCGTATAGAGTTAATACCAGAGATATTCCTGTTGGGTATACTACCAGAGAAATTTAATAAGGAAGATACATATTTAATTATCCATATAATTACAGCAGCTAGAATTACATTTGCACAAAATTGGAAAGCAACAGAAATCCCCTTTGAAGGAGAGGTAATCAAGAAAATTTTGGACTGCGCGGAGATGAATAGACTGACAATGAAAATTAAAGACAAGGAAGATTCAGAATATTACAATGTATGGGTGAAATTTTATGACTGGATAGAAAATGGATATGTTTAGAAGTTAAGTTAGATTGATTAAATTGGAAGAAAATGAAGAATAAAATGTGATAGACCCAGATGACAAAAATAGGTTGTAGAGGAGGCAGCTTTAGAACAGCAGGAAAGAAGGCGTGGCCAAAGTTGCGGCGCTACGGAGTTTCCCCGCACTCCACGGGGAATCCCTGAATCTGCGCCGTCTGGAGACCTGGTTCAGTCGGAACCAGGTCAGAGCCACCCGGGAAGGGTGGTTAAGAAGAGTGGTGCCTGCTGGCAGATGGGGGGGTTGCAAACCCCTCAGGGAGCCAGCTCAGTCCCCTCGGCCGGCAGCGAACGGAAGGCGACATTCAAAATGTCGCCCTAGTCACAGCGGTCACATCGACAGGATTGTTTTAAAGCCGATTGGAGTAATCTGGGAGGAGAAATTTAAAGCGATGGGCTGGAGAGTGTGGAGAAGAAAAGAAGTTGGTGAGTGATTTTGCCTGAGAAAAACTTAAGGAAGCTACTTAAATACATTAAAGGGGAATAAAAGGACCGGAAATTAAGGAGCGGCTGCTTAGCTAATGGAGACTATGGAGTAAAAAAAAAGTTTCTTTTTCTGAATGGAATATAACTAAAGCCCAATATTGAAGATTGGATTTTTGCTTCTAAAGATTTGGGAATTTGAAGGAGGATAATTTATATACTGGAAATGATTTATAATGATTTATAAAATGGAAGAATTGAATAACAATTAAAAAAAGGGCAGAGCTGAGAAATTGAGATGGGAAGAGCCATCTGCTGGATGGATGAAATTACTGCAATGTTGGAATATTACCAGGGATATTTTGACAGCCGTGGACCTTGAATAGAGCAGCTTGTTATTGCATAAAAGATAACATTTGGATTGAGATGGAGAAGAACAAAATTGGACTGAAATTTTAACAACAAATAAAGGAATGGAAAGACTGTTTGGATTAGTTTGGATAAGACTGACCTTGAACAAAAGCTAGTAATAAATAAAGGAACAGAAAGACTTGGACTTTTAACAACAAAATGAAAATTTATAATTGAAAAAGGCTCTGGATTACATTTTTCTTAGCAGCTGGATGGAATGTAGAATTAATAATTTGTGACTTTGAAATATGAAGACAAGTGATTACTAAGGACTGGTGGCTCTTTTTGAGGACTTTTGGTAATAGTTTGACTTTGCTGAATTTGTGGACTTGAGATTAGTGATTTTAAAGAAATGGAGGAAATTGATTATGAAGAGTTGGTTGGATTTTTGAAAGATCTCTTTAAAGATTTCAGAAGATCTCTAATTGAAGCAATTGAAGGAAAGAATGAAGCACAAGAGGAAGAAGAAAAGAAGACTGATGAAAATATTATACATGAAGCTAAAAAGGAAAAAAAATATTGAAAATGAAATACAGATTAATGATTATGTTGATCAATATATTACTTATAATGATTCCACTGGGGTTAACAGTGATAAAGGAGAGAAAGATATTAAAAATGATTATGTTCAGATGGATGATGATTATTCTGAGATGCTTAATGTTAAAAAAGGAATGGAAAAAATTAGATACATGCAGATAATGTATACAAGAAGGAGAAAAACAGTGTGGGGAAAGAGAATTTATTGGTGTAAAAATAAAAGAAAGAAAGAAAGGGAAGAAGCTAAGGAAATGGGGATGGAGAAATTATATATATAAAAAGGAAGTAGTGGAAGAATCAAAGGGAAATGGACGATGGGTGTTGAAATGTTATAGAAATGTTTTCTTTTTTTCCTTTTTATGATTATTATAGTAGATTTAATTGAGATAAGAATGTTAATTGTTTAGAATTTGGTATATAAAATTAATATAATTATTTTGTTAAGAGCTAATAGTTTTTTGTTCTTTTTACATAGATTAATACTATATATTCGATGAATGAATTGATAATGGTGTTAGATTAATGTCTGGACTTAATATAATTGAATATTTGTATTGATATAGAAAACAAAGAATTAGAGAAAGTGGAAATTATGATTGTTTAGTATTTAATACATGAGATCTGTTTAAATCTACTTGTAAAATTTATTATGTTAAGAGTAAATTAAGCTAATAGCGTTTAATTTGGAGGGAAAAAAATTGGAATTAAATGGTGGAGGTCCCAGAAGACAAAATAAGATTTTTTTTCTTTTTTTTTTAGAAGCAGTATTATCTTGGCAATAATATACCTGGAGTAAAGTGTTATATATAAAGAATTTATGAATGATTGATTAAGATGTATAACTATGTATTTTGTTGTAATATTTTAAGGTATATTGATTTATGTATGGAGTTGTGGAGGAAAAATAAAAAAAAATTGAAAAAAAAGAACAGCAGTATATACCTAGAAAAAAGAAGTTATATGTACAGATATGATATAGTAACAATATGAGTCTAGAAGGGGCACCGGTAATTAAATGATGTAGGAGAATATATTATCAGTCTGCTAAACGTAAAGTTAAACTATGATTAGTATCACTCAGGGAAAGGTTAAGAGGGAGAAAGAGGAAGTAGAAAGGGAAGGGAGGGGAGAAGGGTAGGAGGGAATTGGAAGGGGGAGAGAAGGAGAAAGAAGGTAGAAGGAGGAGAGGGAGATAGAGGGAGGGGAGTGCTATGAAAGTTATTTATTTATTTATTTATTTATTTATTTATTTATTTATTTATTTATTTATTTATTTATTTATTTATTTATTTATTTATTTATTTATTTATTTATTTATTTATTTATTTTAGTGTTCTTATATGCTGCCCTACTCCCTGGGGACTCAGGGTGGCGTACAACATTTAAAGAACAACTAAACAATATAATAATTTAAAAACAATTTTAAAAAGAACAATTTAAAAAAGAATTTAAAAAAACATTTAAAAACCATACATACATGGGGGAGACCTAAGATGTAGAATTGTCTCAATCACCCCGCCTGCAGGAAAAGCCATGTCTTAATGGCTTTGCGGAAGGCCAGCAAGGTGGGGAAAATTCGGATCTCTGGGGGTAGTTGGTTCCAGAGAACAGGGGCCCCCACAGAGAAGGCCCTCCCCCTAGGCCCCACCAGCCGGCATTGTTTGGTTGACGGGACCTGGAGGAGACCCACTCTGTGGGACCTGACCGGTCGAAGGGAAGTATGAGGTAGGATGCGGTCCCGGAGGTAACGTGGTCCCAAGCCATGTAGGGCTTTAAAGATGATAATCAACACCTTGAATTGCACCCGGAGACCAATGGGCAACCACTGCAGCTGGCGGAGTATGGGTGTTACGTGGGTGTATCTTGAGACACCCACCACAGCACGCACACCCGCATTTTGCACCAGTTGAAGTCTCCGGATATTCTTCAAGGGTAGCCCCATGTAGAGCACATTACAGTAGTCCAATCGAGAGGAGACAAGGGTAACCATGAGTAGAGCCTCCTTCTCCAAGTATGGTCGCAATTGGTGCACCAGGCGGACCTGTGCAAAGGCTCCCCTAGCCACAGCTGTAAGATGTTGGTCTAATTTTAGCTGTGGATCTAGGAGAACTCCCAAATTGCGAACCCGTTCCAAGGGAGTTAATTTTTCTCCCCCAAGAACCAAGGAGGGACAGTCGACATAGTCCTTAGGGGGCAATATCCAGAGCCACTCAGTCTTGTCGGGGTTAAGCTTGAGCCTGTTCCTCCCCATCCAGATCCTGACATCGTCCAGGCATCGGCACATTACATCCACTGCCTCCCTGAATTGAAACGGGGTGGAGATGTACAGCTGGGTGTCGTCAGCGTACTGTTGAAAACTCACCCCGTGTCGACGGATGCTCTCCCCCAGCGGTTTCATGTAAATGTTGAACAGGATGGGCGAGAGGACCAAACCCTGAGGCACCCCACAAGGGCCTAGGAGATGACCTCTGTCCTCCTGTTAACACCGACTGCATCCTATTGGCGAGGTAAGAGGAGAACCACCGTAAAACGGTGCCTCCCACTCCCAACTCGCCGAGACGATGCAGAAGGATACCATGGTCGATGGTATTGAAAGCGGCTGAGAGGTCAAGTAGCACCAGGATGGAAGAATGACCCCCATCCCGGGCTCGTCAGAGATCATCCATCAGGGCGACCAAGGCAGTTTCTGTACTGTAGCCGTGCCTGAAACCTGACTGAAAGGAATCTAGATAATCAGTTTCCTTCAATAACCGAAGAAGCTGAAAATCTACCACCTTCTCAACAACCTTACCTATAAAAGGTAAGTTGGAGACCGGACGAAAGTTATTCAAATCCGCTGGATCCAGAGAAGGCTTCTTAAGGAGGGGTCTCACCACCGCAACCTTTAAAGGCTGTGGTAGGGATCCCTCCCTAAAAGAAGCGTTGATCACCGCCTGGATCCAGCCGCGTGCCACCTCTCTGCTGGCCGAAACCAGCCAGGAGGGGCACGGGTCCAATAAACAGGTGGAAGAGCTCATCGCACCCACGGCCTTGTCCACGTCATCAGGAGTGGCTGGCTCAAACTCCTCCCACAACGCTGGACTAAGACTTGCCCCTATCAACTCAATGGGCTCTGTCCAGCCAGAGTCCAGATTCGACCGAATCTGAGCGACTTTATCCGTCAGAAACTGCGCGAATTCCTCCGCTCTACCGTGCAAGTGTTCCTCACTCCCCCCTTTAGCAAGGAGGGAGCAAGTTACCCTAAGCAAGGCAGCTGGGCGAGAATCTGCGGATGCAATAATAGCGGAAAAATGAGATTACTTTGCCACCCTTATCGCCACTAAATAAGACTTAATAAAAGTTCTTAGAAGTGTTTGGTTGGATTCAGTTTTACTGGCTCTCCAGCGTCGCTCCAGACGTCTCTTGTGGCGTTTCATCTCCCGGAGCTCCTCAGTAAACAAGGGAGCTTTCCGGGATCCACTGCCACGGAGAGGTCGCAAAGGCGCAATCTGATCTAATGCCCCCGATGCTGCGGTGTTCCAGGCAGCCACCAGGGACTCAGACGAATTGTGGACTAGGGTTTCAGGTATTTCCCCAAGTTCCCTCTGGAATCCTTCCGGCTCCATTAGGCGCCTGGGGTGGAACCACCTAGTCGGTCCCGCCTCCCTGCGGGGGAGGAGTGGGGCTGTGAAATCCAACCTCAGTAGGAAATGATCTGACCACGACAACGGGGTGGTGACTAAATCCCCTAGCTTCAGATCATCTCTCCACTGCCCCGAAAGAAACACTAGGTCAAGCATGTGACCTCCCTCATGAGTCGGACCCTGAATTACTTCGGTCAGGTCCATGGTTGTCATGGAATCCATGAACTCCTGAGCTGCACCAGAGGTTTCACCCGCCGAAGGCAGGTTAAAGTCCCCCAGCACCATAAGCCTGGGGAACTCCACCGCCAGGCTTGCTACCACCTCAAGCAGCTCAGGCAGGGCCTTGGTAACGCAGCTGGGAGGCAGGTACGTTAACAAAAGGCCCACCTGAACCCCTAAGTCCAACTTCAGAAGGAGCGTCTCACACCCGACAATCTCCGGGGCAGGGCTCCTACGAGGATGCAGATTCCGGCACACTATAATGGCCACTCCTCCCCCCCCTTCCCTGGGGTCGTGGCTGATGCAGAACTGAGAACCCATCTGGGCATACCTCAGAGAGGGCAACTCCCCCCTCCTGGCCCAGCCAGGTCTCAGTTATGCATGCCAGGTATACACCCTCGTCAGTGATTAAATCACGTACCAGGGGGGCTTTGTTGACAATGGACCTGGCATTCAACAGCATCAGCTTGAGCCCAGGGCCCTGAAAACCCCGGTCACCAGGTATTCGGGTTGAGCAAGATGGAACCACATTGGAGGGGCCGGAACAAGGGATCGCTTGTAAACAGTGAGGTCTTATTCCCCGAGAGCGGCCCACCCCTCTGCTCCCGCTATACCTACCTCTCCCTATCATGACCGAAATATTCCAGCCCTCCACCCCCCCAGAGATCCCCTCCCCCTCTCCACTGGTCCTCCTCTCCCCCTGCAGGCCATACATACCATTCATACTGAGCCGGGAGTTGGACCCAAGCCCCCCTCTGCTTCTGTTTCCACACTCAGTGGAGGGAGCCTGCATCCTAGCCCCCAACTCACTCACTTTTTCACAAGTCATTTCAATCTACACATTCACCTTCTCAGTTGTAACCACTTACATCCATCCACCATACCATATCAGAGGTAAAAACCGAAAGGTTAAAAGTATAGGGTGGGTTACTGGAGAAGAGAGACCCCTGTCATAGCCTCAGTCTCCCCCTATTATGTCCTTTGGGGTTCCCCAAGGGAAAATCTTCGAGAAGAAAAGAAAAGTCTCCAGTCCTTAGGCTCTTTGTAAAGTCACCGTTCTTCGTGGCATAGTCGTAACTCTTGGGGAGCTGGTGGTCCAGGGGTCGGGAAACTGTCCCCCTACCCGAATGTCTTTGAGAGTCCAAAAACCCCCTCCCCCTGGTATAAGTTGGTATTTCACCAGAGGTCGGGCTCCCACATAAAGAGCATATACACCAGGAAAGGGTGCTAATCTCCGCAATGATCCTAGTCATATGCCTGCTCATTATCCGGATCACAATCATAATCATAGCCTCTCTAAATAGTCTCTGAATGGTCTCGCTGCCACGACAGCTCCAACAGAGAAAGTGGTAAATGGGGGGGAAAGGACCACAATAATTGTGATAAACTCAGACTCCAGGATCAATCTGGGTAGAAATGGTGACGGTAGTGAGTCCAGCACTTGGTAATTCCTCCTACGCGCACTTGGTGAAACTTCAAACCCCCATGATGTAATCAAAAACGGCAATAGCAACCACAAAATGGCAGTGGCGGTAATAGCACTCGAATAATCTCTCCCCTGGAAGTTACAGCTGGAGATTTCTCCCGAAGCACAATGTCTCCATCGCGCAGATAGTGGCAGCGGCAGTATTCACCTTTTCAGACCTTGAGGAACCGGCGGCTGCATTATCGCCTCTCGGCCCCCCTCGCTCCACTCACAACAGGCCCACCGCCGCGGGCAGCATTTAAAAAGTCTCCCTCGGGAGCGGCAGTTGTCCGTTTGCAATGCCGAGCCAGGCCGGGCCACACACACATACACACAAAAAGGCCGATGTCAAACGACAAGGCGTAGCGAAGCTCCCTGCAAACAGCACACCATCCGAGCTCGCCGTCTCTCCTCGCTCACACATCCACCCCTGGCCCTTCAAATCTCCAAACCTTCCGGCAGGCCCGAAAACCGGCCCTCACGGCGTCTGTGCCACTTCCAACATGGGCGGCTATCTCCTCGAACTTCCTCACCATCCAAAGAGAAAGGTATCTAACCACCTCCATCAGACACCTGACATGTTCTTATACTCCCCCCGCGAAAATATCCTTCGGGGGGTGGTCGCATTCTAACGGGAAAGTCCGAGGAGAGTTTTAGATGTTTAGGGAGTGAGATCTTTCTCTGCCATCTTCGCCGTGGCTCCTCCTCATGCCATGAGGAGGGAAATGAGGGAAAAACAGACTGATAAATAGTAGTATAAATAGGTGTAAAACTAGGATATTGATTTATGATATATTGGATAGAAATGTATAATTATGTATGTTTTGACATGACCTATGGTATATGCATGGATGCGTATATGGAGATTGTGGGGGGGGGGAAATAAAAAAAAATAAAAATAAAAAAAACTTTTTTTAAAAAATATATTTAACATTGCATATACTAACGGCAGCAAGACTGGTCTTCACGCAAAATTGGAAAAGTAAAGAGACCCCCCCCCGAAGAAGAGATAGTAAACAAGATACTGACTTGCACGGAAATGGACAGGCTAACTTTAGAACTCAAAGACAAGGGTGAGACAAAATATTACGAAATCTGGAATAAAATGTATCAGTGGTTGGAAAAGAGGAGGAAATGTCGGGATAGAGAAATATTGATAAGTTGAGAATTGAATAATTATTATATTAATATTATATGATACGCAGGAATTGTATTGGTATTGAATGTAACTTTTGTAGATGAAGGGATTTATGTGTTTGAATTGTAACAGATTGTACATATTTACCGTATTTTTCGGAGTATAAGACGCACCGGAGTATAAGACGCACCTTAGTTTTGGGGGAGGAAAACAAGGAAAAAAGGCCTCTGCCTCCCAGCAATTTGCCAAACAGCAAACAGCAAACAGTACAGATGATATACACTGTTTGCTGTGTATTTCTGTGCATGTGTGCCTGATCCATAGAAATGGCAAAGAATTGGAGAAATGTACATTTATGGCAGTATATTAATCCCAGAAAGTTTTCTTAAATGTAATCACACTAACTCCTCCCAATTATTTAAATAGATCTACTCCAAACATGACTAAGTCAGGGTTTCTCAGCTGCCTTCTTTTAATACTAATACTTAATACTAAAACAGGACATTTCAGATTATACTTTTACAGATCTTTAAAATTGATGTGGCTTTCTGGAAGTATTCTCTGCTATTTAAAAGAAGATAGAATAGCACTGGGCCTCTTCAGAGCAAGCATTTATTTTAAAAAGCGTCTTCATTTTGTTAAGTTGTCTAGAACAATAATAAAGCAGTCTTTAAAAAATAAGTCTAATAATTTGAACACTCTACAAACATTTAACAAAATAACATATTAACAGAATCTGCCTCTACCTAGGATAGAACTCACAACCTCCTGATTGTGAGGCAAGAGCTCTAGCTCTGAGCCATAGCAGCTATAGCTTGCCTCCTTTTGATTTCAGCAGTCTAATATTGCCAGCAGTTTATCTCCCAGCAATTTGTCACATTACAGCCACCGTAGTTAGTTTCATTTTACCATGTGGCTTGCAAGCCTCCGTCAGCTGTAGGTCGGGAGGCAGTTTATCTCTTCTTGTGCTCTTCTTGTGCTTTGCCCTGTTTGCTGCAAAGAGGTAAATTGCTGGCAGGCAGAGGCCAAAGGATGGGGGTGGCTGGGTGGGGCTACATTCATTGTATAAGACGCACCCAAGTTTTCACCCTCTTTTTGAGGGTAAAAAGGTGCATCTTATACTCCGAAAAATACGGTAAATAGCGAATATGAATTGTAGTCGTTGTTAGGTAAAACTTTTTGGGAATGTTTGAAACGGAAAAGTCGCACGATGTCCAATGTTTTTAATTGTATATTTAATAAAAAACTTTTAAAAAAAGAATATTAAAGGACACATTCTTGCACAGGAACAGGAAGCTCAAATACAAAGCCCAAAGAAGGTATACAAACACACCCACTCTCAACTCCATTTTGTCAGCTGTCCCAGAACTGCATGCTGTGTGTGTGTGTGTGTATGTTGGTTCTGTTCACCAATAAACAGAATCTTTCTTTCCAATCAGCCTCCATTTTATTCCCGGATTGGAACTGTACCTGGATTTTTTTTCTTCCAACAATTTGGCGACCCAGATGGGACTTCAAGCTAACCTGACCAATGGACCTGGCCGGGTAAGCCTCCACCTTGCCGGCAGCAGACCCATTGTGTCTGTGGGTGGGTTTCCCCGTACCTTGGCCGTTTGGAGCAAGGGTAGTAAAGGGAGTTTTGAGCTCAACAGTCTGCTTGGAGAGAAGGTGAGTACCTCTAAATTTTAACTTTAAAAGCCCAGGAGGTGAAAGTGACTGTGTGTGTGTGTGTGCGTGTGCGTGAATATGTTTGAGAAAAAAACCCTTCTCTGCCACAGCTGGATCCTGCTCCCTCTGCGCTTTTTCTAGCCGCAAACAGATTCACTGCTAGTCCCACCAGACCGTGACCAATGAACTCTGGCGGGTTCTTGCTCTGTGGCACTAAGACCCAAACAGTCATACCTCCCTACCAATTCCATGGGGGAGGGGGCATGCCCCACAGGCAATTAACATGCCCCACTGAAGAGGTAGCAGAAAAGAGATTTCCAAAACTGAAGCCCTGATTGTGACTCACAAATGATGCTGCCCAGTTGCCCAGTAAGGCTGAATATGTTGCACTGGTGGTCTCATTAGTAGGAGTCCCATGGCTCATTGTGCACAATTTCAAAAATACTAAATAGCCTGGATTGCACACTGGCTAACCTCAATTTGGCCTCAAAAACCCTGGATGCACTAAACTAAGAGCTAAGGCAGATTCAGGAAGCAACCCTTGGAAATGGGCAGCCTTTGATTATCTACTAAGGCACAATCAATTTTTGGACATGTGCTTCAAACCTGACTGAAAGCTCACAGAAAGTGACATCAAACATCTAAAAAGAATTGGCACAGGAAGATTGGATACTGTAAATTTCTTTCCAGAACTTTTGCCCTGGCTGCTAGACCTTCATGGGTTGAAAGCTCTCCTTTTGGGAGCCACTGCAGGATCCTTTTCTGCTGCCTCTGTCAATGGCTTCCCCTTTGCATTAACAGTTTGATCAAACCTTAATCTTGTGCCAGTAATAGTGTGTCACCCACACTTATATGGTACATAGGGGGGATTGTAGAAAGTCAGCACCCACCTACCCTCCTAGAGAATGAAATGTTTTGGGGAATATTAAAAAGGCAGGATAGAATATTTCCCCTAAAGGAGAAATGAAAAATAACATCTTTTTGGGGGTAATTGTTTTTATTTTTTCTCTCCAGAATTTCCATACACATTCAATACATATACCTTACAATATGTCAATAATATATTTAGTTATACATTCCATCAATATTTTTATATCATTTTCTATACACATAATTCTTTATTTTGGGTATATGTTATTAATCTCATGCTGCCTCCTCAAAACCTAATTTTGTCTCCTGGGTCTACCACCATTTAATTTTCAATTTTAACTCAAATCAACCACTATAGCTTAACTTTAAAAACAAAACACCTTGTATCTTATGCTTCTTACTTTTAGGCCGTATTGTTCACTCTCCTCACTTAATATCTTTACTCATCATTCATTTTTTTTACTCTATCATTTCTAAATGCCCTAAATAGATTATTACAATTATTCCATTTTCATTCTTTCTTATTTTTTGTAAAATCCAACATATTCATATTGACAATTCAATTTTGTATAAAGACCTTATAGTAATATTATATTAATTTTTTTTATCAATATTACATCAAGTTCATGAATTATCCAAATCCTATACCAAACAAACCTTATATATACATGTTAATTATTCAAGTCATATATTATCACAATTAATCCATTTTCATTCTTATTATTTTTTTTCCTTTTTCTCTGTTAGTACAGATATTTAAATCAATTACTTCAAAGTATAACTCAATACAACCAATCATATACCAATCCAACATAAAGTTATTAAACTATAAGAAAAACCATTGTCCCAATTAATTATAATATTATAATTCTTAAAAAAAACCATCATCCAACAAATATTTAATTATCTTAAATCAAAAATTTAATCTAACGCCACTAAATAATTTACCATCCCTAATATAATTCTAAAAAGAAAAACATTTCTATAACATTCCAACCAATCATCCATTTTCTTTTAACTTCTCAACTATTCCCTTCTTATAAATATATCTTCTCCACCCCCCCATTTTCTTAGCTTCTTCTTTCTCTTTCTTTTACTTTTGTACCAACAACTTCTCTTTCCCCTAACTCCTTTTCTCCTTTTAAAATGTATTATCTGTATAAATCTACCTTCGATTCCTCTTAATATTTTCTCCCTACTTCCCCCTTTTGTTCCTTTTTTATCACTGTGAATACTTTCCATTCTTCTTGATCTGCTTCCCCACTCATTAGATTTTTTCCTCTGATTCCAATATTCTTCTCTTGCCTTCTTTTTATCACTAAAAGTCTCAATGTGATCATCAGTCTGTTCTTCATTGTCTATGTCTTTTTCCTTTTTGTCACTGTAAATCCCAGTGTAATCATTATAGCCAATATGGTTATCATCATGTCTTTCATTTACAATATCTTTCCCCTTTTTATCATTAAAAATCCCAGTGTAATCATCCATCTGTTTGTTCTCTTGAAGTCTTCTCTCCTCTTTATTCTTCTCTTGTTCTTCGTACTCTTCATTTCCATTTCTTACTGTTGTTATTTCTACAAAGTCATTATAGTCTGGCTTTTTTTCCATCTTCTTTCCACCTCCAATTTCCATAAAACATCTTCACAAAGGTTTTTAACAAATCCAACCAAATCCTCATATTCACATGCCTCCATGTCATCAAAGTCACAATTCACAAACTCATAAGTTAAAAATCAATCTAGCTGTTAACATTGATCTGTTTCCACAGCCTTTTGCATTATATTCTTTTGAGTCAATTTCCACTGTCACAAGACAGATCTTTAAGTTATGTTTTGTTTTTCAGTTTTGAAATAACTCTTTCTGTTTTTCCAGCTTTACAAGTTTTCCATTTAAGTCCCAAATCCAAATAGTCTCTTCATGTTGAAATCTAATCCAATCCAAACCAATCCAAAATAAGCCTTCAAACACAATAACACATAGTACACTGTTTTTTTCTCTCTTCCAAGCTCAAGGTCAGTCTTAGCTGTCAACAAACTTATTCCCAGGAGGAAGGCGTGGCCAACGCCGTGGCGCTACAGCGTTTCCCTGCGCTCCGTGGGGAAGCCCCGAAATCCATGCTGCTTGGAGACCAGGTTTGACCTGGAGGGGTGGTGAAGAAGAGGGGTGCCTGCTGGTGGACTGGGGGGGTGGCAAACCCCCCAGGGAGCCAGCTCAGTCCCCTCGGCCGGCGGCGATGGAAGGCAGCTTTTAAATGTCGCCCTAGCCACGGCGGCCACAACAAAAGGATGAATTGGCAGATTGAAGTAATCTGGGAAGAGAAATCCAAGTATACGTTCTGGAGAGTGTGAAGAACGGAGGCTGGTGAGTGACATTGCTGACATAAACTATTAAAAAGAACTGTTCTAATTTTAAAAGGGAAACAAAAGGACCGGAAATAAGAAAGCGGCTGCTTGATATATGGAGAAAATGGAGGAATAAAGTTAAATGGAATTACAAATAATGCCCAACTTTTAAGACTTTTAACTTTGCTATTAAAGACTTGGTGGAGACTTTAAGGAACTGTAAAGATAAATTTGGTGAAATATTTGAAAGTAAAGTTGATTAAAAATACGAAAGAAGACATAAAGAAATGGCAGATCTAGGAGATTGGGGAGAACGCCATCTATGGCTTGGAGGAATTATTGTAGTGACTGAATATCATGGAAGACTTTCAGACAGCTGGCAACCTTGAACAGAGAAAATGTTTTTGAAAGCTGTGAAATTTCAAAACAGTAAGCAGTTTGTTCCTGAACACAGGGGAATATTTTACTAGAAGAAAAGGCTGTGGAATATAATCATTATCAACAGCTGGAACAATTACAAAACTTGGTGATCTGTGTTTTTTTTTTTTTTTTGCTGACAAGGAGGCAGGTGATTATTAAAGACTGTTGGGAATTTTGAAGAATTGCACCTTGGCGAAGGCATATTTTCGTTAAGAGTTGGGGTTTGTATATAAGATCTTGGATTTGAGAATCACTACTTTGAAAATATGGGGGAAATTGACCATAAAGAAATGATTGAATTTTTGAAAGATGTGTTTAATGGCTTAAGAAGAAGGTTTGGAATTGATGTAAAGGAGAAAGAGAAAAGTAATCTATAAGAAGGAAAAAAAATGGAAAAAGAAGAAGAAGAACAGATTAATGAACTTGCTGAAACATATAATGACAAAAAGGAAAAGACTATTGAAAATGAAATACAGATTGAGGATTATACTGACATTCAATACAACTATATTGAGACTTCTTGTTTGAATGATTTTACAGAACTGAAGGGAAAGAAGGAAGAAAATGAATTGGTTGATGAATATATTGACTACAAGGACTACAGTGGGATTTATAATGATAAAAGAAATAAAAATACTGAGAATGTATGGATTGATGTTCATATGGAGATTTATAATGATTACCCAGAGATATGTGGTGATGGGGGAGAAATAAAAAGGAGAATTAGGGAGAAAAAATTAAGAGGATTTGAAGTTAGATATACACAGATAATGTATTTAAAAAGGAAAAAAAGAGTTTGGGGATGGAGACGTTGTTGGTACAGGAATAAAAGAAAGAGAAAGAGAAAGAAGAAGTCAAGGGAATGGAGATGGATAAAATGTAAAATTAAAAAGGTAACAATTGAGAAGTT
>JALIGW010000079.1:1805336-2125336 GCA_023053685.1 Diadophis punctatus similis | reverse complement strand
CAACACATACTTCATCTATAACAGACAAAAATACAAACAAATGGAAGGAGCACCCATGGGATCACCCCTCTCACCTGTCATTGCTAACCTCTATATGGAACACTTTGAAACCCAAGCTCTAGAAAAATCTAATCACAAACCCAAACTCTGGCTCAGATATGTAGATGACACCTTCATAATCTGGCCACACGGGAAAGAAAAACTGGACAACTTCCTCATACACCTCAACAGCCTACACCCCAAAATACAGTTCACCATGGAAACAGAAGCTAACAACCAACTTCCCTTCCTGGATGTCTTAGTCTACAAGAAATCCAATGGCTCCCTAGGACACACCATCTACCAGAAGAAAACCCACACTAACCGCTATCTGCACGCACTCTCACACCACCACCCAGCACAGATCAACTCCGTAGCCAAGACACTCATCTCCAGAACAAAACGCTTAGCTGACGAACAACACCTAAAAACCGAACTACATACTCTCACTAACGTACTAGCATCCAATGGATTCCAAAGAAATAAGATCACCAACCTAATCCAAAAAGAAACCCCCACTAAAATCCAAGACAGAGAACAAGAAAACGGCAAAGCCCTCCTCCCATACATAAAAGGCACCACAGACAGAATCAGCAAGATCCTCCACAAACACAACATCAAGACAGCATTCTGCACAAATCGAAAAATATCCACCATCCTAAGAAACCCCAAAGACAAAATTGAGTTAGAAAATCAAGGAGTATATGAAATTCCATGCCCCACCTGCCCCACCACATACATTGGACAAACCAACAGAAGAATAAGTGCACGCATTGAAGAACACAAGAACACAGTCAAAAAAGAGGAACCAACTTCTTCCCTGGTCCAACATTTCAAAGCCACAGGGCATGAAATTGACTTTAAAAAGACCAGAACTATCGCCAAAACTGAACACTTTAACAACAGAATAATCAGAGAAGCATCGAGATAGAAAAACGCCCACACAGCATGAACAAACGAGATGACACCTCCCGCCTACCAGCCATTTGGAAACCCGCCCTTATTGACAAACGAGTCCCTAACACAAAGAATGACACCAGACCCACACTCACGAAAACCACACAGGATGTCACCACCACACATCCACGCAATAAGCAAACCCAAACCCACACCAATGAGGCACGACCACAAACCAGAAGCCATACTACAGCTGCATCATTAGCCACTTTAAACCCCTCCAATCCATACATGAAGCAAACTGACACCCTCCATGAAGATGTGGCACGACCAAGAACCAGAAGCCAAACAGCAGCAATGCAGCTCACCAGCTCAAATGCCCCTGCAAGTCAGACTAACCTAAGAACACCCCCAGCCAATCAGAGCACAGCTAACCCCCCAGCCAATCAGAGCACAGCCAAGCCCCCAACCAATCAGAACACACCTCCAACCAATCAGAACACAGCCAAGCTCCCATCCTATCAGTTCAAACCTCCACTGGCAGTTAAAAGGGAGAAACAGCAGCAATCTCACATTGCTCCTAGAAGCAGGAAGCAGAAGACACCAGCCTGAAGATGATGAATGAGACTTCATCGAAACATATATATGTTTTCTGAGGTTTTCGCGGGTGTTTGTATGTAGGTCTCGCACACTGGTATATCACACACAATGGGACTACATTGGCTCCTCTGGGCTCTGCCTATGGCAATTTAAAATGTGCTTCTGTCTGCGAGGAAGAGGGGCGTGTTTGAAAAGAGGGGCTGGAGGTGGGTGGGAAATCTATTCCACATTGAGCCACTGGGTGTGTGTGAGTGTGTGTGTACGTGCGTGGCCAAAAACATCCAGGTTTGGAAAACTGGGAGGTTTTGAAACCGGTTCCCCCAAACCTGGTTTGTATTTGGTTGCAAAAACAAACAAACACACAAGCCATTTTGGTTCCTCGCCAAGGCTGGCTCAACTGGATGACCAAACAAAGCCTGGAAAGGAAAGGAAACTGCAGAAGTGGTCAATGGAGGGGGTGGGTGGGACAGATGCACACGGGGGAGGGTCTTCTCCCCCTCCCCCCCACTGGCACATTCAAGGGGCTTCCTGGAAATACACACCTCCCCCGTGGGAAGCGCTGGCACCCTCTGAATTGCCTTCCTTGGCACAGAGCAGTTCGGAGGACCAAGGCCGGGTGGAGTGGGGGACTCCTGTACCCAGTTGGCACAGCTGGAAATCCCCCTCCTCACCTGGTGGTGTGTCGTGCCTGCCTAAATTGCTATCCATCCGGGGGCAGGGGAAGTTGGCATCGCAGTGACAAGCGAGAGCAGTGTGTTAGGTGGGCAGAGGAGGCGAGGCCGAAGGCCACATTGTGAGACGGGCATGCGGAGAGGTTGCAGGGGGGGCGCAGGAGGCTGGGCACCTGGGATCATCAGTGGGATGGAGAAGGGGATGGTATTGGGTGTTTGGGGTGGGGTGAGGAGTTATGATATTTAGAAGATGAGACAAACATGTACGCACAATGGCCAAGGGGAGGATTTAACTTGGGGTTGTTTGGGAGAGAAAAATAGAGGGAGGGAGGGAAGGAAGGAAGGAAAAGAAAGGAAAGGAAAGAGAAAGAAAAGGAAGGAAGGAGAGGGAAGGAAATGGAAGGAGGAAGGGAGGGAGGGAGGGAGGGAGGGAGGAAAGGAGGGAGGGAGGAAAGAAAGTAGGAAGAGTGGGAGGGAAATTAAAGGTGAAAAGGAGAGGGAGGGAGGAAAAGGAAGGGAAGGAGGAAGGAAGGGAAGGGAAGGAGGAAGGAAAAAGGGGGGAAGGAAAGGGAAGGAAGGAAAGTAGGAAGGAAAAGGAGAGGGAAGGAAAGGGAAGGAGGGAAGGAAGGGAAAGAGACAGAAGGAAGGAAGGAAAGGAAAGGAACGGAGGAAGGAAAAAGGGAAGGAAGGGAAGGGAAGTAGGAAGGAAAAAGGGAATGAAAGGGAGGGAGGAAGGAAGGAAGGAAAGGAAAGGAAAGGAAAGGAAAGGAAAGGAAAGGAAAGGAAAGGAAAGGAAAGGAAAGGAAAGGAAAGGAAAGGGAGGCAGGCGAAGGCGGCAGAAACTCTGGCGGGCAACTGTTCCCGATTTCCCCGCCCCCCCCCCCCCCCCCGCAATCGCTGCCCTCTTTCCGGACCGACTTTCCGGCCGCGGCGCCTCTTGGCCAAAGGAGCAGAAAAGAGGCAGCTGCGATTTCCCCATAAGGTCTCCCTCCTCCTCCTCCCGCCCCCCCCAACCCAACCCCCCAACCCAGCCCCTGCCCGCCCCCCCACCCAGCCCCTGCCCGCCCCCTCAATCCCGTGTCTTACTGGTTTAACAGCTCCATGTTTCTGTCAGCTGGTCTCTAGGGAAAAAAGCTTGCAAAATACAGAAACTCTTCTTGCTGCGAGTTGTTAATTGCTCACCCTCGCGAGAAGAGTTTCTGTATTTTGCAAGCTTTCCAGGGGTCTCCAACCTTGGCAACTTTAAGACTTGTGGACTTCAACTCCCATAATTCCTCAGCCAGCTTTGCTGGGAGTTGAAGTCCACAAGTCTTAAAGTTGCCAAGGTTGGAAACCAGTGCAAAGAGACCAGACGACAGATACACGGAGCTGTTAAAAGTCCAGTAAGATCCCCGTCTTGCGGCCCGCCCAGTCCCCGCCAGGAAAAGAGTGGCGGGAAAAGCGGCGAGCGGGCGATTGGGTGGACATGGGTGGCGGCACGGGGACAGGACCGGTGAACCACCTACCGCCCCCCTGGACCCTCTCACCGCCCCCCCTGTCTCCACCCTTACCTCTCACCGCCCCCCTAAGGGTTCCCACCGCCCCCTGGGGGGCGGTACCGCCCACTTTGGGAACCACTGAATTAGAATAAAGAATACTCAGGGAAAGGCAAAGAGGGTGAAAGAGGAAGTAGAAGGAGGAGGAAGGGAAGGAGTAGAGAGAGATAGAGGAGGAGTGAAGGAGTAAGAAAGTAGGAGGAGAAGATGGCAATAGAGAGAGGGGAGTGTAATAGAAAAAAGTAGAACAGACTGATGATTGATGATGTAAGTGTTGAATAAGATATTGATTTTTGAATGATTGATTACAATGCAGAACTATATATTTTATTGTGATATTTTGAGATATATGTGTATTGAGTTGTATATGGAGTTGTGGAGAAAAAAAAATTGGGGAAAAAAACAAACTTATTCCCAGAATCAGTTGTA
Organism: Diadophis punctatus similis; assembly: GCA_023053685.1. Classification (NCBI taxonomy): domain Eukaryota; kingdom Metazoa; phylum Chordata; class Lepidosauria; order Squamata; family Dipsadidae; genus Diadophis; species Diadophis punctatus. Next base: position 2,121,165 of record JALIGW010000079.1, on the reverse strand, counting down.
GTATGTCTTCCAACCAGCAGATGGCATTGTGTCAGGTTCCAGGAAGCTGTTGGAAGAAAAACTCGAACACAAGTGTTTGCAATCAAAGTTCTTTACTTCTCCAACTCCTGGCACTCACCAACCATCATTACATGAATGAGAATTTTGTCAGCAGCAACTTCCCAGTGACCCTTCCCCAATTTTAGCATGTAGCACGCCCCACCCCGCGACTCCACCCTCTCCCGGCGTTCCGTGCCTCAAGCCATGATTGCTCAGCTGCTCGGCACTTTGCACAGCTGGGCGTCGTGAAGACAAAAGGCAGCTTTTTGGCTTTTCCAGTCTTTGCAGAGGCAGTCATCGGCTTGTGATGTTTTCTCAACAGCGCGAGGTTCCCTCCACCCGAATGGCAGCCCCAAAAGGTGGGGCTGACATGTTGCCCCTCTACCACGAAGACGTCTAAAAGAGAAAAGGTAGTGAGTAAAGACGTTCTGTTACGTGACCGGCCCCGGTTTACTGGGATGTTTACGGTGAAATCGATGATGAAAGCGATGAGCATATCGGCTCTGATATGGGCGTATGGGACCCATGACGCGTCCGCCAGTGGGTATCCTTTCCAGAGCACTAAGTATTGAATATGGCCCCGATGTAATCAGGAATCAATGATATCTTCAACTGTATAATGTGGCGGTCCTTTGTCATTTATAGGGCCAGGTGGCGGACAGGTCGGCCGCAAAGGAGATGTATGGATGGGGCGTATTAAACTAATATGAAAGACTGGGTGTGTCTTTCCTAATAACGGCGGGAGTTGCAACTGCACCATGACGGGGTTTATTACTTTAACAATAGAGAATGGTCCCATAAACTTTGGTGCTAATGTTTTACACGGTACCCTCAACTTTAGGTATTTCGTGGAAAGATACACTTTCTGACCTACTGTAAAAGGGGGTTGGGGTCTTCGCTTCTTATCGGCGTGTAGTTTATACTTCTGCATAGTCGTCGTTAATGTGTCCCGAACATTGATCCACACTTTTTCCATCCCGAACAGCCATTCCTGTACTCCCGCATTGTCGGATTACGGGTGAGGACATTCAGGAATTGGGACGAATTCCCTCCCAGTAGCAATATGGAACGGGGTATATCCGGTGCTACTGTGGACAGCATTATTGTAGGCTACTTCTGTGAAAGTTAACAAGTCCGCCCAGTCATGCTGTTGATGTTTCACATAACACTGGATATATTGCTCCACCATTGCATTCGTTCTTTCAACAGCTCCATTAGTAGCAGGATGGAAGGCAGAACTTAGTCCTTGTGATGATCCAATGCTACGTAAAAACTGCCGCCAGAACCTGGCAGTAAACTGTACACCCCTGTCTGATATTATCCTTCTCAGAACTCCATGGATTCGATATATATGTTTTAAGAACAGGTCGGCTAGTTTTCGGGCAGATGGTAAACCAGGACATGCGATGAAGTGGGCCTGTTTGGAAAACAGGTCCACTACAGTCCAGATTACCGTGTTGCCACGACTGCTAGGGAGATCCACAATAAAATCCATAGCTATTTCCTGCCATGGTATACTAGGAGTGGCTACGGACTGTAACAGGCCAGGTGGTTTGCCTGGCTGTTTCTTCATTGTCATACATGTTGGGCAGCTACGAACGTATGCTTCAATATCTTTTTTCAAATGGGGCCACCAGAACTGCCGATTAACAAGATGTAGGGTTTTTAGGAAACCAAAGTGACCAGCTGTTCGTACATCGTGACAGCGACTTAGAACTTTAGGCCGCAAAGCTTCCGGGACATATATTTTATTCCCCTTCCAGGTAAACCCCTCTCTGTGGCTAAGACTAGTAGAATTAGCCTGGTACCACTGATCAGTTGTTAATGCTTCTTTCATATCCTTCACTAATCCATTTATTATTACTTTACTAGTGTCTTTTGGTACTAAAGGTAACGACTCTGCAGGCGGATCCATGGGTGGTATAATTGCCTGAATTGTTTCGTCTTGTTTGCTGGAGTACTGGGGCTTTCTTGACAGAGCATCGGCTAGAAAGTTCCGTCCACCCGGGATATACCGGAGGCGAAAGTTAAATCGTTGGAAGTATAGAGCCCATCCAACTTGTTTTGGTGACAATCTACGTGGGGCCTGCAGAGCCTCCAATTTTTTTTTTAATTGAAAAAGTTTTATTAGTACAGAGTACAAACATTTTTTATTTTTCTCCCCCCTCACCCACCCCCTTCCCTCCCCCCTCCTCCCCCAGACTTCCCAGAGAGAATACAGGGCATAATATCAATAAAATAAATTTAAATTAAGTTAAGAAAAGAAAACTTTTTTTAAAAAAATAAAAAAATAATAAAAAATAATAAAAAACAACAAAAACCCCTCAACTCCAAATTGTACATTGATAAATTACATCATTAAACCTCTATCTTTTATATCATCTGTATATAAAGTAATAAGAAAAAATAAGAAAAAAATAAAAATAGAGATACAAAAAAAATACAGGAAAAACAAAGAAAAAATAAAGAAAAAAAATATGCAAAAGAAAAAGAACAATTTCTTCCTCCTCCTTTCAATCATCTACCCTAGACAGCATCTACTCATAATTAAATAAAACTTAAATGAATATTACATAAATAATAACTAAATATAAATTACAAATATCCTAAACTTCATCATGATATTAATAGCATAATATTACCATACATCAAATTATTTACTCCCAGAAAATTCTAAATCTTAAAAAAGTATTAATAGTAGTAATGATCTCAAATATGCAAAGGAAAAAGAACAATTTCTTCCTCCTCCTTTCAATCATCTACCCTAGACAGCATCTACTCAGAATTAAATTAAACTTAAATGAATATTACATAAATATACTTCCAAAAAATTCTAAATCTTTTAAAAATATTAATAGTAGTAATGATCTCAAAATTAAATAAAACTTAAGTAAGTATTACACAGATAATAACTAAATATTAAATAAAAAAACTTTTAAACTTCATCATAGTAACATAATATTATTATACATCAACTTATTAACTCAAAAAGAAGAAAAAAATTATCCTTAAAGAGTATTATTAGTAATAATAATAAAAAGACATAGAGGAGAAAAAAAGGAAAACCTAAGACAAAGAAAAATCCATCCTTTGACGCAAATTTTCAAGTCTAATTATAATACTTTATAACTTAATAATTTTGATTAAAGATTCCAAGTCTTCAAAAAATATTAAAAGAAAAGAGTTAAAGAAAGAAAAGTAAAGAAAGAAAGAAAAAGGAAAAATACAATCATATTAATCTCCATCCATCTAATACATTTCAACACTGCATCTCTTTGTATCTTGATGGTTGCATCTTTTTGTATCTTAATGATTTTAAATTTGTCAGCTCGCCTCCCATCTGATCCCGATCCTCCATCTCCATTTCCAAATCTTTCAGGCTCTGCCATTCACTTTGATTCTTTAAAACTGTTTCAATTTGATCCGGTAAGGATGGCTTTCCCTCCTCCTCCTCTTCTACTTTCGTACGTCTTTCTTCTGGAATTTTAGATATATCAGCCTTTAAAACGTTGACATAAAATTCAGTAGCTTTCTTTGTCGTGTTCAGCCGGTATCTTTTCCCCAAAAATTTCACCGCTACTCCTGTTGGTGCTTCCCATTTATATTGTAAATTTAGTCTTTTAAATTCATCAATCAGAAAGGTAAATTCTTTTCTAGCTTTAAGCATTTTAGAGGGAATTTCTTTCCAAATCATAAGTTCCTGACCATTCACCTGAAGGTTATTCTTAAACGTCGCCTGTATAATTCTGTTCCGTAAGGCTCTTGTAGTGAAATATATAACAATGTCCCTTGGTAGGTGTTTTTGTTTTGCATACCACGAGTTGACCCTATATATCTTATCAATTTGTGTAGCCAATTCCTCTTTAGACATTCCAGACACCTGCTCCAAGGCCTCGACCATTCTTCCTTTCAAATCATCATATAATCCTTCCTTCAATCCTCTCACTCTTATAGCAAATTCCATTCTTCTGAACTGTGTCATCAACACCTCTGTTTCAAAATTTACAATGTCATTTTGAAATTTATTTATATATTCCACCGAGGTTGCCAAAGCTTGTTTATTTGTTTCAATACAGTCCTCCAAAACATCAATATTTGTTGCTAATCCTTTGCAAACCTCTAACATATCCATCCTAAGTTGTTGTTCCATATTCTTTAGAGCAGCCTGCATTTTTTTTTCTATTTCATTAATTTTTTGGTTAAATTCCAAAATTAAGTCATTTTTCATAATTTTTAAAGTACTTAGTAAATTTTCAGGTGTCAAAGACTGTGGAGGTGTTGACTCAGTAACAAGTTGCATTTTGGAAGTATGACCGGAGGGATAGTCAGCTCTTTTATTCAAAACAATCTTTCCAGACTTTGAAGCCATTGTTATATTTCCAGAGGAGTACAAAGAAAAGGCCAGATCTCTAAAAAATTCTTTCCAATTTCAAAGGCAGATAGTCTTTTATTTTTTTAAAAAAAATTATCAGTTGTTATTATAATCCAAAATCGGGAAACAGAGAGAGAAAAGCCAGTTTTCAGAGTAAAAAGTTTCCATAAGAGAAAAAGCCACAAGCAAAACGGAAATCACTTTCACTTCTCCTCCCAGCTTCTTCAAACGCCATATTGTTGCTTGTTAACTATTACTTTGTTTCTTTTCCAAAGTGAAAGTTAGCAGAGGGGTTGAAAAAAAGGAAAATTCGATACTTGCCCATCTGAACTCCTGTTTCTCTCTGTCTGCTTCTTTAAACCGTAAAATAATTATAAGTCCCCTTCTGGAAGCAGCGGTGGTCGCGGCATCTTGCTCCGCAAAGGCGGAGGTTTCCGAATTCCCGGAGCAGGAGACAGGCTGCCTGGGGAGCCTTCACCCTTCGCGCCCCTGGATGACTCCTAGGGCGCTAGGGGGGCTCTACCCCACCTGTCAAGCTCTCATCTCTCCCCTTTACCCGGGGCAGAGATTTCCAAGCCACCAGACAGCTGTTCTGGCGGCTTTGGCAAGGAATCGGAAAGGCGCTCAACGAGGAGCGTTCGCGATGCCGAGAACCAAAACCAGAAGCCTAAATTTTTGTGGTCTGTCCAGACCTCGAAGGGTAACCCACTCCCTTCCAATAGATGTCGCCATGTCAGCAGAGCCAACCAAACTGCAAAGGCTTCCTTCTCCCAAATCGCCCATTTGCGTTCGGTGTTGTTCAACTTCCTGGAGGTGTATGTGCATGGTTGCAACCTCCCCTGCTCATTTGTTTGCAACAGTACTGCAGCCACAGCCACGTCACTGGCATCAGCCTGCACGACAAATGGATTAGCAGGGTCGGGATGCTTTAACACCGGCTCCTTTGCAAACAAGGCTTTCAACTGTTCAAAGGCATGCTGACATGACATTGTCCATTGCAAGGGGAGGCCTGGACGTAGTTTCCCAAGCAAGTGTTTAGTGCGCAGAAGGTATGTCAAGGGTAACGCTACCCTGGCGAATGACGGGATAAATTGCCTATAAACGTTTGCAAATCCTAAGAAGCTCTGAAGTTGTTTACGAGTCTTAGGAGCCTGCCAATCTATCACCGCCTTCACTTTCTCAGGGTCCATCTCAATTCCTTCTGGGGAAATGCGATAGCCTAAATAGTCTAGTTGTGTTTTGTGGAATTCACACTTTGATGTTTTTACATAGTGCTTGGCGTCTAAGAGTTTTCGGAGAACCTAGCAGACCAACGAAATGTGTTCCTCTAGGGCAGGGGTGGCCAAACCGTGGCACATGTGCCAAATGTGGCGCAATGGATGATTACAAGTGGCGCATTGCATCCTTGCGCCTACTTATTTTTTTAAAATAGGTGTCATAACTGAATCCATCTTAATATTTTCAACACCAAAGTGATCCCAGTTCAATTCATACAGCCTTCGGTAATGTTCAACTTCTCGGTGTCTGAAAGTTAGAATGGAACTTGTGAGATGTTACTTTAGGCAGGTTTACAAATGTAGGAATATTTTTATCGGTGTTGCCATTGCGCATTCCTGCTCAAACGATCGCAAACACCACGCACTAGCAACACATCATGTGTTTGAAGTCACGTGCGAATGAGCGGCGAGCGTTCAATATGGTCAGTCAGTTCTGAGTGAGCCATCGTCTCACTCAGAACTGAGTGAGTAGTTCTGAAGTAGACTCACTCAGAGTCTACTTCAAGATGGCGACCAAGGCAGACGCCTAACCACTTCGCTGGTGAATAGCTACAGGGAAAATATCAAAAATCCTAGGGATATAGACAGGAGAAGTAGCAACTAAATAGCGGAACCATATTTAAAAACAAAAACAAAAACAATAAACCAAGTGGAAGTCGAAGCCAACTGAAGAAAAGGCAAGTGGGAAACAAAAACTACCTTGAGACCAGAGCGCTAGACTCCACGGCAAATATCGTAAGACTCCTGCGGTCCCCCGAAAGTGAACACACAGCAGAGCCCTTCGGTGCCGGTGAGAGAGATCCCCTGCTGTAGCGACTAACTCCCGACGCCCAGCTGAGTTCTCCCCCCAGAGAAACTTCTGCCCCAGCGTGTGGCTGAAACCCTCCATAGCCCAGCTGAGTTCTGCCCCAGCTAGGAGCAAGCGTGTGCTTGTTGTTTGTACAGCCCCCGTATCCCTTCCGGAGCTCTCTAAAGGAACATCCCAGCATATCTCCGAAGCTTAAAGTGTGCCTGCAAAGAGCCCAATCAAACTTTAAAGGAAACCCTGTGTATGAGAGGCTCTTTGATCTTTGTTCTTTGTTCTAAGCCGACCACGCGGCAGTCCTTCCTCAAAGACTCACTTCCTTCCTGCACACAAGAAAGTGCTTCAAAAACAGCAACAGCAACCCCGTTTCAAAGGAGCCTCTACACGCTATAAAGCAGCGTTTCTCTTGCAACTTATCAAAGAAACAGCTCTAAACTGCCTTCTAACTCCCACCAATTGGATTTCAACCCCCAACCACCTTAAACTGGATTGGATTCAAACTCTAAACCTATTTCAAACCCTATACTATTGGGAAACTAACTTTCCCAACCCTGTGTATGAGAGGCTCTTTGATCTTTGTTCTTTGTTCTAAGCCGACCACGCGGCAGTCCTTCCTCAAAGACTCACTTCCTTCCTGCACACAAGAAAGTGCTTCAAAAACAGCAACAGCAACCCCGTTTCAAAGGAGCCTCTACACACTATAAAGCAGCGTTTCTCTTGCAACATATCAAAGAAACAGCTCTAAACTGCCTTCTAACTCCCACCAATTGGATTTCAACCCCCAACCACCTTAAACCGGATTGGATTCAAATGCTAAACCTATTTCAAACCCTATACTATTTTAACCCTATACCGGTCAGAACATCATCTGGTAGTCTTTCAAACAACATTTCTCTCTTCCATCATTTCTCATAATAGCAATTAACTGTTTTCAATTTCAATTCAATTGAACAATTAATAATTCAGGCATAAGTAAAGCACTGACTAACTGTAGATAGTTTAATTAATATCACAGAGTAATTTGTTAGCTATATACTAATTTTAATAATTGTGTTAGCTTTTTGATTGGTTAAGTACTATTAACTATTCACACATTAATTAATTTGTTAACTATACTTTAATTATTGTTTTTAATTTTGTTAGATATTGATTGATTACTGATATTAATCAATTTGTCAGACACTATTTGTTTATTGACCATGCCAAAAAAACCCACTAAAAACTCTACAATCAACCATCTACAAAATGAAGACACCTCTACCAATGATGACAAATGCTATAAATGTAATGAAACCATCAAAGAGGATGTTGATGAATTCAAAAAATGCCGCATATGCTCAAGTTTAGCCCACAATACCTGCCTACAAATAAACAAACAGATAGCCACTTTTCTAACAACAACTACTACATTTCCACATTGCTGTCCATCATGTCTACCAGTACTGGATAACCTAATTACCATGTCTAATAGATTCCAAACCTTGGAAACAACTATAAAAACACAACAAACGAACATGGAATCCATAGAAGCATGCATGGAAGCATGCTTCGCATCTTTGGATAAAAGAATTACAGCACAGACAAATGATAATCCAATTGTTTCAAATCATATTCCAATACAACAACCATTACCTTAATCACAAGCTCAACAACCACTACCTCAATCACATGATCAACCACATACATCCACCAACAATCCAAACAATATATCCTTAATCATCAAAGACGCCCTTGAACGCGAACAGAAACGTAATAACACTATCTTATTTGGGCTGCATGTCACCGATGAACCAGATATCTCACAGGTTCGTAGAATTATTGAATCATCAATCCCCCCGGAGACATCTTGGAAGTTTCTAGAGATGGCCCCGATTTCAAGTATTGAGACGGTTCTGTGGCCCCTCAATTCTGTAGAGTAGTCTGCAGGGATGAAGTCATCAAACGTAAATTCATCTCTGCTATAAACTCTATTTACAGAAATGACTCCAATCCCAAAAAACTTCGCTCACGACCTGATCTATCCATTCTACAACGAATCCGCTCCCGTGAACTCCGAGCAGATTTTAAAAGATATCAAGACCAAGGTTACACTGACCGATACATCGACTACCGCACTAACTCCATCAAAATTAAGTCCTGCTATCCACCATCCACCATCTAACCCATCACCCAAAACCAATCTCTCATCATCCAAAACCAATCCCTCATCACCCCAAACTAGGTATGGACGCCCCTTACTTCCTCAATATCAACCACTGCTGATCTCAAATGCAAACTAATTAATGCAAGAAGCATCGTAAACAAAATACCCGAACTCCTCCTCTTACTAAAAACTGCTAAATTCGACATTAAATTTATCTGCGAAACATGGCTGAACGCATCCCTCCCTGACTCCATTATTACAGTAAGAGACTACCAAGTTTACCATTCCGATCGTGAAACCCGTAGAGGAGGTGGAGTTGCCATCTTCTACAAAAAATCACTTAACCTTAAAAATATCCAAGTTAGACATGAACTAGATCTTCCAGAAACCATAATCTGTGAACTGTCCTTAAATACCACACTTCGCTTCCTACTATGCTACAGAGCCCCTGATTACGACATCTCACATGCGAACAAGCTAACCTCACTACTAACGTGGGCAGCCTCCAACCCACACCCTCTTATTTTTCTTGGCGACCTAAACCTACTGTCGGACTGGCTAGTCAAACCTGTGCGTTAATGACTTCAAGACACTTTCAAAAGTAAGGACTTCAGCTTTTAATCACGCTACAGATAAGAACTCAGACCATGCCGATCCCATTCAGGTCAAAGTCAGCTCTGAGATCATCCTCCTCTCAGTGCTATTTATGCAAATCCTCACCATTCCCTCCCCCCAAACAACCATCCGGTGCTGTGAAGCCCTCCCCTCTCATCTGGACATGGCTTAGATTGCCTCTTCCGGTTGCAGCGTTTCTCTGTACTTGGCTTTCCCGGCGTCTCATGTAACAGGATGTTAATCACCGGCGTCAGGCATTGAACTGCTAATAAGAGTTTGTTGTGTTGGCAACCATCAATCCCCCGGTCCAGTGTCTCTCCCTCCCACCAAGGTGCATATGTCGGCCTTGGCACGACAGGCGGCTCCCCTCTACCAGGAGTCCACCTGCAGGGGATAAAGCAAAAGGGTTAGCCACATTCGAATAATCCTGATTGGGACCTGGTTTGTGTGGATATTTTCGATGAAATCACCTTAATAATCGTTCAGCTTGTATGTCATGCGCTGCCACCCAGGTAGCCTCCGTAATCGGATATCCTTTCCAATACACCAGATACTGGAGGTTGCCTCGAAATAGTCTGGAGTCAAGGACTTCAGCTACTTCGTAATGGTCCCTATATATGGGACCAGGGGTTGTTGGTAGGTCTCGAGTTACTCCTACAGGTTTAAGAAGACTAACGTGAAAAACGGGATGCACCTTCCCTAATAAGGGTGGTAATTTCAATGCTACCATTACAGGGTTAATCACCTGAGTGATTGGGAATGGGCCGAGATACTTAGGACCTAGTTTTTTACTAGGTATTCGAAGTTTTAGATATTTAGTTGATAAATACACCCTATCCCCGATCTGGAATGGTTTATGATCCCTTCGGCGTTTATCCGCATACTTTTTGTATTCCTCGGCCGCTTGTCTTAAAGCTACTTTCATTTGTGCCCACCCTTCTCGAATCTTGTCAGCCCATTCCTTTGGGGTTTTGGAGCATTGAGGGTTCATAGCTAACTCTGGAATGGCGGGGAATTCCATTCCATATACTACCTGGAAAGGCGTGAGACCAGTACTACGATGTACAGCATTATTATACGCTACTTCAACAAAAGGTATCAAGCTAGACCAGTCTGTTTGCTGGTACGACACATAACATCTTAAGTAGCGTTCTATCATAGCATTAGCTCTCTCCGCAGCTCCATTAGTGCTAGGATGGAATGCTGAGCTCAATCCCTGCGAGGAGCCTATTAGTTGTACAAATTCTCGCCAAAACTTGGCAGTGAATTGTACTCCTCTATCCGAGATTATTCGTCGTGGTACTCCGTGTAACCGATATATATGTTGTAAAAACATTTTTGCCAACTGTTTGGCTGAGGGTATACCAATACATGGGATGAAATGTGCTTGTTTTGAGAATAAATCTATCACTGTCCATATTATGGTATGCCCATTGCTGTCTGGGAGGTCGACTATAAAGTCCATCCCAATCTCCTCCCATGGCCTACTGGGATTAGCTACCGGTTGCAACAATCCTAATGGCCTACCAGGCTGTGGTTTGTTCACTGTACAAACAGGACAACTCTGTACATAGGCCTCAACCTCTGTCCTCATCCGTGGCCACCAAAACTGCCGTCTGGTAAGATGTAATGTTTTTAAGAATCCAAAATGGCCGGCCGGCTTAACATCATGGCACCTTCTTAACACTGAGGCACGAAGGGTTATAGGCACATATAATTTATCTCCCTTCCAGGCTAGGCCATCCCTGTCAGTCAATACACTTGGGTGTTCAGCTAGCCAAGGGTCTGTTGCTAATGCTTTCCTTAAGTTATCGTGCCATGGGTTTAAGAAATTTCCCTCTACTCCCCTTCCCATTTGCTGACATGGGGTTATCATGGCTTGTATTACATCTTCCCTTTTACTGCTATATTGGGGAAGGCGAGATAAGGCATCGGCCATGAAGTTCTTACCAGCTGGGACATATTTCAATTTGAACTTGAATCGTTGGAAATATTGAGCCCATCGCACCTGTTTCGGGGACAGTTTTCTGGGTGTTTGGAGGGCTTCCAGGTTTTTGTGGTCCGTCCACACCTCAAATGGTTGCCGTGCACCTTCCAGCAGGTGCCGCCATGTGAGCAGGGCCCAACAGACCGCAAAAGCCTCTTTTTCCCAAATCGCCCAACCACGCTCTGTGGGCGTAAGCTTCCGGGATGTATAAGCACAAGGTTGAAGTTTACCCTGCCTATTCTTCTGCAGCAAAATAGCCCCCACCGCTACATCACTTGCGTCTGCCTGTATTATAAAAGGTGACTCTTGATCAGGATGTTTCAGTATAGGCTCACGCGCAAAGAGTGTTTTCAGGGCCTCAAATGCACGCTGACACTCCATCGTCCACTTTAAAGCTTGGCCTGGTCGTGGTTTGGTTGTTGTGGGTTTAGTGCGTAATAAATCAGTTAGGGGCAAAGCCACCTGTGCAAAGGATGGAATGAACTGTCTATAGAAATTTGCAAAACCGAGGAAACTTTGCAATTGCTTCCTGGTTTTCGGGGCTTGCCATTCTAACACTGCCTTTACTTTTTGAGGGTCCATCTCCACCCCATCACTAGAAATGCGATAACCTAGATAATCCAACCTAGTCCGGTGGAACTCGCACTTGGAGAGTTTCACGAAGAGTTTGGCATCTAGTAATTTTTTCAACACTTGTCGTACTAACCGGGTGTGTTCCTCCATTGTCTTTGTATAAATCAATATGTCATCTAGGTATACAAGTACCCCCCGATACAAATGCTCATGCAAGATCTCGTTTATCAATTGCATGAAGACAGCCGGGGCGCCTTGTAACCCAAATGGCATCACCTGGAACTGATAGCTCCCTAATGGACAATTGAATGTTGTTTTCCATTCATCACCTGGTCGGATACGCACCCGGTAATACGCTTCTCTTAGATCTAGTTTAGTAAACACTCTACCCGTGGCTAATGTGGCGAGCAAGTCCTTCATTAGTGGTAATGGATATAAATGTTCCACACATACCCCATTTAGCCCACGAAAATCAACACACAAATGCAGGCCACCATCCTTCTTCTCCCTAAACAAAACGGGAGCGGCCATATGAGATCTACTAGGGCGTATAAAACCCCTGGCCAGGTTTTTATCAATATATCTACGTAACTCCTCAAGTTCCTTTGGAGTCATGGAATACATACGGGACTTTGGCAGCGTCGCCCCCGGAATCAACTCTATAGCACAATCAGTCGGTCGATGAGGTGGTAAGACCTCGCATTCATCCTCATTAAAGACTTGTGCCAAATCATTGTACATACTTGGGAACCCTCCAGTCTCATGTTCCTCTAGACGTTGTTCATCACCCTCCTTCCCTACAGACCCTGTTTCTTGATCTATAGTTGGTGGTTCCGGTCCCAATGCCAACCTTAGCTTTCGGAACCCCCCCTCCCACCAGATGGTCGGTTTCCATTTGTCTAACCAAGACAATCCTAAAATGATTGGTTCAACCATATGGTCCACGAGTACAAATCTAATGATCTCCCAATGGTCCCCCATTTTGAGCTTGATTTTTTCAGTAACATGGGTAGCCGGCACTCCTCCCAGCACGGAGCCAACCATTTGTTCGAATTTAATGGGCTGCCATAATTTCAGAACCCGGACCCCCAAGTCGTCTACCACAGCGCGGCGTATTAAACACCGAGTACACCCCGAATCGATTAAGGCTCCCTGGTAAATCCGTTTCAAGGTGCTCAGGTTCTGGACGTTCACCTGAATGATAAAGGGACATATAGGATCACGTACCATAGGATCCTCCGGATCTTCATCCTCACTATCGGCCGACATCACCGAGATCTGATTATGAACTTTAGTCTCTTTGGGTGGAGTGGGATTGTCCGGTTGGGGCGTCTGCATGGCTCTCCTGGACCGTTCAGGTGTTGGACGAGTTCGATCCGCGCTTCCACCAAATGAATTTTTCGCAGCTGGGGGCCTTGGCAACGGCAACTGACACTCTGCCGCTCGGTGTCCCACCTGATTGCACCTAAAACACCGGAACGGGAGCCTCTGGGCCAGTGTATCCAGAGCCGGCACATTGGGCCTCCCCACCCTGGGGCCCGGCGATGGTACCATAAGTCTTCATTGCTGACGCTATCCACTATCACCTTGAGACCTAAATTCCCTTAGGCCTACATCCAGCTCCACCACTGCTCGAAACCAGTCATTCAAACGTGGAGGCAATCCCCGGTAAATACACGCTTGCCTCAGCTCCTTGTCCAACCCCAACCGAAATTGCTGAACCAGCATTCTTTCAGGCCATGTTCGTAGGCGACCCGCTAGCTTACGAAAGTCCCGTACGTAGTCCCGTGCTGACCGGCCTTTCTGCCTCAATGCCAATAGTTCCCCCTCCACTACCTCTGCTCTGGATACATCCTTAAACCGCACTCTCAGTGCCTCGAGAAACAGTCCCAGGTTAGCTAGTTCCCTAACATGCTCACTGTGGAGGTCAGCAACCCAATCAGCAGCCTTCCCCGTCAGTACAGTTGTGACCGCTACCACCATCGCCCACTGAGAGGGGTAAATGTGGCCATACATGTCCATGTGGCTGATTATTTGGCTAATGAACAAGGCCACTCGATCAGCACTGCCATCAAACATGGCTTGTATAGGAGGTGGGCCCCACATCGCTTGTTGAGGCCACATGCCCATCGGCCATGGTGGCAACTGGCCTGTCACTCCAGCAGCATCTCGACCACCTCGACGAGGGCCCTGGTAGCTCCTGTCACTTCTGTGACCTACTCCAGGCACTTCAGAAGCTTTGCGCTGAGCGTGCGACTCATCCTGTAGTCCAGTAGAGGATGCCTTCTCCTTCCCTTTAAACCGTTCAGAACCAACAGGCACATCAAATCTCAGACTGGCAAGACGGAAGCGCGCATCTGAGCTAGACCCAGTGGGGCCCCCGTGCCGCTTGGTTAAGGGGTCCAACCCTGACACCCAAGGTTGCCAAGAGGGTGCATCTCTAAATCTACCCTCCCCAAAACGGTCCCGTAAGATATCCAGGGTACTGGCCCCAGGGTCTGTGGAGTAGCTCCACTCACCTTCCTCATCTCCAGTCCACCTTCGCTCCCTCCATCCCTGAAATTGGGCTCCAAGGGGTGGTGTTGGGTCTACCTTGCCTGTTAATGCAGAACTATGCCACCACTCACCAGTAGATGGCAGACCAGTTCCAGTATCAGGCAGCTCCTGGGCCTCCAAAGTAAAATCCTCCCTCTTCTTCTGCTGCTTTGGATGCACGACCATCTGGGTTTCATCATCAGGTTGTGGGGGCTCCTGCCCCTCCCCCTGCAGCTCTGCAGGGATAGGCGTTGCCTCTAGGACATCCACAGCTTTTCCCTCAGCCATGCCACTCAGAAAAGGAAGATGGAGAGCTGACTTTCTGTCGGACTGGCTAGTCAAACCTGTGCGTTAATGACTTCAAGACACTTTCAAAAGTAAGGACTTCAGCTTTTAATCACGCTACAGATAAGAACTCAGACCATGCCGATCCCATTCAGGTCAAAGTCAGCTCTGAGATCATCCTCCTCTCAGTGCTATTTATGCAAATCCTCACCATTCCCTCCCCCCAAACAACCATCCGGTGCTGTGAAGCCCTCCCCTCTCAGCTGGACATGGCTTAGATTGCCTCTTCCGGTTGCAGCGTTTCTCTGTGCTTGGCTTTCTCGGCGTCTCATGTAACAGGATGTTAATCACCAGCGTCAGGCATTGAACTGCTGATAAGAGTTTGTTGTGTTGGCAACCATCAATCCCCCGGTCCAGTGTCTCTCCCTCCCACCAAGGTGCATATGTCGGCCTTGGCACGACACCTACCTCATATTAACTGGACCTTAAATGAATGTTCAACTGAACCCATACACTCAACCCTTTACAATGCTATTACTAATCTAGGGCTTGAACAACTAGTAACAAACAACACTAGACTCAGCAACTGTCTAGATCTCATCTTCTGCAACAGCTTACACTCAATTTATGGACTACAAATAATTGAACCCTTTTCCAGCAGTGACCATAGCATGATTGACTTTTGTCTCAATATACGTCCCGACAATAATGACCGCAATAAAAGTATAACTAATTACAACTTCAAAAAAGCCAACTATCATATCATTAATGCTGACCTCTCATCTCTTGATTGGCAAACATTATTCTCTGACTGTAATACTGCCGAAGACTACTACAATATCTTTTTGCTCGAAATACAAAGAGTCATTAAATTATATGTACCACTAATTATCACCAAAACCAAGAAAAACAAATTACTCATAAAAATAAGAAAGCTCCAATCCAAAAAAAGATCCCTTTGGCGGAAGAACAAAACTGGCTACGTTGCCAACTTCAAAAGCCGCTACAAAAATCTATGCTGCCAGCTAAAGACTGAATGTAACAATTATCACACCATTCAAGAAGAAAACCTTCTGCGCACTAAATCCACACGTGCCTTCTACAACTTTGTAAACAATAAACTCAAAGACTCCAGATCCATCCCACCCCTCAAAGGACCAAATGGCAAAGAATATAATGATGAAGCTGTAAAAGCCAACCTCTTTAACACATTCTTCGGCTCCGTCTTTGTTAACAGCAATGGCTCATGCCCAATATTTCCTAGTCGCACGTCAAACAATAGCAACGATCTGACACAAATCGATTTTACAGAAGATAATGTTAGAAAAGCATTACGCAACCTTAAACCATCCTTATCCATTGGACTTGACGGACTAAGTGCATATTTCTTTAAAAAAGCTCTCCACAACCATTGCTGAACCTCTAAGCATAATTTTTGAAAAAACCTTCATGACTAACTCCTTACCCAACTTATGGTCACTAGCCACAGTCATCCCTATCTTCAAAAAAGGAGATCCAAGTAACGTTGAAAATTACAGACCAATCTCTTTATGTTGCGTCACCTGCAAAGTCATGGAATCAATCATAAATCAATCCATCACCCTTCACCTAGAAACTAACAACCTACTCTCTCACGAACAATTTGGTTTCAGAAAAAAATTATCCTGTAACCTGCAACTTCTACACTGCAAAAACATATGGACTTCTCAGCTGGATCAAGGTAAATCAATAGACGCAATTTACATAGACTTTTGCAAAGCCTTTGATTCAGTAGTACACGACAAACTACTCCTGAAACTAAAATCTTATGGCATCTCTGGTCCCCTTCATAATTGGATAACTGCGTTCTTGTCAAACAGGCAACAAATGGTTAAAATAGGGAATGCCCTATCAAATCCTGCACCTGTCAACAGTGGTGTCCCTCAAGGCAGCAGTCTAGGACCAACTCTATTTATTCTTTACATCAACGACCTTTGTGATCATATTATAAGCAACTGCGTTCTCTTTGCTGACGATGGTAAGCTATTCAACACCACCGACAATACTTCCACCCTTCAAAAAGATCTTGACCATGTATCACAATGGTCTGATAACTGGCAACTACAAATCTCAACAAACAAATGCTCTGTCTTACACATTGGCAAAAAGAATCCAAACACAAAATATAAACTTGGAGGACACGACCTTGTAGACGACCCTCACTCTGTCAAAGACCTTGGAGTACTCATATCTAATGACCTCAGTGCCAGAGCCCATTGTAACAACATTGCCAAAAAGGCACTAAGAGTTGTCAACCTAATCTTGCGTAGCTTCTTCTCTGGCAATATTACTCTGCTAACCAGAGCATACAAAACATTTGCCAGACCAATCCTTGAATACAGCTCACCTGTCTGGAACCCGCACTGCATATCGGACATTAATACAATTGAGAGAGTCCAGAAATACTTAACAAGAAGAGTCCTCCACTCTTCTACTCGCAACAGAATTCCTTATTCCACCAGACTTGAAATTTTAGGCTTAGACAACTTAGAGCTACGTCGCCTTCGATCTGATCTACATGTAGTTCATAAAATCATCTGCCACAATGTCCTACCTGTCAATGAATACTTCAGCTTCAACCGCAACAATACAAGAGCACACAATAGATTCAAACTCAATGTAAACCGCTCGAAACTCGACTGCAGAAAATACGACTTCAGCAACAGAGTAATCAGTGCCTGGAATGCACTACCTGACTCTGTGGTTTCTTCCCCAAACCCCAAAAACTTTAACCTTAGACTGTCTACAGTTGACCTCACCCCATTCCTAAGAGGTCTGTAAGGGGCGCGCATAAGCGCACCATCATGCCTACCGTCCCTGTCCTTCTGTCCTATTGTCTAATTTTTACCTATACATATTTTGCTTTTGTTTATGTTTATATCATACCTGTTATCTTGTACACATGTTGACAAAATAAATAAATAAATAAATAAATAAAAATAAATAAATAAATAAATAAAAAATAAAAAAATAATAAAAAATAAAAAATAAAAAAATCATAGCGTGGAGTTTGAATCAGTGTTTTATCGAGTGTACTAGCGTGGTTTTTGTATTGAGAGTGATTGAAAGACAGATTCAAGATTAAATATATATTACATTTGTCAAATTTTGAAATGGCGTAAATTAATTAATTGAATTGCGTGATTGAGTTATTCCTTTTCCTCCCTTAAGCAAAGCAGATCCTACCCCTATCCCAACCCCAAACGTGAAAGTAAGAAGGTAAAAAACGTGCTTGAGTTGTATGGTGCATCTGAACTCGTCTCTGAAAAAATTGGCACATAGTATGCTTAAGGTTGGCCACCACTGCTCTAGGGTTTTAGTATATATTAATATATCGTCGAGATACACAAGCACCCCCTTATATAAATGATCTTGTAACACCTCATTTATAAGTTGCATAAATACAGTGGGTGCTCCCTGTAGCCTGAAGGGCATAACCTTGAACTGGTAACTCCCTAGAGGACAATTAAATGTGGTCTTCCATTCGTCACCAGGTTTGATCCGCACTCTGTAATACGCTTCTCTAAGGTCTAATTTTGTGAATATTCTCCCTTCCGCCAAGCATGCTAACATGCCTTTCATTAAAGGGAGAGGATATAAATCAGAGGTGGGTTCCTGCTGGTACGCTCTTACCTGTTGGTCGCCGCAGAACCGAAGAAGCCGGTGGCGTTCGCGGCATGGGGCTTTCCCCGCCCGCTTTCCCCCACCCACCTAGACCCCACCATTTGCATTCTTTTGCCCTCTGCGCATGCGCAAAGCGTTCTGCTTGCACAGAGGGCAAAAGAATGCAAATGGTGGTGTCCAGGCGGGCGGGGGAAAGCAGGCGGGGGAAGCCCCGCGCTGCGAACGCCACTGGCTTCTTCGGCTCTGCGGCGACCAACAGGTAAGAGTGTACCGGCAGGAACCCACCTCTGATATAAATGTTAGACACACACTGCATTGATACCCCGAAAATCAACGCAGAGGCATAAACCCCCATCCTTCTTTTCTCTAAACAATACTGGAGCGGCCACCTTTGACCTAGCCGGCTGTATAAACCCCCGTTTTAGGTTCT
Organism: Diadophis punctatus similis; assembly: GCA_023053685.1. Lineage (NCBI taxonomy): Eukaryota > Metazoa > Chordata > Lepidosauria > Squamata > Dipsadidae > Diadophis > Diadophis punctatus. The sequence continues at coordinate 2,102,441 of JALIGW010000079.1, read as the reverse complement.
TTTCAATGTACTTGCGCATTTCTGCCATTTCTTGCGGAGTCATTGAATACATCCGTAGTTTCGGTAGAACCGCTCCAGGTATGATCTCAATAGCACAGTCTGTTGCACGGTGAGGCGGTAGGGTATCGCATTCCCTCTCACTAAACACTTCCCTGAGATCATCATACACTGTGGGGAAGCCCACACCACTCTCCTCCACACTACCCCCACACCATTCATGTGGGGGTGGATTAGGCCCAAGAGCCAAACGTAAATGTCTACAACCCCCACCCCACCAAATGGTTGGGCCCCATTTATCCAGCCACACCAACCCAAGGACTATGGCTTCTGTTATGCGTGGAACTATGACAAACTGGATCTGTTCTTGGTGGGGTCTGATTTCTAAGACAAGTTGTTCGGTTATATGTGTTGCCGGTTGACCGCTGAGCACAGAACCATCCATCTGTTCGAAGCGAATGGGAGTGGCTAACTTCCTAAGTCATATGCCCAATCGAGAGGCCACATCAGAACTCATAAGACATCTAGTGCATCCAGAGTCCACCAAAGCCTGGCACTCCTGCACTTTTGTGGCTGTCCTAATCTTTACCTGAATAAGGAAGGGACGTACAGGGTCACTTACCATGGGGTCTTCCACTGGCTCATCATCGCTAGTGCTGGAATCCTCCACCTCCACAGGTGCTGCATCAGTAACAGCGGAGGGGCCCACCTGCTGTGACATGCGCATGCTTGCGGTTGCCTGGCGACCGCTTCTCCTTGCTGTGGCACGGCCATTACCCCGCGGTACTGTAGTAGTACTAGTGGTCGGCACTATAGGCTTTCAGCTATCGGGGCACTCCACCGCACGATGTCCTGGTTTTCACAGCGGAAACAAATCAGTGCTCCCGCGACTGGCACAGTCCTGGTTGATGGCATAACTGGTGTCCTCGGTGGTACGGTAGGTGGCATTCCAGGTGATCCCCTGCTCAGTCTTGGTGACAAGCCACCCCTCTACCTAGAGACCCAGTCCAGTCGAGACCGATCATCTCGGCGCAATTCAGCATCAATTTCCGTTGCAGCTTGCATCCAAGCAACAAGACGTAGTGGCAATCCGCGGGTCACACACACTTGTCTCAACTGCCGATCCAACCCTGTCTTGAATTGGTGGACTAGCAGTCTCTCCAGCCATCCATGTACCTTGCCCGCCAAGCGTCTAAACTGGCGTATATAGTCCACCACTGGCCTGCCCCTTTGTTTGGCCGACATCAGCTCCCCCTCTGCTTGCTGCACACGGGTGGTATCTTCAAACCTTTCCTGTAATGCTGCGAGGAAAAGGCCAATGTCCCCCAACTCTGCTGCGTGATCCCCATATAGGTCAGCCACCCATTCGGCCGCCTCGCCCTCCAACACTGCTGCTACGGCCATCACCATAGCCCATTGGGAATTATATAGGTGACCGTATCTATCGATATGGTAAACCACCTGGCCCAAAAATAGAGCAACTCTATCTGGGTTGCCATCAAACATCATCTTCATTGCAGGAGGGTCCCAGCAGACCACTGGACCCTGCCCCTGTCCACCCGGACCTGACCCAACATGCATGCCTTGCCCAGTATATCCTCCAGAGCGACGTTGTCCAGGTGGTGCCCTGTGACCAGGCCTGTTTGGTATGGGCCTGCCCAACCATGGACCCAAACCTAAAGTGCTAGGGCCCGGCTCTGATGTAACAAAACGAGGGGAAGGGGGCCCAGGGAGGTTTGCTCTGTACCTGGATATCCCCACCATAGGCTCAGAGGGCTGCCACCACATGCCCGTTCCAGGAGCCTGGAAGCTAGTAGGCCCAAACATCTCCCTTATAACATCCATTGTTTGGCTGCCTATAGCTGTTGAATAGCTCTACTCATCTTCAGATACCCGTCTCTCTCTCCACTGGGTGAAGTGGCTTTTATTGGGTGTTAGAGCTGGAGGGGGGTTCCCATACATAGGAGGACCAACGGAGGCCTGCCACCAACCTCCAGTATCCCCGTCTTGTCTGCACTTGTCCTGAGGAGCGTCAGCTCCAACATCCACATCCAAGCCCTTAGGCACTGGCTCCAATGTCAGTCTCTCCTTTGGCCTTACATCAGGCCTCACAGACAGCGAAGGTAGCACCTCTGGAATAGGCTCAGACAGTACTACTGACTCCTCAGCCAGCTCCCCAGCTTCCAGACACCCTTCAATCCCCTCTGCCATTACCCCAACCTCTTTGTTAGATATGGTGGCTGCTGACAACAACCTGTCAGGTTCCAGGAAGCTGTTGGAAGAAAAACTCGAACACAAGCGTTTGCAATCGAAGTTCTTTACCTCTCCAACTCCTGGCACTCACCAACCATCATTACATGAATGAGAATTTTGTCAGCAGCAACTTCCCAGTGACCCTTCCCCCTATTTAGCATGTAGCACCCCCCCACCCCGCAACTCCACCCTCTCCCGGCGTTCCGTGCCTCAAGCCATGATTGCTCAGCTGCTCGGCACTTTGCATAGCTGGGCATCGTGAAGACAAAAGGCAGCTTTTTGGCTTCTCCAGTCTTTGCAGAGGCAGTCATCGGCTTGTGATGTTTTCTCAACAGCGCGAGGTTCCCTCCACCCGAATGGCAGCCCCAAAAGGTGGGGCTGACACATTGTTTATTTCCAATATCACAAATCCACTCTTTCTTACAAGATTTAATTCTCTATATTTGTAGCTCCATTTAGCATTTTAAAATGTTCTCTTCAAATTTTATTTTTCTCATCTCTTTAATTCCACCAACTCCTTATGAAAACATCCTCAAAAATTGGGCTTTTAATCCAGTTCTTCTAGCATCTCTATGATTTTTCAAATTGCTAGACAGCTGCTCTTTCAATTTTAAACCTCTTTTAAACCCCTTTAAGTTTTTAATTTTCTTCTTTTTGATCTTCAAACCGGCAAACACTCACCAGCTTCTGTACTTCTCCCTCTCTCTCCAGCACACGCTTCAATCTTGTTGCCCAGATGACCCCCCGATCGCTTCAGTTCTCTCAGACTATTTGTGGCCGCTGAGGCTATGACGACAGCTTTGGTCGTCTTTCACAGCCACTGGCCGAGGAGCTAAAATCAGTTCCCTGGGGGTTTTGCATGCTCCCCCCAGTCCACCGACGGTGCTCCTCTTTGTCCCCGCCCCTCCAGGGTGGTTCTGAACCGGTACAGACTTGTACCGGGTCTCCAAGCGGCTGGAATTCAGGATTCCCCTGCGGAGCGCGGGGAACTCCATGCCGCTTTGGTGCTGGCCACGCCCCTTTCCGAAAAATAAAATCTTAAGGAAGGCAGAAACCAGGACCAGTCTCCCTGCCTCAAGCAGAAACTGAGGAGGCCAGGTTTTAGAAACACAGATTTGGTAATCCATTCAGAAAGACTGGGCCAGACAGAAACTCCATATAAGCAATTAGGCTGACAAGATTAACTCAAACACCTAGGATTTGCATTTCCCCTTCTGCCTACAGAGCCAGCCATGACCCCATAGGAATCTGACAACAGCCATTAGAATATTAAAGGACATGTTCTTGCACAGGAACAAGAAGCTCAAATACAAAACCCAAAGAAGGTATACAAACACACTCACTCTCAACTCCATTTTGTCAGCTGTCCCAGAACTGCACGCTCAGTGTGTGTGTGTGTGTGTGTGTGTGTGTGTGTGTGTGTGTGTGTTGGTTCTGTTCACCAATAAACAGAATATTTCTTTCAAATTAGCCTCCATTTTATTCCTGGCTTGGAACTGGACCTGGATTTTTCTTCCAACACCATTAAGCTAATTAGAGAGGATATTATGAGATGATTTGAAGCCCTGATAAGAATGGAGCATTCTTACAGTTGACTGCAGAAAATCTGTGGGCAACTACAGCAGAATGAAGGATACTTTGCTACCTACTTAAAAAGAAACTGATACCCTACCTAATCTTGTCTACAGAAAAGAGATAGCCAACCAGTATTATGCATGGACTGACACTAGACTATGACAGAATGAGAAATGAAAGGAAAGCCCACCAGGGAATGAATTCAAAATGTTGGGTCTAATTAAAAAGTCCTGACATTTTTATGCACAGAAAGTTTATACTTTCTGTGCATAAAAGCTGCATTTGAGCCTTACCACTGGCACAAAATGGTCCTGAATCTTGGAGCAGCTCCCTAGCAAGTAATTAATAATAATGGGAGGAGTTATTGGATTTCAAGTTAGGTTAGTGAAATGTACTCTTCGTAGGCTCAGTGCTAAGTGCTTTCTTCTCATGATTGCATGAGTTCCAGGGATGAGCTCTACCTTTGCGTTTGCCTGGGGGCTCCAAGCACAACACTCAGCATCTGAAGCTCTGCAAGATGTATTCTGAGAGAAGCCAGCCCGATTACCCAATACCTGTACCTGGAAATGGAACTGTCATGGGGCTTTGTGGTGAGGATCGAATGGGCGGGGCTTTGCCCAAGCTGGGGGTGGAGCCCTGCACACCCACCTCCCCTGTTTGCAGCGTGGAATATCCAGTCCATCAGCCTTTCTGCGGTGACCTCCTTCTGCATATTGTACTTCGCCTCCCTCCTGGCACTTCCACACTGTGCCGAGCATTGGCGGGCCGCATACCCATAGAAACAAAACGTTTAGAGTAGCTTCCCCAACCTGATAGTGTCTGTTAAGGAGTTATTGTGCTGTTAAGCACATACACAGCAAAATGTGTTGTAGTAATGGTGTTGCAGTTTGATATGAATGCTATTCAGAAAATAAACAGAATATCTTTAGTATGTACAAAAATAGTTTTTACTTGAATAGTAGCAAAGTTAAATAGGAAGTCCAAGTCATACACAGGTATTCAGTCAATGCGAAGTTTCTTCTTCTTGCCTATCTTTGTTTTAACTCACAACCAAAGATTACAGCTATCACTTAATTCTATACTATCACAAACAGTTACTTCTTCTTCTTCACAGCAATTTCACACAGCCATAGAGTAATCTACTCATCAGTAAAGCAGCACAGAGAGTCTTCAATCTGGAACACACCGTCAAACACAACCACCAACCATAAACCATAAACCATAAACCATCAACCACATTGAGCATGCTCTCTTGCTTGCTTATATAGTAATCATCCACAATGCATTTAAAGCAATATACACATAACAATGATTTGTGGCTTAATCATATATTAACACACCCAATTGTTTGAACAGGGTTCTAACATTCTCCCCTTTGGGTTGTTAATATATAACTTACAATCTTAGATTATAACCTTCACAACTTTCTTTATGTCTATCAGCATTTTGCACTTTCGTAAAATGATCTGCTAAATTACATTCACTAGTACAATACTCTAGTTCAGGGGTAGGCAAAGTTGGCTCTTCTATGACTCGTGGACTTCAACTCCCAGACTTTCTGAGCCAATCATGCTAGCTCAGGAATTCTGGGAGTTGAAGTCCATGAGTCATAGAAGAGCCAACTTTGCCTACCCCTACTCTAGTTTAATCATTTTCCTCTCTACACATTGTCTAACATTAAGATATCTAAGATCTGTATGCTTTGATCTCGTTCTAACACCAATATTTGTTGCCATATTAATTGCTGCTTGATTGTTTTCAAATACACATATTGGTTCATTTACAACAATTCCCAAATCTTTACATAATTGTGAAAAATAAATAAGCTCTGTACATAATAGTGATAAACACGAAAATTCGGCCTCCATGGTAGACAAACTTATGTGCTGTTGTCTTATTGACCTCCAACTAATCAACATATTGCCTAATAATATAGCAATCCCTGAAGTTGACTTTCGTGTTATCCTGTCAGTTGCAAAACTTGCGTCTGCATAGGCCTTTAAATCAAGTTCTAACCTTGGTTCTAAATACAGTGCATTATACATTGTGTGTTTTAAATATCTTAATATACGCTTTGCTGCATTCCAATGCCGTTCACACGGTTCTGAGTTGTACCTTGCCAACTGATTTACGCTATACGATATATCTGGCCTTGACCAGTTTGCCAAATACGATAAACTACCAATTAGTGCTTGATATATGTTACTATCAAACTTTGAATCAGTTACCTCACTATGCTCAAATTGAGTACTCATAGGAGTTTTGGCTTCTTTACAACTATCCATATTGTAGCGCTTCAATAAACTATTTATTTTCTGAACCTGTGAAATTTTAAATCCTTTACTGGTCCTAGTAACATCTAGACCTAAATAATGCTTTATTTCACCCAAATATCTGATCCTAAATTTATCTTTCAGTTTATCTACTATATCCTTTACTATATCTTCTGATTTAGCAATAATTGCAATATCATCAGTAAACAATAATAACAAAGTAATATCACCATCCTGTTCTTTCTTAAATAGACATGGATCAGCCAAACCTGCATTAAACCCTAATCTTTCCAATTCTCTGGTAATGCATTGGTTCCATTCAAAACCAGCCTGCTTTAAACCATACAAGCTTTTATTTAATTTCCAATAACCTTTACCATTACTATTTAATCCTTGTGGTTTTCTCATATATATCTCATGTTGTAACTTAGCATGTAAATATGCCATCTCAACATCAACATGATGTACCACACTATTATTTCTAGCTGCCCACACCAATGCTGCCCTCAACGTGCTCGCCTTCAGACTAGGAGCGAAAACTTCATCGTAGTCTGTTGTTCTCTGACCGAATCCTTGAGCAACCAATCTTGCCTTGTGGGTTATAGTGCCATCACTGGCTGTCTTTAACTTAAAAACCCATCTGCAGCCTATAGCTTTATTTCCTTGTGGCAAACTAGCATCCTCATAAACATTAAGATCCTTCAAAGACTTCAATTCCTTATTTATTGCTTCTTTCCAAGCAATTTGTTCCTTCTCGGAATATAACTTAATCTCATCATAGCTAGAAGGTTCTGGACTTATTTCACAAACAACATTTGCCTGATACCTATCAGGTGACCTTCTTACTCTAGTCCCTCGTCTAGGCAAAGGAATACTATTAGTATCAATATCCTCATCTTTAACTTCTAACTTTACCTCCCCTATCGGAGATCTCTCTTCATCTACTAAATCCTCCTCTTCTGGTGATTCTATCTCTTCTATATTACTCTCCAAATACTTCTTAGGAGTAATATCTTGTTGGAACAATGGAGTTTCTACCACAATACTATCTTCCTGCTCCAATTTCTTCCATCCCACATGTTCCATGAATTTGGCACTTGCAATTTTATAAGTGTTTCTGGTGCCTTTATCCCAGAATCTAAAACTTTTATGATTTTTATCATAACCTACAAAATACATTAGTTTTGCCCTATGTTGACCTTTCTTTCTAACTTGTGTTGGAATATGCACCCAAGCCGGTGCTCAAAATACATGCAAATAATCCAATTCAGGTTTCCTGCCAAACCATCTTGTAAAAGGTATTTCGCCTGTCGTAGCATTTACAGCATTGTTAAGTATATGGTTAGCGCACATAAGAGCCTCTCCCCACAAATTATCAGGCAAACCAGAATCATTAATCATTGTCCTTATCATTGCCTGCAACGTTTGTTCTGGCCGATAAGGAGCTGAACGTCTGTGTTCTATCCCTGCTCTTGCTAACAAATTAACAAACTTACTATTAGTGAATTCCGTGCCGTTATCTGTTACTACACATACTAACTTATTCTTCTTTTTTCTCTCTACAAACTTTATCCAATTAGAGAAATGTTGATAAGTTTCTGTTTTGCTTTTCATTAAATAGCAAAAACCATAGCGAGAATAATGATCAACGATGCTAAGAATATAGTTAGCTCCACCTAAACTTGGTTTCTTAGGTCCTATTAGATCAACAAACACTACATCTAATGGTCCTGTTGTTTTAAAACGATTATACCTATTTGCAGGAGTAACCTTGCTTTTTTCTTGATTACAGGCATTGCAATTCAGATACTTAGAACATGGTTTTATTTTAATTCCTTTAGCCAATTCTACTGTTTTCTGTAACAATTTAAAATTCAAATGCCCCATTCTTCTGTGGAGTAAATGTATGCAATTGTTATGAGGTTGTTTGTTCTCAAAAACTGAATTTCCTTTTTCTACTAGTTTTTCATGCAGTATATATAGACCATTTTCTAATCTAGCTATAACATTGTTACCTTCTTTCTGAATTGTACATTTATCATCTATAAATGTTACACTGTATCCTGCTTTGACCAATACTTGCACAGATAATAGATTATGAACCAATCTTGGCATATATAACATTGGCAGTTTGTCATTGATTCCTGAACAATATGCATTTCCTTCACCATTTGCTTTCATCTTCCAGCCGTTTGCTAACGTAACATATTGACTACTTTTCTGCATTTTTCAAACTTTCCCTTATTGTTTGTTATACAGCTAGTAGCCCCACTATCTATAACCCATAAATCATGGTTTATCTTATTTGTTACGTTATGCATAGTCAAACTAACATTTTTGTGTTCTCTCTGATCATTTCTGATATTCTGCTTTCTATTCTTTCTACAAAACTTGGCTATATGTCCTCTAGCCCCACAAGTAAAACATTTTCTAACAAAATAAACATTAGGAACATTAGAAGATGTCTTCTCTTCATCTTGTGGATGTTTTGTTCTCATCAATTTTCTGTCTTCTCATCTTCTGGACTCCTCAAGTAGTCTTCCAGTTATGCCAGGTAGAGTCAGTTCATCCCTAGTCAAAACCTCGAAGGAAGAAACATAGTCATCATAGCTATCGTCCAGTGAAGACAGAATTATGTACACCTGCTGTAACTCTGTATAAATCAATTCTTTTTCATGCAGTTCCTGAAGAATTTTCTTCATATTCTCCAAATGAGTGAGGATATCGCCTCCTTTCATTAAACGAGTTTGAAAAAGTTTTCTTGTTATATGAATGTGTGCACCAACACTATCCCTTACATAAATCTTTTTCAATATGTCCCAACACTTTGCAGCTTCTTCTTCTCCACGAATATGGACAAGTTGCTGGTCATTTAGTGTTAGTCCAATTATACTTAATGCTCTATCATTGTCTCGTTTAAATTCAGCTAGCTTCTTCGTGTCTTCATCTTCTGTTGGATCCCAACCTGTTGTATCCGGTGGATTTGTTATCAAAGACCACAAGCCTTCATTTTTCAAAAGTAGGTTACATTTTGTAGACCAAGTAGCATAGTTAGTGCCATCCAGCCAGGTTATCATGAATAGATATGTTGACTTTGCTTGAGCCATTTTTGCTGTAATACTTCTTAAACTTTCTGTTAATATTGAAACTGAATTTTCACATTCAATATCTTTTTACTTGCAACAAACCACTATCTCTACTCCTTAGAAACTTACTGGGCCCATAACCAATGTTAAGGAGTTATTGTGCTGTTAAGCACATACACAGCGAAATGTGTTGTAGTAATGGTGTTGCAGTTTGATATGAATGCTATTCAGAAAATAAACAGAATATCTTTAGTATGTACAAAAATAGTTTTTACTTGAATAGTAGCAAAGTTAAATAGGAAGTCCAAGTCATACACAGTTATTCAGTCAATGCGAAGTTTCTTCTTCTTGCCTATCTTTGTTTTAACTCACAACCAAAGATTACAGCTATCACTTAATTCTATACTATCACACACAGTTACTTCTTCTTCTTCACAGCAATTTCACACAGCCATAAAGTAATCTACTCATCAGTAAAGCAGCACAGAGAGTCTTCAATCCAGAACACACCGTCAAACACAACCACCAACCATAAACCATCAACCACATTGAGCATGCTCTCTTGCTTGCTTATATAGTAATCATCCACAATGCATTTAAAGCAATATACACATAACAATGATTTGTGGCTTAATCATATATTAACACACCCAATTTATTTATTTATTTATTTTATTTAAATGGATTTCTATGCCGCCCAACTCCCGAGGGACTCTGGGCGGCTCACAACATGTCAGAATCCATTCCACAATATAAAAAAGTACAATAATTAAAAACTACAAAAATTAAAAAGAGTATCTCACATTCATAATCAAGGGGGGAGACCCATATCTGGTCTAGTTGGTCTCACTTTCACCCCGCCTGCCAGAAGAGCCAAGTTTTTATTGCTTTACAGAAGGCCAGCAGGGTGGGGATAGTCCTGATCTCTGGAGGAAGCTGGTTCCACAGGGAGGGAGCTCCCACAGAGAAGACTCTCCCCCTCGGCCCCGCCAACCGACATTGCTTGGTCGATGGGACCTGGAGGAGGCCAACTCTGTGGGCCCTGACCGGTCGTAGGGAGGTATGCGGCAGGATGCGGTCCCGAAGATAACCTGGCCCTGAGCCATGTAGGGCTTTAAAGGTAACGACCAACACCTTAAATTGGATCCGGAGACTAATGGGCAGCCAATGCAGCTGGTGGAGGATCGGTGTTACGTGGGTGTATCTAGGTACACCCACCACAGCTCGCGCAGCTGCATTTTGCACCAATTGCAGTCGCCGGACACTCTTCAAGGGTAGCCCCATGTAGAGCGCATTGCAGTAATCCAGCCGTGAGGTGATAAGGGCATGAGTGACTGTGAGAAGTGCCTCCCTCTCCAAGTAGGGTCGCAATTGGTGCACAAGACGTACCTGTGCAAAGGTCCCCCTAGCCACAGCTGAAAGATGTTGCTTCAATTTTAGTTGTGGGTCTAGGAGGACACCCAAATTGTGGACCCATTCTGAGGGAGCTAATTTCTCCCCCCCAAGAACCAAGGAGGGACAATTGGTCAAGTCCTTAGGAGGCAATATCCACAGCCACTCAGTCTTGTCAGGGTTAAGTTTTAGCCGGTTCATCCCCATCCAGACCCTAACATCGTCCAGGCAGCGGCCCATTACGTCCACGGCTTCCCTGAATTGAGCTGGGGTGGAGATGTACAACTGGGTATCATCAGCGTACTGCTGGTACCTCACCCCATGTCGTCGGATGATCTCACCCAGTGGTTTCATGTAGATGTTAAACAGGATGGGCGAGAGGACCGAGCCCTGCGGCACCCCACATAGTAGGGGCCTAGGGCTCAACCTCTGCCCCCCTGTCAACACCGACTGCGTCCTGTCAGAGAGGAAGGAGGAGAACCACTGCAAAACAGTGCCGCCCAACCCCACCTCTCCGAGACGACGCAGAAGGATACCATGGTCAATGGTATCGAAAGCCGCTGAGAGGTCAAGTAGCACCAGGATAGAGGAGTAACCCCCATCCTGTGCTCGCCAGAGATCATCCATCAGGGTGACCAAAGCCGTTTCCGTACTGTAGCCACGCCTGAAACCCGATTGAAAGGGATCCAGAAAATCAGTGTCATCCAACAGCCGTAGGAGCTGGAGCGCCACCACTTTCTCAACAACCTTCCCCGCGAAGGGAAGGTTGGAGACTGGACGGAAGTTCTTTAAATCTGCCGGGTCCAGGGAAGGCTTCTTGAGGAGGGGCCTCACCACCGCAACTTTTAAGGGCTGTGGGACAGACCCCTCTCTCAAAGAAGCATTGACCAACGCCTGGAGCCAGCCGCGTGAAACCTCCCTGGTGGCCGAAACCAACCAGGATGGACATGGGTCCAATAAACAAGTGGCAGAGCTCATCGCTCCTATGGCCTTGTCTACATCCTCAGGCCTGCCCCAGTCATCTCGGCCTGTACTGCCCAATCGGAGTCCAGGTCTTTCTGAATCTGAGTGACTTTATCCGCCAGAAACCGAGAAAATTCCTCAGCTCTGCCCTGCAAGGGATCTTCGCCTCCCTCCTTAGCACGAAGGGTGCGGGTCACCCTAAACAGGGCGGCTGGGCGGGAGTCAGTGGATGCAATAAGAGCGGAAAAATGAGAACATTTTGCCGCCCGTATCGCCACTAAGTAAGACTTAATGAAAGTTCTTAAAAGTGTCCGGTCAGACTCAGCTTTACTAGATCTCCATCATCGCTCTAGGCGTCTCTTATGGCACTTCATCTCCCGGAGTTCCTCGGTAAACCAAGGAGCCCTCCTGGATCCGCTTCCACGGAGAGGTCGCAAAGGCGCAATCCGATCCAAAGCCCCCGCTGCTGCCTGATTACAGGCCGCAACCAGAGACTCAGATGAACTGTGTACCAGGGATTCAGGTATTTCCCCAAGTTCCCTCTGGAATCCATCGGGTTCCATTAGGCGCCTGGGGCGGAACCACTTAATCGGTCCCGTCTCCTTGCGGTGGAGGCGTGGTGCCATGAAATCCAACCTCAGAAGGAAATGATCTGACCACGACAAGGGTACTGTGACTAAACCCCTCAGCCTCAGATCATCTCTCCACTGCCCCGAGAGAAACACAAGGTCAAGCGTGTGACCTCCCTCATGAATCAGACCCTGAACTACTTGGGTCAGGTCCATGGTTGTCATGGAAGCCATGAACTCCTGGACTGCCCCCGAGGCTTCGCAGGGCGATGGCAGATTAAAGTCCCCCAGCACCATCAACCTGGGGAACTCAATCGCCAGCCCTGCAACCGCCTCGAGCAGAACAGGCAGGGCCTTTGCAACGCAGATAGGAGGCAAGTACGTTAGCATAAGGCCCACCTGAACCCCTAAGTCCAACTTCAGAAGGAGCGTCTCACACGCAACAATCTCCGGGGCAGGGCTCCTTCGAGGACAAAGATTCTGGCGTGCTATAATAGCCACTCCTCCACCCCTTCCCTGGGGTCGCGGCTGATGCTGAACCGAGAACCCGTCCGGGCATATCTCAGAAAGGGGCACCCCCCCTCCTGGCCCAGCCAGGTCTCGGTAATGCATGCCAGGTCAGTCCCCTCTTCTAGGATTAAATCCCGGATAAGGGGGGCCTTGTTAGTAATCGACCTGGCATTTAACAGCAGCAGCTTGAGCCCAGGGCCCTGACATCCCTGGTTACCAGGCACTCGGGCTGAGCTAGGTGGAACCAAACCAGAGGGGCCAGAACAAGCAATCGCTTGCAAACAGCGAATTCTCGTTCCCCGAGAGCGGCCTACCCCTCTGCTCCCGCCATACCTGCCTCTCCCTGTTATGACCGTAATGCTCCTACTCCCCGTCCCCCCAGAGGTCCCCTCCCCTCCCCCGCTGGTCCCCCATTCTCCCGGCAGGCCATGCAGTCCATTCATACTGAGCCTGGGGATGGGCCCTGTTCAATTGTTTGAACAGGGTTCTAACAGTGTCGAACTGGAACCTGTTGCTCTCCAAATATATCGGACTAGGGTTGCCATGATGAACTTGCCCATTCTAGTGGGCAGTGGCGGGAATTGTAAACTAACACATCTGATGGACATAGCATTTGTGCACACTGGCTCGCTAGATGGGTTTTCTTTCTTTCTTCAAGTTTGTGGAAGTTTACCTCAAATTCCAAACAGCTGGAAAGAACAGAAATAACGTGTGTGTGTGTGTGTGTGTGTGTGTGTGTGTGTGTGTGTGTGTGTTTGGGGTTGGTACACGTTTGTTTTGTGATATGTTAAAATGCCTATTTCCCAACCTTGATAGTAGGGCACAGGAATGCTCCTGAGAAGAGAAGAGTTGAGCTGGAAGGGATTTTGTAGGGCTTCTAGTCCAGCACCCTGCTCAAGCAAGAGACCCTATACCATTTCAGATAGGTGGTTGTGCAATCTCTTAATAAAAACCTCCAGTGATGAAGCACCCACAACTTCTGAAGGCAAGCTGTTCCACTGATTAATTGTTCTCACTCTTCTCCTTTCTCCTTAGTTCTAGGTTGGCTCCCTCCTCGTTAAATTTCCATCCGTTACTTCTTGTCTTGCCCTCAAGTGCTTTAGAGAATATTTTGACTCCCTCTTCTTTGTGGCAGCATTTGTTTTTCTTGCCTAAGTGTAAAAACCTTATTTTTTTTCAATATTGAATTTCATTTTGTTAGATAGGAACCAGTGTTCAAGTCTGTTGAGATCCTTCTGCATCTTGAGCTTATCTTCTGAAGTGTTGACTATTACTGCCAGCTTGGTCTTGTCTGAAAATTTGATGAGTTGCCCTTCTATCCTCTAATCTAAATTGTTTATGAAGATATTGAAGAGTACTGGGCCTAAGACAGAACCTTGGGGTACCCCACTCCATGCTTCCCTCCATGTAGATTTATTTATTTATTTATGTGATCGATCTTATAGGCCGCCCAACTCCAGAAAGGACTCTGGGCGGCGTACAACAGGAAAAGATGAACAGTCTATTAAAATAGTGATACATAAAAATTAAAAAAACATATAAAACATATAAAACATATAAAACATTAAAAACATTTCCACCATTCATCCAAGGGGTGACCACGCCAATGTACTCTCCCTGGTCTCTAACCCCATGCCTGCCGGAAGAGCCAGGTTTTAACGGCTTTACGGAAGGCCAACAAGGTGGGGGTAGTCCGGATCTCCGGTGGTAGTTGGTTCCACAGAGACGGAGCCGCCACAGAGAAGGCTCTCCCCCGTGGCCCCGCCAGCCTACATTGTTTGGTCGACAGGACCTGGAGGAGACCAACTCTGTGGGACCTGACCGGTCGTAGGGAGGTATGTGGTAATATGCGGTCCCGAAGGTAACCAGGTCCTGAGCCATATAGGGCTTTAAAGGTAATAACCAACACCTTGAATTGTACTTGGAGACCAATGGGCAACCAGTGCAGCTGGCGGAAGATGGGTGTTACGTGGGTGAATCTCGGTGCACCCACCACAGCTCACGCAGCTGCATTTTGCACCAATTGTAGTTGAGGACTACATGTTGGATGTGTTTGGTCAGCGAGTTATGAATCCATCTGGTGGCGATGCTGTCTATTCCACATTTTTCTATCTTACCAAGTAGTAGGTTGTGGTCCACTTTGTCAAGTGCCTTACTGAAGTCCAAATATATTATGTCCACAGCATTTCGCTGGTCTACTAATTTAGTCACTTTGTCAAAGAATGCAGAAAGATTTGTCTGGCATGATCTATTTTTGACAAACTGTTGTGGTCCTCCAGCGGCCTGCGGAGCTGGCAGCAGAGTCAGACAGCGAGGAGGCTGGGGAGGAACATGGGCCACGCCTGGAGTCTGGAGAAGGCTCGGTGCAAGAGGCAGGGATCCAGCCTGGGCCATTTGGGAGGTCTGTCCCGACTCCAGAGCCTCCAGAGGCTGACATGAGTGAGGCAGAGGAACAGGGGGAGCCTGTTCTCAATGCGCGCATGCGCAGAGTTGCCAGAAGGCAAGAACAGAGGAGAAAGACTACTCGGGAGTAAGGCTTGGAGATAATTGGCCCCTCCCATAGGCTATATAAGTGGAACACAAGGGAGGGCTCGTCGCAGGAAGCAACTTCGTTCAACTCGTGTCATTCTAGCTCGGACTCTGTGTTTTCTGTTTGGCCTTGCCAAGTTTCTTGCTAATTGGTCTTTGACAGCTTGTCAAGGAAGATCAAGGTTTGTGTGCTTATCTACCTTTCCCTGAAAGACTGTTGTCGGACTTGTTATCATTGTTTGGGACTTATTACGGCTGGGAATGAAAATAATTACCAGTCGATAAAATAAAAAAGGTTTTTGGGATGCCGTTTGTGCTGTATTATTGATCAGGAAGCCTAGGTCAGAATACAAACCCATGTTGGCTTCTGGTTATAAGTTTGCTTGCCTCTAGGTAAGGAGGCTCGATGGCTCAGTGGCTCAACAGGTTTATAAGACCTTTTTACCCAGCTTCCTCATGAGTTCAGTTCTAGAAACCTTCTACACTGCTTGGGTTCATCTGGATGTTTGGGGTTGCATGCTTCTGATGCTGTAAGGCAAACAAAAGCTGAAGTAAAATTGTAAGCACTGTTGTGGTCACATGATTTTCACTGAAAAACCATTTTGCTTAATAATCAAGTCACCAGAACCAATCACGGTCACTAAACAAGGACTACCTGTAATATTGATAGAATATATCTTTCTTTTTTCTCTATTTCCAATGCTTCAAGTTACCTAAATATTAGAATGTTAATAACTTTAATTAATACTGTATACATTTCATTGTTTTGAAATAATATAATGTATCAAGATTCATAACTGAATAATAGAAAAATAGAGCATGTCTTACAGGAAAATCTTCCTCTCTTCTTACAATGTCTAATCCCACCAGATCAGATGATGAAACAGAGAGAGCTGGATTTACTTGTCCTAAAAACATCCAGGCCCTTAACTTCATCAGGGAATCAGTAACGTTGCAAACCCCAACTGAGTTTCATCCTTTGGTTTGCCACAATGCCTTTTTGGAAATCACCTCCACTCCAAAGTCTTCTCCCTTGGGGTCAGTTTCAAGAATATCATAGGGCCCAGGCTGTTCTCAGCTCACCTTGACCAATGCTCGCAGACACTCCACTTATCCTGGTTGTAAAACTCTCTCCATCTGGTCCAACTTCCACAACCTTCCCACCTCTACTGCTGGGGCCTCCTGCTCTCGCACCAGGCATTGGTACACCATCCTCAGCGTGGGGTGAATGCCACATGGCACAGGGTTGCTTGCTGAGATGAGGGGAGTGAGCAATCATCTGACAAGGTTGGTATTTGTCCCCACAATCAGGGAATTTTGACTAACCCCCGAGGGCCGAGCACATAAAAAAGCCATTTACTATATCTACTTTTGGCTTATATTTTGTCTTATATCAACTGCAAATTTATGTCTATAAATTTACTCTTTAATTTTTCAATATTAATGGCATAGTTTTTTTCACCATTAATTGTGCATACTTTCAAGGATTATAATTTGTAAAATTAATGCTATCTGTGTTAACTGCAATCTCTGTTCTGAATTTATATATATGAATTTATATTAACTGAATGATCCTGAGTGAACTGAATATGAATTTCTACATACTGCATGATCCTGACTGAACTGAATGATCATTTATTCAAGGCTTGTTTACATTACAAGGCTGTTTACACTATAGATTCTCTGGCTGTTACAAGGCAAGGCTCCGTTTACACTAACCAGAAAGCAAGACTGCAAATTTATGAGGATTGTAAACTATGATTTACAAGGATTATAAAACTGTGCTCTAAACTGGCAATAAGACACCACAAATTCGATTTATGTGCAATTATTACTCTTCTTTCTTCTGAGGATTGCAAACTATAAAGTCTGCAACATTTTTAAAGGAAAGAACCTCTTCAGCATTATTACGAACTACTATTTTTCTATAAACTTTTACACTAACTGCGCTGGTGGAAGACAAGGGATGAACTCGATCGAACATGGGTAAGAGCTGCTACTAAGGCCTACCTCATGGCGATTTGTGCGGTGAAGTGTAAATACTTCTCCGTACTAAATGCGTCTGCAGATAATCGACCAGCAACCCTCTTTAAGGTGAGGCCAGGGGCGGGTTCCTAATTTTTTTACTACCACTCTGTGGGCGTGGCTTATTTTGTGGGTGTGGCTTGCCAGCTATGTGACAGGGTGGGCACGGCTTGCTGGCCATATATTAGTTATTTCAGAGAGATGTTACTACTATTTTTGCTATTTTATACCTTACATGAAAAGCTTTGCATACAAAGTGCGTGTTACAACATGGCAACACAGCAACCTTTATATGCAGAAAATGCTATAGTTAAAAGACAAGCAAGTCTCATACAACATTTTTGGTTTCAGTCATGGATTCCTTAGACGAAAATATTGAGGACTGTTAAAAAGAACAGTATCTTTTAACAGTCCTCAATATTTTCGTCTAAAGAATAACAGTATAAAACTGTATAAAATAAACAGTATAAAAGGTTAAGCTTTCGGAAAACGCCCACTTTGGGAAGCTTTAGCCAAAAGTGAAGGAAAAGTGTCAAATGCGAGCTTCTTATTATTTTCAAGCGAAGGGATGGGGAAAGACTTAATTGTCAGGTTTCTGGGTATGCGCAGAAGAATTTTTTTAAAAAAAATGGCGGCACCCAGGCACTGGCAACCGACCGCACCGGTACTGTGACATCACCAGCGGGCCGCTACCGGTGCTATAGAGTGGACCGCACTGGTAGGAACCCACCACTGGGTGAGGCGTCTGCTCCTGAGGAAGGAGGAGACTGAGGTCCACCTGAAGGGGTGCACTTAGGAATTTGTGGATTTTCTGGAAGACAAAATTGCTTGACTTTGTTCCCAGTTAGATGCCGGCGTGGTTGCTGGTCTGGTGGAGGCCCCTGGTTTTTGCCCTGTTATCTAGGAACAGTTTGACCCTGTTGCTTCTGAGGAAGTGGACAGCATCTTAGGGAGTATGCACCCAAGCATACTAAAGCCTGTGTTTTAGACCCATGTCCCTCCTGGTTTGTGAAAACTTCCCAGGAGGTGACATGTGGGTAGACTATGGTGGTGATTAATGCTTTCTTACAGGAGGGGGTAGTGCCCCAGCACTTTAAGTAGGCTGTGGGCCACCCTCTTCTCAAGAAGCCATCGCTGAATTCCACCCATCAACCATGGTATCCTTCTGGAGAGGCTTTGGGGGTTGGGAGGGGGGAGTTTGTGCTATCCTGGTTCACTTTCTTCCTCTGTGGAGTGGCCACTCTCAGTTGGTGTTAATAGGAGGTGAGAGATCCAGCCCTCACCCATTGCTTTGCGGGGTCCCGCAGGGCTCAGTACTCTCTCTGATCCTATTCAACATCTACATGAAGGAGGGAGGGCGGAGCCGATGTCGCGACGATACGGTGGTGGATTAGTGGGGCTCCACTAATCCAGCCGGATTCTACCTGCCAGGAGGCCAAAAGTCACCCCAGAGAGGTGATGAAGATAGAGGGGACACTCCATGGATCGCGAGGAGGAAAGCAACCCCTCGCAGGTCCAGAGGAAGCCCTCAAACTGGCAGGAGAAGAAGACAGCCATTACGGCCAGACCAAGTTGGGACAGCCCGACTGAAGAAGATACTAAGAAAGACCGAGTAGCAGCGTGAGTGATCTGGGCAAGAATCTTTCTAGCCTCTGGGTGGAACTTCCACCAAAATAATTTCTTTTCTGAGAGCGAGACTCAAGGGGGAGGCAGGGTGTCCTTTTCCTGCTCCCCAAAGCTTAGCGGCGACTAAGATTCTGAGCCTTTGACAGTTCCGGAGATAGCCTGATTTATTTATTTTTTTAAAAGAGGCACGGGCTAAAACTACAGGAAGCCTGGACTGGTTCCTTTTTTTTCTTACATTTAAAAAATATTGGAACTGATCTTATGGTTATTTAGTCTGGAAGGACTTTAAAAAAGTTTTCTTTTAGACATTTTGGACAGTTTGAAATAAATACTGTAGTAAAAATGGAGAAATGGCATAAGAGTGACATCTACTGGTCGGAGAGGACACTACAATTGAAAGGAAGAAGATTGTTATGACAAGGGTGGTTATTTTTAGAATGGAGTCTGAAACAAAATAACACCTGCAAACTGTTTACATTGAAGTTTTGCAGATACATAGTGAAAACATTGAAAGGCTTTGGACTATTGTGTACTACAAATATAACTAGCAAAGTGAGGCAGAAAAACAGCTTGGATTTGTTTTGAGACCTAGTGGATGATTCTCTCTCTCTCTCTCTCTCTCTCTCTCTCTCTCTCTCTCTCTCTCTCTCTCTCTCTCTCTCTCTCTCTCTCTCTCTCTCTCTCTCTCTCTCCCCCTCCCTCCCTCCCTCCCTCCCTCCCCCCTCCCCCTCCCCTCCCCTCCCCCTCCCCCTCCCCCTCCCCCTCTCCCTCTCTTCTCCTCTCCTGCAAACAGTGTATTTTGTTCTTCCTCCCAGTCCAACGCTTTGGGATTATAAATACATCTATCAGTGAATTGAGGACTACAACGTCTTGGGAAATTGGTGGGCCTTGTGAATTACAAATACTATTTACCTTGTGGATTACAAATACTATTAATTACTGAGAGAAGAAGAAGAAAGAAAACAATTGTTTGCAAAGAAGTGTCCTACGTCACTTTGGAATCAATTCATGGACTGATTTTGTGGATTATAAAAGTTATAAGATTGTGAAACTGGTTGGAAATCGGAAGGGAAAAGTGTGTTCTCCCCTTGATTTACTAATAGATTAAAAGAGTGGGGTCAGGAGCTGGTTGGGGAATAGGAGATTATTGTGGTGTATTTTGCTAAATTAAGTCTTAAATTAATTTGGTTAATAGAGACAAGTAGAAATGGCAAGTAACCAAAACCTAAGCAAATTAGGAAAGAAAACAACATCTGCAACATCATCTGCAACATCAGCAGCAGCATCAAGCCTATCAAATCAAAGGTCAATAGAAAGAATGCTACAATCTTAGAAAAATCAAATTCATTTCAAAAAGACATGATGATGATGTTCCAATCTCTACAGGAGGCTATAACAAAAAAAACATAATGAGGTGAAAAGTGATTTGGGAGAAGTGAAAGAAATGATACAAAATATGAATGAAAGATTAGGGAATTTTCAACAAATGATAGCAAAAAATGAACAAAGGATTCAGATAATAGAAGATAAATCAGAACAAGTGGAGAAAAAAATGGAGGAAATGAACCAAAGGCTGACACAGGGAAACAAAGAGCTGGAGGAAAACGTGATTTTGTTGCAAATAGAAAAGGCTGCTTATTTTATGAGATTTCAAAATATAGAAAGAGGAAAAAGGGGAAGACCTACCTGACATAATGACAAAACTGTTGGCAAATGCCTTACAGATTACAAAGCAAGAAATGCAAGCAGAGATTGATGAAATATTTCGAATACACACAAGTTACATGAGAAGACATAATCTCCCAAGAGAAGTACATGTCAGATTTGTTAAGAAGATGATAAGAGTTGAAGTACTGAAAAAAGCAAGAGATAAACCATTGCAATATACAGGCAAAGAAATTGTGGTGTTGAAACAGGTGCCAAGAAGAGTAAGAGACTTAAGGAGACAATACCAGTGGTGGGATTCAAATAATTTAACAACAGGTTCTCTGCAGTAATGACCAGCTGGGTAGGCATGGCTGGGTGGTCATGTGACTGGGTGGGTGTGGCCAACTCGACGTCACTCACATCAAGGGGCGCTTCGCCTCGCCCGGCCTCTTGTGTCTGTGGGAATGCTGCAACGGTCATAAGTGTGAAAAATGGTCATAAGTCACTTTTTTCAGTGCCATTGTAACTTTGAATGGTCACTAAATGAACTGTTGTAAGTCAAGGATTACCTGTACAAAAATATAAAAAGCTTGCTTGCAAAAAGCTGCCCTAAATACCAATCATTAGATTAGAAATACCTGCAACCCAGAGTTACAAATCAGGCAGGGTGCTAGAGCACCTTGAGGAATTAAAATAGTTAAAATGCAATGATAACTATCAGCAGCCAACTCTTGCTCATAAAATGAAACCCTTTAGCAGAGAGGTCATTTAAGCTCTCCAGAAAGTGGGTGGGCATATTTGGGCTACTAAATGCTGAGCTAAAGAGACAAATTAACAAATTATATAGGGGACCCAGGTTCAAGCCTCCCAAACTTGTCAGGATCACAATAAAATTAGTACATGCCACAGATATCTAAATAAACTTCAAGCCTGGTGCCATGTTACTAAGCCTTATTATCATGAGAGAAAATGAAAACAAATTGGAGGATCCACACCCCTACCTCCTTTTTTTTTTACATCTTACTATCAGTGAGCAATCATGTGCCTTGGCCACTCCAAAGCAATGCAAAAGCACCAAAGGTGCTTTTTCAAGAGGCAACTGGACTTTCTGGAAACCAAGAAAGTCCAGTTGCCTCTTCAAAAAAGCACCTTTGGGACAGCCATGACCTGGATGACTGAAGAATCCCCATAGACAAGAGACTCCTGTGCTCACTGAACTGACAAAGCACCCTTTCACACCCAGGAGAAGCAATCCTTAGATCCATTGGCACCACTTAAAGATACCAGCTGGTCTCACTCACCTCACAAGATAGCCTAAGGAAATCATCCAGATTTAAGGAAAGATCACATGCCCCCAGAAAGGCAGTAAAAAAATCAGTGCCAAGCTTGCATCCTGCCTCTTGGAAGTACACCCCAAAAGGACAGTGCCAGGAACCACTAAAGCAGTGAAGGAAGACCCCCTCCCCAGATAGAAAAAGAAACCATGAGGCAGGGAAAAATCAAACACAATGCAAATAATTAAATCACAACAGTTTAAATCCTTTTAAAACTAAAACACAAGCCTTGTCTGACTCATTGCCAGAGCTCACACCCCAGGAAAACTCAAGTGTAAACACTTGAGATAAGCCTAAATACAAAGAATGCAATTAGCGCTAGAATGTAGCAAAAGAGCAAACAGCTGTAGCTGTTGCTTGTTAAACCAATTACCAGAACAAATAGACACAGGAACTAGCCAGATTTCTCAGCCCTGCTTCTTTTCAGGAACAGAGATTAACCTTTTCCCTTCCAAACAAAGCTGAATAGGGAAAATTATCCCATCAATAAACACAGGATTAAATGTCACCAAGCACAGAATTAAACTTCACCAAAAACCAATTTTAGACCAAAACTCAGAAAGGGCATTTAACCTCACTTTTGAATGTCAATCTTTCTAGCTAGCCAGGAAGCCTTGCTGAATGTCACCCATCTTGGTTCCTTGTCATTAAAAGCTTCTTTCCAGCAGCTCTGCTTTGTTATTCAATTATTTCTTCAAAGCGCTGATAGTTGCATCCCGGCTGGAAGAACTCCAACAGGGGAGTATTTCCTCCAAACAGCAGTGTAAAAAGCTTAAAACAACCCTTCCCCTTTAAGAAAGTCAAGCCCCTAATAAAGCAAAGTACCAGCAAAGAAAAAAAAGCCTCTGGAGAAGCACAGGCGACAGTAAGTCTGGACATACTGCCAAGAACCTTTAGCTGTTACAATGTAATAAGGGTTAACCGGAGAGGCAGTTTCTGTAAGCAGGGCAATAAAGATTAGGCTAGAAACAACACCAGAATGTTTCCTTCCTGCCTTCTTTACAGGATTAGCCCTGTAAAGTGGGAAGAAAAACAAAAGTAGATTTCTTCCAACAACCGGTTCTCCGAACTGCTCAGAAAGTTAAGAAACGGTTCTCCCGAATAGGTGCGAACAGGTTGAATCCCACCACTGGACAATACCAATTTCTGACAGGTCAGATGATTAAATACAATGTAAATTTCAGATGGTTGACACCGGAGGGAATATTAGTAACTTGGAATGAAAAAAGATATAGATTGGACTCATTAGATAAAGCACATGAATTCTATGAATATCAATTTGGCACCACCGAAGAACAGGAAAGGGGAGAGGAAGCAGAACCTAAAAGACAAAAGGAACCAGTAAATGTGGAAAAGACTATGCGGCAAGAAGAAAGTGAGACCGAGAAAATAGAACGAGTAGAACGAGAAGGAGCAAAAGCAAAGGAACAGAGAGAAATAAGATCAACTAGGACAATATGACCTATATATAAGTGAGAAGATGGAAGAAGAACTAAAGATGTTATCAATTAATATAAATGGACTGAACTCACCAATGAAAAGGAAAAAAACCTTCACAAAATTACAAAAATTAAACTTGATTTAATTTGTCTCCAAGAAGTCGATATCAAAAAACAACATAGTAAGCTTTTAGAATACCTCAAAATTGGAAAAGTATATTTTTCATTAGCACAACAAAAGAAAAGGGGGGGTGGCTTTATACATAAAATAAACAATAAATGCCAAGCAAATCTACATAGATGAAGAAGGGAGAATTTTGATGGTGGAGGTAATAATAAACCAAAAACAAGTACTGTTGATAGCAATATATGCGTCGAATAACAAACAAGAAGAATTTTATAAAAAGCTTCATATGAAAATAACTGAAATGGATTATGAAAATACTTGTGTGTTAGATTTCAATGCAATTGTGGATGCAAAATTGGATTATAGAAGCAGGAAAATAGGTAAAAAGGCACGAAAAACATTACCAAGGACTTTTTTTTAAATGACAGAAAAAATATCACTCAAAGATACATGGAGAAAAATGAACTTAGAGAAAAGTCAATATAAATCAATATACATTCTACTCAGATAGGCATCAATCATGGTCAAGAATAGATATGATATGGATGACACCGGAACTAAGAGCAAATGTACAAGAGATAGAAATTGAAACAAATGTATGGGTGGATCATAATCCAATAAAAATAAAATGGAAAGGTCAAAGGAAAAAAGCAAGATGGATGCTGAATCAAGCGATACTAAAAGTTAAAGAATTTATACAAATAATGGAAAAAGAAATTGATTTCTTTTTTAAGGAGAACAGAAAAGAAGAGACTTCACTACAAAACGTATGGGATACAGCAAAAGCATGTATTTGGGGACTAGTTATAACCTACACAGCAAAAAAGAACAAGAAAAAGATGCAAACACAAAAGAGATTAGCAGAAGAACATAAAAGACTGGAAATAGTGTTACAGAAAGAACCACAAAAAAGAAATTTTAAAAAATAAATGGAACTAATAAAACACAAACTTAACTTAATGGAAACAGAAGAACTAGCACAAAAAATTAAAATAGCAAAACAAAACTACTGTCAGGGTTCCAAATAGCATCCAAACTACTTTGAAAATGCCAACAAACCAGGAAGATGGTTAGCATATACATTGAAAAAAGAGAAAGAAAATAAATTGATACATACTGTAGTTTGTTACATGAAAAAAGAAAACAATATTTGGAGAAAGCTGAATTACCCAAAGTGCCTGAAATAGTGAATGTTGTGTTAAATGAAAAGATAATGATGATGGAACTAACAGAGGCGATCAAGAGACAAAAAAGTGATAAAACACCAGGACCAGATGGATTACCAGCAGAACTTTATAAATGCTTACAAGATACCTTAGGGTTGCCAATGTTGGAAGTTTATAATGAAGTACTGTTAGAGGTCAAAATACCAAATACGTGGATGGAAGCAAACATAACTCTAATGCCAAAAGAAGAATCAGATAGTACACAGATAAAAAAATTACAGGCCAATATCACTATTAAATGTAGACTACAAAATATATGCTTCAATAATTGCAGAGATTAAAAAGATTTTTGAATGAATTTATACATTCAGACCAGAATGGATTTTTTACCCCAAAGCCAAATTAAAAATAATATGAGAATTATCTTGAATACGTTGGAGTATTATGAAGTACATTCCGAAAAACAAATGGCGTTGATATTTTTAGATGCACAGAAAGCATTTGATAACGTAAATTGGCAATTTATGTTATTACAATTAAAATATATGAATTTTGGGGAGAAATTTATCAACATGATTAAGGCAATATATTCTAAACAAACTGCAAAAGTGATGGTCAATGGGGACATGACAGAGAACTTTAACATAAGGAAAGGCACAAGACAAGGATGTCCACTGTCCCCTTTACTATTTATATTACCATTGGAAGTATTAAGCAGAAACATTAGACAAGACCCAGAAATAAAAGGAATGGAAATAAAAACAGAAAAGTACAAACTACAGGCATTTGCAGATGACCTGGTATTTATTCTAGAAGAACCCCAAGAAACTGGACCCAAGTTAATAAAAATGATAGCAGAATATGGTGAAGTCGCAGGACTGAAAATGAATAAAGAGAAAACTAAAATACTAGTTAAAAATGTTACAGAGAAACAAAAAAAAAAGCTGGTAGGAAGAATAGCCACAATAAAAATGAATATTTTGTCAAGACTGTTATTCTTATTCCAAACAATTCTGATAAAATTAGAAAAAAAATTCTTTGAAGAACTAAATAAAACAATACCGTGTTTCCCTGAAAATAAGACCCAATCTTATTTTCTTTTGACCCCCGAAATAAGCGCTTGGCCTTATTTTCCCGGGGGGTGGGGGTTAGGTGCAGGAGGCGGCGAGTGCGATCACCTCATGGCTGCTCGGCCCCTTAACCTCGGCCCGCGGATCAGCTGATCCAGCGAGGGCTGGAAGGTTCTGTCTCTCCGGGCGCCTGGAGATATTTCCAGCACACTCTTGCTAGCCCCAGCTCTGCCCACAGCACTAGGAAACCTTGCAGCTGAGGGCCCCTCTGTTCTGCAGCTCACCTTGTGGCTATGGAGCAAGCGGTGACCACCATTTGCGCTCCGCGGGTGTTGCTTAGGCTCCTGCTACAATGAGGCAGAAAGCCATGCGGCCTGTCGGAATCGCCCCCCCCCCCCCCTCTACCTGGCTGCTGCTTCTTGAGAAAAGGACAGGCAATTGTGGGAAGTGCATGCTTATGATAGAAGCAATGGGAGTGGGAGGCACCGTTTTACGGTGGTTCTCCTCTTACCTCGCCGATAGGATGCAGTCGGTGTTAACAGGAGGACAGAGGTCGTCTCCTAGGCCCATGACTTGTGGGGTGCCTCAGGGTTCCGTCCTCTCGCCAATCCTGTTCAACATTTACATGAAACCGCTGGGGGAGATCATCCGTCGACACGGGGTGAGTTTTCAACGGTACGCTGATGACACCCAGCTGTACATTTCCACCCCGTCTCACTTCAGGGAGGCAGTGGATGTAATGTGCCGATGCCTGGATGACGTCAGGATCTGGATGGGGAGGAACAGGCTCAAGCTTAACCCTGACAAGACTGAGTGGCTCTGGATATTGCCCCCTAAGGACTATGTCGACTGTCCCTCCTTGGTTCTGGGGGGAGAAAAATTAACTCCCTCGGAATGGGTTCGCAATTTGGGAGTTCTCCTAGATCCACAGCTAAAATTAGACCAACATCTTACAGCTGTGGCTAGGGGAGCCTTTGCAGAGGTCCGCCTGGTGCACCAATTGCGACCATACTTGGAGAAGGAGGCTCTACTCACAGTCACTCATGCCCTTGTCACCTCTCTACTGGACTACTGTAATGTGCTCTACATGGGGCTACCCTTGAAGAGTATCCGGAGACTTCAACTGGTGCAAAGTGCGGCTGCATGTGCTGTGGTGGGTGTCTCAAGATACACCCACGTAACACCCATACTCCGCCAGCTGCACTGGTTGCCCATCGGTCTCCGGGTGCAATTCAAGGTGTTGATTATCATCTTTAAAGCCCTACATGGCTTAGGTCCAGGTTACCTCCGGGACCGCATCCTACCTCATACTTCCCTTCGACCGGTCAGGTCCCACAAAGTGGGTCTCCTCCAGGTCCCGTCAACCAAACAATGCCGGCTGGCGGGGCCTAGGGGGAGGGCCTTCTCTGTGGGGGGCCCTGCTCTCTGGAACCAACTACTCCCAGAGATCCAAATTATCCCCACCTTGCTGGCCTTCCAAAAAGCCATCAAGACATGGCTTTTCCTGCAGGCGGGGTGATTGAGACAATTCTACATCTTAGGTCTCCCCCATGTATGTATGGTTTTTAAATGTTTTTTTATTCTTTTTAATATTCTTTTTAAATTTTATATTGTTTAGTTGTTCTCTAAATGTTGTACGCCGCCCTGAGTCCTCAGGGAATAGGGCGGCATATAAGAACACTAAATAAAATAAATAGTAAATAAAATGAAACTCTGATGTGGCCCTCAATGAAATCGAGTTTAACACTGCTGTTATAGATGTATGAGTGGAATAATTGTGAACATTTGTTACCCACACTCCCTGAAATAAGCATTTATTACACACATACAGTACATACAGATCAGAGGTGGGTTCCTACCGGTTCGGACTGGTTCTATAGAACTGTTAGTAACTTGGTGGCCTGGGTCGCTGGAACCGGCAGCGACCCAGGCCTGCCACACCCCCGAGCCGGTTCTCTCGGCGGCGCCATAGGCGGCGTCATCTTGTTTTTTGCTTCTGCGTATGTGCAGAAGTTTTTTTTAGTACTGCGCATGCACGAAGCGCGCCTGCCCACGCGGCGCGTCCCTGAGCGAACCGGCAGTAGCAGAATCCAGAACCCACCCCTGATACAGATACAGAGAGAGAAAAAGAGGAAAAGAGTGTTTCAATATTTGGGATATTTTGGCAGGCCACTCTTCTGTCGTGGGAGCCACCACTCTTGAGGGCCACATTTGATGAAAATCCTGATAGGTTGGCCCTCTTCTTAAGCCAAGTTATCAGCCACCTGGACTGGCATGCCCACCTCTACCCATACCAATGGGCCATGGTAATGGCGGTGACAGCTGTGTTAGAGGGCGAGGCCGCCAAGTGGGTGCCGGATCTCCACAGCGAACATGCCCGAGAACTGGGACATGCTGGCTTGTTCCTGGAGGCACTGTGCAAGCGGTTTGAGGATGCAATCAGGGCTCAGCGGGCGGAAAGGGAGATCCTGGATTTGAAACATAAAGGCCGGCCGGTGGCAGACTATATGCGTGAATTCTGCTGAATTGCTGGTAAGTTGTGGTAATTATTGCTGGTAATAATTACTTCATTAGTAGCTGGGATTAGTTCAAAAAGTTCTCAAACAATGACGAGCCAATTAAGTCCAGTTAGCTTATGGAGCTTCTTAGCGTTGGCAAAGTTCCTAGAGTCCAGTCTCTGATAACAAGACACTGACAGAGAAACACAAAACAGGTATCATGAAACAAACTATGATTCAGATGAATTTTTCCGAAGTTGTTCTCTGCAGCTTCCCAGCTGCATCAACTCTTCTTAAATAGACTAGGGGAGTGGCCAATTAGCCTCACGTTTTACTCTCGAGTAGACCTCCTCTCGAGTAGACCTTTCTGCCTCTTGGCAGCCCTGCGTGCTCTTGCATTCAGGAAAGGAGTAGTAGCCCCTCCTTTCTCAGCACTGTCAAGAGGCACTGAAGGTTACAAAGGCCCAGGCTGCACACGCTGCAGACAGGCCACAACACTATCCCCCACCGCAAGGCCCTCCCCCAGGTCCGCCAGTCGGGATGCGACTGAGACAGGAAGACTAGGGCGTTCTGGGACCAGAGTATGTGGGGCTCATGCTTCCACAGCCAGTCGAGCCGCAAGACGATGGGAAACCAGAGTCCATTAGTTACATAAAACTGGGTGACCTCCTCATGCCCACCGATGGTCAAGTGCACAGGGTGCGTGGATGCCTTAATCGGCCCCGACAAAAGCACCCGACCATCGATAGTTTCAAATCACATGGGAGGCTCTACAGGAGACACAGGGATGCCGAACTGATTGACGAACGCCTCATCAATAAAGGTGGTCGTCGCGCCAGAGTCCACCAAGGCAGGGGCAGGAAGTCCTTGGGGATGGTCAGCAATGAAAACCTTGGCCTCCACAAGTAGATGAGTAGGGGTCCCGGACTCGGTGGCTGCCAAAAGTGACCCAATGGTGTGGCTGGGCCGACCCATTGTCTCCCTTGGATCAGGCGCTGGCCGTTCCACAACGGGGCAGGCTGGAACTGTGATGCTGGTGCAGGAGCTGATGCCCCTGGTCACCTTGACAGGGCAAGAGGCTACGCTATGTCCAAGCTCCCCACAGTAGAGGCACAAAACCCCTGTCCATCGCCGGTCTTTTTCGACCCTGGACAGGCGGGGCCTGGTTGTGCCGAAATCCATGGGCTCCTCCTCTGAAGCCGGAGTTTCAGGTAACACAGTGTCCACTTGCGGCTTCCGGGAGGCACGGCGAGAGGCCCGTGTCTGGAGTCTAGCATCAATGCGGAGACACAGATTCACCAACTCGTTAACTGTGGGAGGCAGGTCAACGCGTGCTAGCTCATCCAGCAATGCCTCCAATAAGCCATCCTGGAATGCATCCATTAGAGCCGCCTCGTTCCAGGCTGAGTCCTGACTGAGTATCCTGAACTCACATATATATGTCTGGAGGGTTCGTCTGCCTTGCTTCAAGTCTTTCAATGGTCTGGTGGCAGTTTGGACTTTTATAGGGTCCTCGAACATGGCCGTTACCAACATACAAAATTCCTGGAAATTGTCCAAAAACGGACTGCTGTGGACCAACAATGGCGTGACCCACCAAGCTGCCGAACCGGAAAGCAGACTAATAATAAACCCCACCTTATCTCGGTCGTGGGGGAAATCTTCACCACGCAGGCTGATAATTAATTTACATTGTCCAAGGAAGGCTGGAAACATAGCCATATCTCCGTCAAACTTATCAGGCATGGCTAAAGGACAAACTCTCCGAGAAGGAGGAGGAGGTTGACCCAC
Organism: Diadophis punctatus similis; assembly: GCA_023053685.1. Taxonomy (NCBI): domain Eukaryota; kingdom Metazoa; phylum Chordata; class Lepidosauria; order Squamata; family Dipsadidae; genus Diadophis; species Diadophis punctatus. The sequence continues at coordinate 2,072,571 of JALIGW010000079.1, read as the reverse complement.
CCAGGCTTGCAGCTGGGCCAACTGAGTGGCGATGAGAGTTAATTGCTGCTGTAGCTGGGCGTTCTCAGCACGCAGCTCTTCCATATTAATCTTGGTTGGTGTGTGTTTGGGCAGAGAACAAACTGTTCTGTCCCCACGAAGCACACAGCCACATGAACAGGTTTAAAGCAATACTTTTACTAATAAAACTGTTATCAGTAAAGAATGCACACACCAATATAACAAACAGTCTTGGTTGGCAAACAACCAGCTACTAATTACTTAATTAGTAGCTGGGATTAGTTCAAAGAGTTCTCAAACAATGACGAGCCAATTATGTCCAGTTACCGTATTTTTCGGAGTATAAGACGCACTGAAGTATAAGACGCACCTTAGTTTTGGGGGAGGAAAACAAGTGAAAAAGGCCTCTGCCTCCAAGCAATTTGCCAAACAGCAAACAGCGCAGATTATATACACTGTTTGCTGTGTATTTCTGTGCATGTGTGCCTGACTCATAGAAATAGCAAAGAATTGGAGAAATGTACATTATGCCAGAAAGTTTTCTTAAATATAGTCACACTAACTCATCCCAATTATTTAAATAGATCTACTCCAAGGTAACTAAACTCTAATACTAAACAGGATACTGTTACATTTCATACTATACTTGTACAGAGCTGTTAAAATTAATTAAAATTTCTGGAAGTATACATTATTCTCTATTATTTAAAAGAAGATACAATAGCACTGGGCCTCTTCAGAGCAAGCATTTATTTTAAAAAGCTTCTTTATTTTGTTAAGTTGTCTAGATTTACAGGGATCTCCAACCTTGGCAACTTTAAGACTTGTGGACTTCAACTCCCAGAATTCCACAGCCAGCAAAGCTAACAAAGCTGGCTGTTGAATTCTGGGAGTTGAAGTCCACAAGTCTTAAAGTTGCCAAAGTTGGAGATCCCTGGCTCTAGAACAATAATAAAGCAGTCTTCAAAAAGTAAGTCTAATAATTTGAACATTCTACAGACATTTAGTTATTCACTTACCCCCTTCCATCCAGTTCAGCAAAAAATAAAAATCTACGTGTCTCTGCCAGCTAATTGCCTCTTTGTAGTTAGTTTCACTTTCATTTTTCCACGTGGCAAACCTAATCAGCTGTAGATCGGGAACTGACTTGCTTGGCTTTGCAGGCTCTTCCCTCTTTCCTGCAAGCAGGTAAATTGCTGGAAGACAGAGGCCAAAGGGTGGGGGTGGCTGGGTGGGTGGGGCTGCATTCGGTGTATAAGACGCACCCAGAGAACTAATTGATACAGATCATTTCTGTCCCCAGCAATCTAAAATTAATAGGGTTAACAGTGTACACAACATAGATGTGTGTGCGGGTAAGTTTATCAGCTCTGCTGTCAAGCAAAGCCAAGCATTTAATAGTGAGTGCCATACCATGTGCACTAATAAAACAGGTGGCAAGAAAGTAGGGGCAGTCAGGCACAACACAGGTTATGTAGACAATAAACACAGGGTCAATCAAAATGGACTTAAATGTCTATACACCAATGCACAGAGTATGAGGAATAAACAGGGAGAATTAGAAATTCAAGTAAATGAGGGAAGATGTGATATAGTTGCCATAACGGAAACTTGGTGGGATGAAACTGACAAATGGAATATACAGCTAGAGGGATTTAAATTATTTAAAAGAAACAGACCAAATAAAAGAGGAGGTGGAGTTGCAATATACGTAAGAAATAACTACATCTCTACAGAAATAGAGCACAACAATAATGAAAATCATCTTGAATGCATTTGGGTCAATATTAAAGGGGGGCGAAATGACATTGCCATAGGTCTATACTACAGGCCACCCAACCAAACAGAGGAAGTAGATGAACTTTTTGCTAGTCAGCTAACTAAGGTATGTAGGAAGCACATCACAATAGTAATGGGGGATTTTAACTACCCTGACATCAACTGGGAGACAAACTCTGCTCCAAGTGGAAGATCCAACAGGTTCCTAAAAAACCTAGCAGACAATTTTGTTTCCCAAAAAGTAGAGAAGGGAACAAGGGGATCAGTTATATTGGACTTAATTCTCACTAACAGAGATGAAATGATAGAAGGTGTTGAAACTAAAGGAACCTTGGGGGCAAGTGATCATGCAATATTGGAATTCAACATTATGCAAGCACAAGCAGTAGAACAAAATCAAACTAGAGTCTTGGACTTTAAGAGAGCTAATTTCAATAAACTTAGAGAGAACTTGGGAAAGATTCCATGGATGAGAATCCTCAAGGGGAAAACAACTCAAGAAGCTTGGGAAATTTTGAAAAGTGAGATTATAAAAGCCCAGACTAGCACAATACCAATGAAGAAGAAAAATAATAGGTCTCAAAAGAAACCAGCATGGCTGCATAAAGAACTCTCTGACAAATTGAAAGACAAACAGGACAAGTATAAAAAGTGGAAAGAAGGGGAAGTAACTAAGGCAGAATACCAGCAAATAGCCGGAGCCTGTAAAAATGAAGTGAGGAAAGCTAAGGCTCACAATGAACAAAGGCTTGCGACAAAAGTAAAAAGTAACAAAAAAAGCTTCTTCCAACATATTAAAAACAAGAAAAAAGTCAAGGAAACAATTGGTCCATTGCAGGGAGAAAGTGGCAAGAAGGTGACAAGCAACAGGGAGAAAGCAGAGCTACTTAACACGTATTTTGCATCTGTCTTTACACAAAGGGAAAAAACAGTCCAACCTATCAAAAACAGCATCACAAAAAACATATTAGGAACACAAGTTAAAATAGGGAAGAAAATGGTAAGGGAACACCTGTCTACCCTAGACGGATTCAAATCACCAGGATCAGATGGATTACACCCCAAGGTTCTGAAGGAACTGGCAGATGAGGTCTCAGAACCACTGAACTATATCTTTCAAAGATCCTGGAGCACCGGGGAACTGCCAGAGGACTGGAAAAGAGCTGATGTAGTTCCCATCTTCAAAAAAGGGAAAAAAACAGATCCAGGAAACTACAGACCTATCAGCCTGACCTCAATACCAGGGAAGATTTTGGAAAAGATAATCAAGCAACGAATCAATGAACACCTAGAAGCAAACACAGTAATAACCAAAAGCCAACATGGGTTTGTCAAAAACAGATCATGCCAGACTAATCTTATTGCATTCTTTGACAAAGTGACAAAAGTAGTGGACCAGAGGAATGCTGTCGATGTGGTTTACTTGGACTTCAGTAAGGCATTTGATAAAGTAGACCATAACCTACTTCTAGATAAAGTAGAAAAATGTGGGATGGACAGCAACACCATCAGATGGATTCAAAACTGGCTAACCAACCGCACTCAACGTGTAGTGTTCAATGGAACTGCATCTACATGGAGGGAAGTATGCAGTGGAGTACCCCAAGGCTCTGTTTTAGGCCCAGTACTCTTCAACATCTTTATCAATGACTTGGACGAGGGGATAGATGGGGAACTCATCAAATTTGCAGATGACACCAAACTGGCAGGAATAGCCAACTCTCCAGAAGATAGGCTCAAGATACAGAAGGATCTTGACAGACTTGAGCATTGGGCGCTATCAAACAAAATGAAATTCAATGGTGAAAAAAGTAAGGTTCTACATTTAGGCAAGAAAAACAAAATGCACAGGTACAGTATATGTGGTACCTTGCTCAACAGTAGTAACTGTGAGAGGGATCTTGGAGTCCTAGTGGACAACCATTTAAATATGAGCCAGCAGTGTGCAGCAGCTGCCAAAAAAGCCAACACAGTTCTAGGCTGCATTAACAGAGGGATAGAATCAAGATCACGCGAAGTGTTAATACCACTTTATAATGCCTTGGTAAGGCCACACTTGGAATACTGCATTCAGTTTTGGTCGCCACGATGTAAAAAGAATGTTGAGACTCTAGAAAGAGTGCAGAGAAGAGCAACAAAGATGATTAGGGGACTGGAGGCTAAAACATATGAAGAACGGTTGCAGGAACTGGGTATGTCTAGTTTAATGAAAAGAAGGATCAGGGGGAGACATGATAGCAGTGTTCCGATATCTCAGGGGTTGCCACAAAGAAGAGGGAGTCAAAGTATTCTCCAAAGCACCTGAAGGTAGAACAAGAAGTAATGGGTGGAAACTAAACAAGGAGAGAAGTAACTTAGAACTAAGGAGAAATTTCCTGACAGTTAGGACAATTAATCAGTGGAACAGCTTGCCTCCAGAAGTTGTGAATGCTCCAACACTGGAAGTTTTTAAGAAGATGTTGGATAACCATTTGTCTGAAGTAGTGTAGGGTTTCCTGCCTAGGCAGGGGGTTGGACTAGAAGACCTCCAAGGTCCCTTCCAACTTTGTTGTTGTTATTATTATTATTATTATTATTATTATTATTATTATTATTATTATTATTATTATTATTATTATTATTATTATTATTATTATTATTATTATTATTATTATTATTATTATTATTATTATTATTATTATTAAGTTTTCATCCTCTTTTTGGGGGTAAAAAGGTGCGTCTTATACTCCAAAAAATACGGTAGCTTATGGAGCTTCTTTTTAAAAAAATAATTTTTATTTGAGTATAAACATTAAAAAAGACAAACAAACAAACAAAACAATATATGTACATACATGTATATATGTACATACGTGTACATATATACATATAAACCTCTTGGGTACTTCTACAGTAAGCATCTTGACGTTACTTTTTTACTTATCTATAACTATACAACTATATATAACTGTATATATCATATATCATATTTTTCTTATCATTTTTATCTAAATATATACTAATAAATACATACATTTATAATAACTAAAGTTGTCTAATCCTATATAATTTCATAATTTAAACTTCAGTCTAAACATCTCTATTTTTTTCTTTTCTCCTTTCCAGCCAATTATAAAAAGAATTCCATGTTTCAAAATATTCCGAATCTTCTTTCTGATTTAATTCCATTGTTAATTTGTCTAATTCTGCACATTCCAAAATTTTTCTAATAATTACATTTTCAGTTGGTACATCGCCCTCCTTTCAGTATTGTGCTAGGCATATTCTCGCCGCTGTCAGTATATGAATTATAATATACCAATGTTTCCTTTCTGTCTTTTGCTCTAATATCCCCAATAAAAATATTTCTGGTTTAATGTTTATTTTTGTGTAGTTATCTCTTCGAGCCAGTTGTGTATTTTTTGCCAAAAAAATTTAACTCTTGGGCAGGTCCACCACATATGGTAGTATGTTCCGTTTTTTTGTTGACATTTCCAACATTTAGGATTCATGTTTTGATACATTTTGGCCAATCTTGCTGGGGGTAGGTGCCATCTGTAATCCTTATATGAAGTTGATTTAGTTAGTTTCAAATTTTTAATCCAAATTTCTTCCCATTGTTCCGAATTTATGCTATATCCGAAATTTTTGGCCCAACTGATCATATTGCCTTTAACAGTTTCTTTTTGCATTTCATAGTTTGATAGAAATTTATAAATTTTTGTTATAATTTTTTCCCTTGTCCCAATAAAAATTTATCCAATTCTGATTTCTTTTTTGCTATTCCAAATTTCTTCTTATCCTCTTGTAATCTAGATCTAATTTGATAGTATAGCCATCAATCTATTCTAATTCCTTGCTCCTTCAAAATTTCAATATCTTTTAGGTTTCCTTGTTCATCCAATATTTCTGAGTACTTGACCATTTTATGTATATCTGTTGTGGTGGGATAAGTAGTCGCTTCCATACTTGAAAACCATACCGGAACTTCTTTGTAGTGTTGATGTTTTATTTTAGCCCATATTTTATATAATGATTCTCTGATTTTATGTTTTTGAAAATAGGAATGCATTTTAACTTTTTCATCCCATAAGAATCCATGCCATCCAACCTGTAGATCATGTCACTCGAGTGCTAATATCCTTTTATTACTAATTTGAATCCAATCAGTTATCCATTGCAATACTGCTGTTTGATAGTAAATTTCCCAATCTGGAAGTCCAAAGCCCCCTTGCTATCTGTTATCCTGTAGATATTTTAATTTAATTCTTGCCTTTTTCCCTGCCCATACAAATTTTGATATTTTATTTAAGTTCTCGAAATATTTTCTATCTAATTTAATCGGTATCATTTGGAACAGGTACAATATTTTTGGTAGTATTGACATCTTGATGGTCGAAATCCTCCCTATTAACGAAATGGGTAATTTGGTCCATTTTTCCAAGTCTTTTTCTATTTGTTTATTCAATTCTATATAATTATCATTCTTAATTGTTGTACATTTAGCTGTTAATATTCTACCTAAATATTTCATTTTTTAACAACTTGGATTTCCAATTTATCTTCTAATTCCTGAATTTGTTTATTTGCTGAAGTGGTGCAGTGGTTAAATGCAGCCATTGTAGGCTGACTGCTATTTCAACAGTTCAGCTGTTCAAATCTCACTAGGCTCAAGGTTGACTGAGCCTTCCATCCTTCCGAGGTCGGTAAAATGAGGACCCAGATTGTTGGGGGCAATATGCTGAACTCTGTAAACCGCTTAGAGAGTGCTGTAAAGCACTATGAAGCGGTATATAAGAAAAGTGCTATTGCTATTTGGAAAAATTTTTGTTATTATTTTAGTTTTAGTTTTATTAATTTTTAGGCTTGCTACCTCTCCAAATTTGTTTATTTCTTCTAATAATTTTGGTCCAACCTCAACTGGATTTTCTATATTAAAGACCATATCGTCCGCAAAGGCTTGGAGTTTGTATTCTTGTCCTCTAATTTTAAGTCCTTCGATATTTGAATTTTGCCTAATTTGCTGTAATAGAGTTTCTAGGGTAAATATGAATAGCAAGGGGGACAGTGGACATCCTTGCCGTACTCCTTTCTGAATATCAAATTTGTCTGTTATATCTTGGTTTATAATTATCTTAGCTGTTTGTCTCGAATATATGGTTCTAATCATCCTAATATATTTGGGGCCGAAATTTGTAGTCTCTAATTTTTTATAAGAAAGTCCCAATTTAAATTATCAAAAGCTTTTTGAGCGTCGAGGAACATGAGAGCTACAGGTTTTCCTGGGTTTGCCTCATAATACTCTAATATATCCATGATCGTTCTGTTATTGTTTCTAATGTTTCTGTTTGGAAAGAAACCGTTTTGGTCAGGGTGTATATTTTTATTAATTATGTTTTTTAGTCTTTCCACCATTATTGTCATGAACATCTTGTAGTCCACATTCAGCAGCGAGATTGGCCTGTAGTTTTGTATCTTTTGCTTTCCTGTTTTATCCTTAGGGATCAGTGATATTGTTGATTCTGTCCAAGTTTTGGGAATTTCCCCTTTGTTTAAAACTTCATTGTATGTTACTAGTAATAGTTGTTTTAAAGAGTTCTGTAGTTATTTGTAGCACTCGGCTAATATACCATCTGGTCCAGGAGCTTTATTATTTTTTTGTTTTTTTATGGCTTTTTCCAGTTCTGAAAGTGTTATTTCTTCCTCTAATATATTTCTATCTGAATCTGTTATTAGTGTATCATTTGCTTGTTGCAAATATGTTTGTATATCATCTTCCCTTATTTCCTCTTTTTTATATAATTCACTAAAATATTTGAGTATTATATCTTTTTTCTCCTCTTTCGTTGTTTTTACATCACCATTCTCATCTTCTAATTGTTGTATGTATCTTTCTTCTTTTTCCTTTCGTAATTTATAGGTTAACCACCTGCCTGGCTTGTTGGCATTTTCAAAATAATTCTGTTTTGCTGTTTTAATTTTCATTGCCACCTCCTCTTGTGTCAATAAGTTAATTCTATGTTTAAGTAAACCTTTTCTTCTCTAATTCTATCATTTAATGGTTCAATTTGTTGTTTATATTCTAATTCCCCCATCTTTTTTGCAATTCATTAATTTGTTTATTTTTATTTCTATTTCTCCTTATAGTGTATGTTGTAGTTAGTCCTCTTATACAAGCCTTTGTAGTGTCCCATAAATTCTGAATCATGGTATCCTCATTCCAGTTCTCATTCATAAAAAAAGCTAACTCTTTTTCCATGTAATTAATATAATTCTTTTCTTTTATTATTGCCTGGTTCATGAACCATCTCTTGCTTGCCCTTTTCCTCCCTTTTATTGTAAAGACAATAGGATTACGGTCTGCCCGTATATTTGGTTTTATTTCAATTTCTTGCATGTTATTCAATGTTTCTATATCGGTCCAAACCATGTCTATTCTTGACCAGGAGTTTTGTGGGGTAGAGTAATATGTATATTGATTTTCATATGGATGGTTTTCTCTCTAAGATTAAGTTCCCTAGCCAAATCAAAAAATTCACATGGTAATATCTTTCTTTCGTGGTATTTTTTATTCACTGATTTATAATCCAATTTACTATCTAATACAGCATTGAAATCCCCCACTATACAAATATTTTCTTTCTCTAGTTTAATTATTTGTTCGTATAATTCCTTGTAATATTCTTTTTGTTTACTATTGGGGGCATAAATGGTTATAAGTATCATTTTCTTTTGGTTTATTGAAATCTCTATCATAAGTGTTCTACCTTCTTTATCCTGGAATATTTGTTTTGGTTGTAACCAGTCTTTAACATATACTGCAATTCCTCTTTTTTTTAATCATCCAATGATGTAAACAATTTCCCTAGCTTTTGTGCTTCTAGTAATTTAACATGATCTTTTTTGATGTGTACCTCCTGCAAACAAATTATGTCTAAATTTTGTTTTTGTAATTTATTGAAAGTTTGTCTTCTTTTAATCAGCAAATTTATTCTGTTTATATTGACTGATAGGATTTTAGTTACATTTTCCATTTTATTGTTTTGCTGTTGCTCTAGTTGTTCTCACGCGTCGAGTCTATTTGGGTCTTACTTTGTACTTTCTCTAACTTCTCTCTTTCTTCTGTACTTTGTTCCTCTTGACTTTGTGTTTCTATTTCTATACTACTCTCTCCTTCAGATTCTAGATGTTGCTCAATAAATTGATCTGCTTTCTCCAGTGTGTCTATTCTTATTTTTTATCTTTCCATGTGATCAGAAGTCCTTCTGGCACTAGCCATCTAAATGGTATTCCTCTTCTTATTAATTTTACTGAAAGATATTGAAAATCCCTCCTTTTTTCCCTTATTCTTTTTGGAATCTGTTTCAGTATTATAATATCCTTTCCTTTATAATTTATTTGTCCAGTCCTTGTGATTCTGTAAATCTCATCTCTTATGTGTTTTTTTGTAAACTTAACATGGATTTCTCTTGATAATTTATGTTTCCTTATATAGTTATTCTGGACTCTATAAATCTCATCAATATTAGTTTTTATTTCTTCTTTGTCTACTTGAAGGACTTCTGCAAGGATTTCTGACATTATATTTAAAGTATCTTCTTCCTTTTCTTCTAGGACATTTTGAAATCTCAAATAATATGATGCTTTTTCAAATTCGAGCTGTGAGATCGCCCCCTCTAATTTCCTGTTTATCATTCTCAATTTTTCTTCCATTGCTTCCTGTCTTTTTTTCCACTTTCTCTGTTTTTTCTACTATTGTTTTTATTTGTTGCTCATGATTAGCTACTATTTCTTGTATATTTTCCATTTTATTATCTAATTTCTTAATATCTCCCTTGACCTCTTCAAAATTCCCTTTCATCTCCTCATGGTTATTTTCTATTGTTTCTTGTGTTTTTGTCATTTTTCCTTGTGATGCAATCATAAATTCCTGTATTCTATCAAGTGAGGCCTGCATGGATTGTAAAGTTGGTACTTGTCCCTGTTTTTCTACAGTTGTCATTTCTGTTAATAATCTTTGTCCTGCCGGTGATGGTGCTGTCGATGCTGTTCTCTTTATAGTTTTTGTCACCGTAGTTGAAGACATTTGTACTTTTGTAAAGAAATTATAATTTTTAAAGAAATTATGCCACACTTTCATATAACCTCTTCGTGACTTCTATTCTTTCTTTCTATTAATTATTGACTTATACCCTTTTATATCTTATTCACCAAACAATCAATAACAATATTCTAAGTCCCCTATTAGCAATATTCTAGTTATTATATTGTTTATAATTCTTAATTCCAAATTCCTATATATTATTTTCTATAACACTTAATTAATCAAGTCAATCAATTTCTATGGTAGTCAATCAATCAATCAATCCATCAATAAAGTATCTTACAATAACTTATCACTATATATTAAATTTAACCTTTGATAAATTTTTCAATATTTCATTTAAACCAATTGAACATAGCTGTATTATTATTTTTTTACTCAGTTAAATATTAAGTATAAGTCAAAATTATATATTTCAATCACAAAGAGTTTCTTTTCTTTTCCTTATATAACTATTGTCCAGAGATGTATTTTTCCCCACAAAAAAAACAATCAATATATTCCTCAATTAATTTTTCAAAATGTCATCTGTTTCAAGAACTGCACAGTCACTGTCTCTCTTTTTTTTCCTCAAATTGTATTCCTTTATCTGTCTCTGGAGTATATCTCCTCTTTTTGTAGCAAATCGAAAATTGAGCAACAGTCTCAAATGTATATTTCAATCTTTGTATCAATCTTTGGCCGTAGTTGTTAAAAAGTATCTCCTTGTCAAGTCTTCAACTCTTTCCAAGATGTCGCTGTCAGAAAACTCAGTGTCACTGTTATAGTCTCTTTCTCACCGTCTTGCTTCCACAGAAATCACAAAGCCAAAACTTTCGCTGTTCTTATGTTTTCCTTATTGTTCAAACCCAAAAAGTGTAGATATTAAAGTTTACAACAGTTATTTATTTGTTAATCCTTTTCCAATCCTTTTTTAAAACGATATCCTCTCTTATAACTCCTTACCGCTCATGTGCCGCCCGTTCCTCTCAGGAGACTCTCACTTTTCCACCTTTACTGTTCCGTCTCCGATTCTGGTGGGTTTCAGCACTTTCGAGGCTTGGTAGGAAAAGTTTGTCAAGCATTTACCGTTTCACTCTCGCTTTCCTTCCTCTACATCAAGATCAAAACGTCATGTCTCTGGATCGTCTTCAATCGCCGATCTCTTTCGTGTCTGTTATCGGGGTTTGCACCTATTGCAGCGGGAAATAGCACCATTCCTCGCTGCAGTTCAGTGTCCCCCTTCTTTCTGTGATCTCCTCCAAAGAATCACACACCGCTTTCGGCTTCCAGGAACACGAAAATTCGGGCGAAGTTCGCAGTTAGCTTTCTTCGCTCCGCTCCATCATAGTGCCGCCCCAGAAGTCTTTAGTTTCACTTTCATTTTAGCATGTGGGCCTGCCTGCAGCCTCAATCAGCTGCTGGTCAGGAGGCTGATAATTGTTGCTTGTGCTAATCAGGCTCTGTGCTTTTTGCTGCAAGGTGGTAAATTGCTGGGAGGCAGAGGCCAAGGGTTGGGGGTGGCTGGGTGGGGCTACATTCAGTGTATAAGACGCACCCAAGTTTTCACCCTCTTTTGGGGGGTAAAAAGGTGCATCTTATACTCCAAAAAATACGGTACTATTATTTAATATTTTTAAAATTACTCATTATTCTACCATAACTTCAATATTCCAAATGTGTAGTATTACTAATAACGCCAAATATTAACAATATTTAATCAAATTTTAACATAAAAATATTTATTCATTTCTCTATTGTCCCCTGTAAATCCATTTTATAACAATTTGATAAAAAGTATAAACAGTATATTTCTATAGTTCCAACGTCTCAATATTTAAAAACTCCTGCTTAATAAAATTTCATCAATCCCATCATTATACCTCCAAAAAACCCCAATTTGTGATCTTTAAAATTCTTAATAATTTACAGCCTTATAGTTTTCTAATTATATATCTTCCCAATTGTCCAAATTTTAAAGTCTTATTTAACTTTCCTTCTTTTCTCTTTTCTTCTGACACCTTTCTTCTTTTGCCTCGTAGCATGTTCTGTTGAATAACATTAATAGTCCAAATCCAAATTAATCCACTAGAGTCCTCCAATCTTTCAAATCCATAATCCAATAGTCAATTTTAATAAAGTTTAGTTATTTGCAAATTAGTTCCTTTTATAAATCTTCAAAAGGGAAAAGAAAAAAACCTCATTAAATATTCTCAAATTATCCAAGTTGTCGTCTAACAGTAGAGTCAAGGTCAGGCCATCCTCCAGATGTTATTACTTCTATTCTGTGTATTAGACTTTGTGTGTATTGGGTTGACTTTCACTGAGTATGCTGCAGCTATAGTGCTGTAGTACTTCTCTTCTTCCAGTAGATGGCTCTCTTATTCCCAAATCCAACGTTAAACAGTCTGTCAAAAACAGCTGATTATCCAATAACTCCACGGGGTTTAGAAATACAAATAAACAAGACAGTTTCTCCCAAAAATCACCTTTCAAATTGTTTAAGCTTCTGTTAAGCTTTTTGTATTTTAAAGCTTCCCTTGGGCTTCTTTCGCTTCTTGATTTTCAGGTGTTTTTTCCTCCATGTATTTAGTTGCCGCTTTCTTAAGCTTGGAAGTTCTCTTTTAAAATTATTGTACTTAAATCAGGTCTTTAGAGTAAAAGTTGGTAATTATCTCACCCAGTTTCAATGCTCTGCCCACAAACCGCTCCAGCACAAATCTTGTGGTCCCAGTTGTCCCAGCTTTGTGACTGCAAAAAATGGCCATCGTCCCTGCTGTCATTCAGGAGAGCTTGCTTCGGACATAACGAGGAAATGGTGAGTTCCTCGTGATCATAGAAGTGCCTCTCCTTCCTTCACTGCCCCTACAAGGCGGCTATGACCCCGTAGGGTCTCCCGACAGTGGTTACCGGCTGGATCTTGCGGGGCACGGTGGAGCCCGCTATTTTCCAGCCGTTCTCACCGCAATGTCAACCGGAAATCTCTTTGGAAGCATTTTGAAGACCCCCTAGCCGACCGCAAGGCTAGGGACCACATAAAAACCATCAGCCAGGGCTGAAGAGAAGTGGCCAAATACACCCAGGAATTTTGTGACCTGGCCTGCCGACTGGCCAACTGGCCGCAGGACATCCTGATTGGATGCTTCCAAGACAGGCTGAGTGACAAAGTCTACAACACCTGCATTTCCAGGGGCATGCACACTCTCCATGGCTGGTACATCCTGGTGGAGGAGTGGAAATTGACCTGGCTCACTCCAAGTACTGTCCAAGCCATGTGTGGTGAATATCCCTCCCAGAAAAGAATGAGGTTCCAAAACTACTGCCACATGACCAGAGCCCATGCTGATGATCCACCAGCTGCTTCAAGTGTGGGAAGGAGGGACACCAAGCTGCTGATTGCCAAGCTGCATGTCCGACCCAGAAAGCACCTTCAGGATGTGCCAAAAAGCTGGTGAAACCACCACAGAGAACCCATGAGATGGCCTTAAGGGAGTGGAGGTCATTGAGTACACCCCATCCCCCAAATATGGTGAGATAACTCCGACCGGCCCCACTGATAGCCCGGCGGACAGCGACACTTACTATGATGATGACCCCTTGGCAAGTTGCCCAGTCAACCCAGTCACCATCCCCATAGAACTGCTGGTTCAATCCTCAGGACGCAAAGGGATCCTAGTAGCCCTTTTGGACTCAGGGTGCACCAGATGTCTGGTCAACCCTGCCCTAGTTGAGAAACTGGGCGTGAGACTCAAGCAGCTAAAAGTGCCCATGGCTTTCTGCCAGCTGGATGGCTCGGTGGCGGGGGGGGAGATCCCAGAGACATTTGTTACTGAACCAATAGAGATGAGGATGGGGGCAAACACAGAGACTTTGAGTTTTATTGTGGCCCCTGATATGGAGAGACCCCTTTTACTAGGACTGGCTTGGCTATTGAAGTGGAACCCCTAGATGAAATGGAGGAGGGGCTGTTAAAGATTTGGCAAGCTAGCCACAAAGCGGGACGGGAAAAGGACTGTGTGAGACTAACAGATGAGGGGGCTTCCCGAGGGTACTCAGTGATGGGGACGAACTCTATCCCATTTGCCACTTTGAAGGGGGTAAACCCCATGCTGCTGTGTACAGTGTTGTTGTAGGCTACTTCTGCGAAGGGTAGGAGTTCAGCCCAGTCGGTCTGTTTGGTAGTTCATGTAGCATCTGATTTATTGCTCAACCATGGCATTACCTCTCTCTACCGCTCCATTAGTAGCTGGATGAAAAGCTGAACTCAGGCCCTGGGAGGATCCAATCATTCTAAGGAACTCCCTCCAGAATTTGGCTGTAAATTGCACTCCCTGGTCCGAGATGATCCTCTGTGCGACGCCGTGGAGCCAGTATACATGGGTAAGGAACATCTTTGCCAGCTTACGTGCTGATGGGAGACTCGGACAGGCCACGAAGTGGGCTTGTTTTGAGAACAGGTCAATAACCGTCCATATGACGGTACTCCCATTGCTTTCTGAGAGCTCTACGATGAAGTCCATGGCTATTTCCTCCCATGGTCGGGTGGGACTAGCCACGGGTTGCAGGAGGCCCGGGGGTTTCCCTGGCTGCTTCTTCGTCATTGCACAGACAGTACAGCTCCAGACATAGCCCTCTATGTCTTTTTTCATTTTTGGCCACCAGAATTGTTGGTTGGCTAGATGTAGGGTTTTCAGGAACCCAAAGTGACCAGCTGACCAGGCATCATGGCATCGCTGCAGTACAGCCATCCACTGGGTGTGAGGGACATATAATTTGTTCCCCTTTGTTCCCCTTCCATGCCAGGCCATCTCTCTGGGTTAGCAACTGTCGGTTCTCTTGAAACCAAGGGTCATTGAGTAGGGCCGCCTTCAAGGAGTGGGTCACCTCATCCAGTCCCTCTTCTGGCTGTCATGTCACTTGCCATCGGGTTGTAACCTGAGCTGCTGGCTGAGGAGGAGGTATAACCACTTCCTCCTGGCCACTGTTGTAGTGTGGCATCCTCAGCAAGGCATCTGCAAGAAAATTCCTCCTCCCAGGAATATATTTCAAAGTGAAGTGGAAACGCTTAAAGTATTGCACCCACCTGTTGTGGCCAGTCCGCAGTGTGTGCAGCCTGGGCCTTTGGAACCTTCAGTACCTCTTGGCAGTGCTGAGAAAGGAGGGTCTACTACTCCTTTCATGAATGCAAGCGCACGCAGGGCTGCCAAGAGGCAGAAAGGTCTACTCGAGAGGAGGTCTTGGGGCTAATTGGCCACTCCCCTAGTCCATTTAAGAAGAGTCGATGGAGCTGGGAAGCTGCAGAGAACAACTTGGGAAAAATCCATCTGAATCATAGTTTGTTTCATGATACCTGTTTTGTGTTTCTCTGTCAGTGTCTTGTTATCAGAGACTGGACTCTAGGAACTTTGCCAACACTAAGAAGCTCCATAAGCGGGGCACATGATGGAGCGGAGCGAAGAAAGCTAACTGCGCAGAAAGAAGGGGGACACTGAACTGCAGCGAGGAATGGTGCTATTTCCTGCTGTAATAGGTGCAAACCCCGATAACAGACACGAAAGAGATTGGCGATTGAAGACGATCCAGAGACATGGCGACCTGATCTTGATGTAGAGGAAGAAAAGCGAGAGTGAAACAGTAAACGCTTGACAAACTTTTCCTACCAAGCCTCGAAAGTGCTGAAACCTACTGGAATCGGAGACGGAATAGAAAAGGCGAAAAAGTGAGAGTCTCCTGAGAGGAACGGGCGGCACATGAGCAGTAAGGAGTAATAAGAGAGGATATCATAAAAAAAAGGATTGGAGAAGGATTAACAAATAAATTACTGTTGTAAACTTTAATACCGAGACTCTTTGGGATTGAATAACAACGAAAACGTAAGAATAGTGAAGGTATTGACTTTGTGATTTCTGTGGAAGCAAGATGGTGGGAAAGAGAGAATAACAGTGACACTGAGGTTTCTGACAGCGACATCTTGGAAAGAGTTGAAGATTTGATAATGAGATACTTTTTAACAACTACGGCTGGAAGATTGATACAAAGATTGAAATACACACCTGAGATTCTTGCTTAACTTTTGATTTGTTACAGAAAGAGGAGATATGTTGCATATATCACCCCTCACCCTCCACCCCATATTGTTTCCTCTTAGAGACAGGTGTGTATGCAGGGCCAAACGGCCTGTAACACGCACACGGAGCTTGTAAGAGGACGTGGTTAACCGCAAAAGCTTATGCTAGAAGCTTGCTAGCTGGTAAACAACATGAGAAACAAAGTAGGTCATAATGGCTACAGCAACATGCACAGGATGTAGGAGGTGGGGAGGCTTGACTATAACGCAGCAAGAAATTCATTGTATGGCTAATTAGTAATCACATGTAACTGTATGTACTGCCTTCTGATTATCATATGTGTGTCAATAAAAGAGACCCCTGTGCCCCGGCTCAGGGCAATCTCATCTCGAGGAAGTCTCTGTTCGGAGCGTCCTTCCTAGATTCGACACATTCATGGGATCTGCCCACCAGGAGGCCTAGAGCTACCCTCCAGGAGAGGTAGATTCCTCACACCTGGTGACCCCGAGACGTTGATCGTCGCAACGCTCTTCATCGAAGGCGTTCCTGACTCCTCCATTTCACCCCGCGCGCTCAGGAAGACCCATCCGGTCAACCTTCTCCGTGAGTATGGGGGCAGATTTCTCTAAGGATCAGGTAGCTCACCTCCACGAACTTAGGGAAATAGTCAGAGATTGCAAAACTGGAGGGGAGAAACCCCCTACAAAAAAGGATTTGGTTACCCTCTTGACATATATTTGGCAACAATGTCCCTCATATCCCGAAAAGGGATCCATTAAATTGTCAGTGTGGACTAAATTGGGAACTTATTTCCATGCTGCACCACGTGCCCCAATTTACATCATTATGACATGGAAGTTTATTCTTAAATGCTTGCAACGTCATTATGAGTCCTTTCCTCCCACTTCAAGTGGATCTTTGTTGTTGCCAGAGGATGGCTGTGCACCTCTTGCCAAGCCTCTTCCTTATGAGCCACCTCCTGAAGCCGATGTTGCGCCAAGTGCGCCGGCTAATCAAAAGGACAACCCAAAATTGTATCCGGTCCTGCCAGCCGCTTGTTCTCCTTCCCCTTGTGTCGGTGCCATCGAACAGGGCTTGGCAGCGGCCCGACAATCTGGACAACTTGATGACCTGGAGATTATTGCGGCTTTCCCGGTCACCTTTGATGCCAACAATGTTCCCACCATTACCACAGTTCCCTTCTCTTTGGTTAAAGACCTGAAAAAGGCAGTGATTGACTATGGTCTTCGTAGTCCTTATTGCTCAGGTCTTGTCCATAGCATTCCAAATGCGTATACCATGTTACCCACTGATTGGTTTTGCCTATTTCGAATGATTTTAAACACCACTCAATACATCACATGGGAGGCAGAATATCGGCGTGAGTGCCAGCGCCTCCTCCCCACCCTTCAAGGTCTGACTCTGGACCACCTTATGGGAACTGGGGCATTCAATACTTCTGCTTTACAGGCAGCCATGCCAGCCGCAGCTTTCACTGCTTCCGGCCAGTGCGCTGTGTCTGCTTATGACTGCTTGGACGACCCTCAGTCGACGGTTCGTGCTTCCTTTGTGGCCGTCCGTCAGGGTCCGACTGAATCTTATGATGAATTTGTGGGAAAGTTAAAAATGGCAATTGAACGGGAGGTTAAAAACAAAACAGCCCAAAAGGAATTATTGTTAAAATTGGCTTACCAAAATGCCAATGAAGATTGCAAAAGAATTTTGCAACCTCTTCAAGGCTCCCCTACCTGCCCGGACATAGCGGATTATTTGCAGGCATGTCGCATAGTGGGTACTACTGCTTTTGCTATGCAGTCTCTTGCAGCTGCAATCGCTCCGGCTACTAACTTGCCCAGGACCCCCCCCCCCCCAAAATCTGGGAATTGCTTTAATTGTGGGAAACCGGGACATTTCAAATCGCAGTGTCGTGCACCGGGAGGGGGGGCAATGCCCAATCCTGTGGCACGCCCCAAAACCCCATGTCCCAGATGCAAAAAGGGCTACCATTGGGCTTCTCAATGTCGCTCTAATCCTCCCCCCCAGCAGCTGGTTCAGGGAAACTTCTAAAGGGGCACTCAGCTAGCCCCTCCCAAAAGGCTGAGACATATGCCAACGAACCTTTCTTGATGTCTATCAATGCTGTTGCTTCTGAAACTGTTTCTATGCACACCCTTGGCCTCACCTACTTTCTGCCACTCTCAATGCATGATCATGTTTTCCCTCCTTCCCTCCCTTTGCTTTGTTATCCCAACCGCGATCTCATTCTAAGCGGGATGCTTGCTTCCCCTTTCTTGACCGATGCCTCAGACTTTGCATCGCTTGCTTTGATTTGCATTGTGGACACCCCCATGGTTGTTAATGAAGGGGATTTTGCTGCCACTGTTATCCCAGTTTCTTTGGAGTTTGATCCCTACGATTATGATGACATTGAGCCTTCTAACCCTCCTGTTTCTCTTGCTTATGCCTCCACTTTAAAGATTCACAAGCCTTTTGTCACCTTTTTGCTTAACGGCCGCTCCTTTTCCGGTATTCTAGATACCGGACCTGACGTCTCTGTCATCAGGACCTCTGAGTGGCCCTCTGACTGGCCAACCACCTCGTCTCCTGCAGTTCGAGGAGTAGGAGGCATACAACAGGTACGCATCAGCACCGCCCTCCTTACTGTGAAGTCCCTTGACTCCGACAAACAGGCACGTATTCGACCTGTTGTTCTCCCCTTACAAGTTAATTTGTGGGGCCGGGATCTTTTGTCACAGTTGGGGGTGGTGATGACATTTTGAGATGCCTCCTCCCTCCACCCCCGCTCCTTTGTCCCTGACACTGCTGAGTTCCACCCCAGTCTGGGTGGATCAATGGCCCCTCCCCTTGGAAAAGCTAAATGCCTTGCATTCCTTGATTGAAACTCAGCTTCAGCAGGGGCACTTGGAACCTTCCTTGAGCCCATATAACACCCCCGTGTTTGTCATTAAGAAAAAATCTGGCTCTTGGCGCTTTCTTCAAGATTTACGTGCCATTAACAAGATTATTCAGCCAATGGGGGCTCTTCAGTTGGGTCTCACTAATCCAAATTTAATCCCTCGCACCTACTCTCTTGTTGTTATGGATTTAAAGGATGCCTTTTTTTCTATTCCTCTTGCTCATGGTGATCGGCAACTCTTTGCTTTTACAGTTCCTGTTTTGAATAATGCTTCCCCTTCTAAGCGATATCAATGGACTGTATTGCCTCAGGGTATGCTCAATAGCCCCACCATGTGTCAGCATTTTGTTGATCTTTTGCTGCAGCCATTTCGGTTGCAGTTTCCTTCTGTTTTGTTGTATCATTATATGGATGATATTCTTTTAGCAGCTGATATGTCACCCAATGATCTTTTTTCAATTGCATCTCGGCTGATTTCCCACATGGCCTCTTATGGCATGACGATGGCACCCGAAAAGATACAGGTCAAGGAACCCTTTTCATATCTTGGCCATAAATTGTTAGCCTCTACTTCTCAGCCATTTTTGCCAAAATTGACCTTACCAAACCCCCTGACGCTTGTAAAGCTTCAGCAGTTTTTGGGCACCATTAACTGGGCCCGTCCTTATATGGGCCTCACCACTGCCCAACTAGCCCCCCTTTTTTCTGCATTGCATGGGCCCACCTCTCCTTCGGACCTCATTCAACTTAATGACCAGCAGATGGCGGTATTGTCACTCATTACAGACTCCTTGTCTGTGAAATGGGTAGACCGCATCCAACCTGACACACCTTTTTCTTTAATCTTACTTAACACCCTGTCCTTGCCTACTTTGTTGATTTGTCAAATAACTTCCACTCCCTCTTTATTGATTACTGAGTGGCTCCATTTGCCTCACACACCTCGTAAGACCATTTCTTCTCGGTCTTCTCTGTTTTCCACCCTTTTGTTTAAAGGCCATGCCCGTTGTCGCCACCTTACGGGTACAGAGCCCATTTCCCTTTTTGTTCCCATACGTCTTCCATTGTGGGACCTGTTCTTCTGTGAGTCGGAAGAACTCCAAATGGCTCTTGCCGATTGGCATGGTGACATTCAATATCACCTTCCAGCTGACCCACGATTGACTTTAGTGCAGACCATGCCCCTTTCATGGCACTCACCTTGCGCTTTGTTTCCTATTTCATCAGCGGTTACTGTTTTTGCTGACGGTAGTGCCACCCAGGGCGCTTGCACCTATTTCCAGGATGGTGCCTGGCAATCTCACACAACGCAAGGCCACTCCTCAGCTCAGAGGGCGGAATTAGCCGCTTCTCTGCTGGCTTTTTCTCTTTTCCCCAATGAACCTTTTAACCTTATTGTGGACTCTTTGTATGTCGCTAATGTTATCTCCCATATTTTCCAGGCCTACCTCTCCCCCTCATTGGATCCTTCTCTAATGGCTCTTTTTTCTTCATTACAGCGTTATGTTCATGATAGGACACACCCATTTTTTGTGGCCCATATTCGAAGTCACCAGCCATTCCCAGGGATGTTAACGGAGGGCAATGATCGCGCCGATCAGGCCACACGTTCTCTTTTCTTTTCTGCCCCACTTACTCCCTGGGAAAGCCATGACTATTTTCACCAGAATAAAAGGGCTCTTATGAGACAATTTTCCCTCTCTGCTGCTGAAGCTTCTGCCATTGTTCAGCAATGTCCCACCTGCAGTTTGCAGTCTAATTCCCTCCCTATGGGAGTAAATCCCAGAGGTTTGAATGCATGCACCTTGTGGCAAATGGATGTCACCCAATATCCTCCTTTTGCCCCATGGAAATATTTGCATGTTACCATTGATACTTTTTCAAATTTTATCATGGCCTCCCCGCAAAGAGGAGAAGCCACCAAGCACGTTATCAATCATTGTCTTCATTTGCTACGATGGGATGCCCCCAACAAATAAAAACCAACAATGGCCCTGCCTACACCAGCACTGTTTTTGCAACGTTTTGTAAAAAATGGGGAATAGTACACAAGTTTGGCATCCCTCACAACAGCCAAGGTCAGGCGATCGTTGAACATGCCAACCAGACCCTAAAACAAATGCTTAAACGATTTGAGCGGGAAAAACATCCCCCTGGCCTCCCATTGCAGCAAGACATCCTTAACAGAGCTTTATATACTATAAACTTCTTAAACTTAACTGGAACTCCACCATCATCTGCAGCGGAACGGCATTTTTCCACCTCTGTCGGACCACCGGCACGACCACCTGTTTACTATCGAGAACTTCCGGATCCCACTTGGAAGGGCCCGGCCGGCCTCATCACGTGGGGAAGAGGTTACGCTGCCATCGAGCTCCCTGATCGCGTTCTTTGGGTCCTGGGATGACAAGTAAGACCTTTTCTTCCCAAAACAGCGCCCTTGCCAAAGGTCTCGGAAGAAGATGCCTCAGAAGAACCAGGACTTGGAGGTTGCCAACCATCCCAACCCGGGGCCCAGTTTGGAGCAGCCCCCCCTCTTCAACCACCCACCACTCGAGCTTCCCCCGCCCTACCAGGAAAATGGTCGGGGGCACCTCGAGGAAGATGATGACATCCCACCTCCCTATGAGCAACCATCTCGATGTCCCTTTATTCGCTGTGCTCATCCTAACCAGTTGTCTTCTTTTTCCAAAATGTTTATGGTACCTATGTCTTGCAAACATCTTCTGTATCACCTTGTTATATTGTTTCTGCTTTTAACATGCATGTTTTTGGCAATGTGGGTGGGATTTGCAGAATACAATCACCCTCCCCAGGTCCCTCATGCCACCTTGCCCCCCTTTACCAGTCCAGAAGGACACCAAGCCCCTTTGCATAGGCGCAAACGGGCTGCTTCTGAAGGGACGGTAAAGGACTGCTCAGGATGCATAACCCAGGTGCAACAAGGGACTACCATCATCAGTACCTTGCTTTTTGCCAATATCCCCCCGGTCACTTGTAAGGGTCAAGCCACCTGCATCCATAATGGGACTCAATACACCACTTGCACCCAGGGCATCTCAACTACCTGCCATAGTCCCACCATCCCCACCCGATACAATATCACCCTTTGGGCGGGGGCGGGAATAGTAACCGACAATCCTAGGGCAGCACTTTTAAAGTATGTGACTCACATAGTATGTACCAAATCACAGCCCTGGGTGCTCACCTTTGATGTTTGTGCAGCCATGGATTTAATCGCCTACCGCTCCTGTGGCTCTCAATCATGGAGGAACTCATACAAGCAAGAACACAAGTACCTTTGTAATCGCAACAAGCCCCTTCCAGCAGCAACCCCCTGGGGGATCGAGATGGCACCTTGTATTGTTTGGGACCCTAGGGCACACAACCAATTTTTTGCTGCTTGTGAGCATACCGAGGGAGGTTATGGGGGCTGCTATAATCGTCTTGATCACAGGTACCGCCTGGTTAAATCTTTCAAGTGGATCCAAAATAGCAATAATGTTAGTATAGAATTAGAACACACTCATCCCAGCATAGACTGCTATGGTATAGGGATTGCTGGACAAGGGCGAGACCCTCGAACCTTCATCACAGTCAAAGTTCAAAGCGTTGCGGAGGTACGAAGAATTCAATGGTCCGTATATGACACCCTTGCCCAGTTAGAAGAAAAGGCCTCCCCCCTTATTTCTGATAAGGCCCATAATCTGTTCATGGAATTTGCCACCCAGGTAGCCACCACGCTTGGAGTAATGAATTGTTTTGTATGTGGAGGTACCAACATGGGAGAACAATGGCCTTGGGAAGTGCATGAGGCCGATCCAGATTACATAAATAATCAAACCAAATTGTCCAACTTCACTCTCCGGTCATCGCCATCCCCGGCCACTTGGACATTGACAACCAACGTCATAGGTAAAAATTGTTTTTTCAGGAACGGATCTCACCCTGTCGGCATGCTACTCTGCCGAGGGCAATGGGCCAATAACACTTGGATTTCCCCAGCCAACGCCTCCCAACCCATTTCACTGAATGCCACTTTCTTCTCCTACATATCCAAAACAACGCACAAGTGGATAGCACCAGTAGGAATGTATTGGGTTTGTGGTTCATTTGCCTATGAGTACCTTCCCCCCAACTGGGGGGGGCATGTGTTTTGGGATGGATCAAACCTTCCTTCTTTCTTCTCCCTTTAAGAGTCAAGCAAACTCTTGGGGTTCAGGTATATGATACCTGGACGAGAAAAAAAAAGGGAAGCAATAAGTTCAGAAGGCTATGCAGGCATTCAGGTGGGCAGATGGAAGGATGATGAATGGCCACCAGAACGAATCATTGCTTATTATGATCCTGCCACATGGGCAGAGGATGGTTCTTGGGGATATCACACACCCATTTATATGCTTAATCGTATTATTCGCTTACAAACAGTATTAGAATTAGGCAGCCAACGTATTTCGGCTGCATTAAATGTGTTGGCAAAAGCCCAGGATAAATTGCGCACAGCTTTATATCAAAACCGATTAGCACTTGATTACTTGCTTGCAAAGGAAGGGGGAGTATGTGGAAAATTTAACCTAACCAACTGTTGCCTAGAAATTGATGAAACAGGGAAAGTGGTTGCTGATCTTACTGCTGACCTTCGCAAACTTGTCCACGTCCCTGTTCAAACATGGACAGGTGTCTTGGACGATAATGGGTTTCTGGGAGGCATTTTCAGAAATTGGAAGCAAGCAGCATTTATGCTAGGACTGGTACTGTTAGGATTGCTTTTATTACCTTGCATAATTCCCCTCCTCCGAAATCTCATTCAATCCACTGTGGAAGGAATGGCGCAAACCAAGGCCATCCATCTCACGAAATATACTGAAATTCCACTTTCAGACAAAGACCCATTTTCAATGACCACTGATGAAGAAGATTCAGCATAATTAAAGAAAAACAGGGGAGATGTTGCATATATCACCCCTCACCCTCCACCCCATATCGTTTCCTCTTAGAGACAGGTGTGTATGCAGGGCCAAACGGCCTGTAACACGCACACGGAGCTTGTAAGAGGACGTGGTTAACCGCAAAAGCTTATGCTAGAAGCTTGCTAGCTGGTAAACAACATGAGAAACAAAGTAGGTCATAATGGCTACAGCAACATGCACAGGATGTAGGAGGTGGGGCGGCTTGACTATAACGCAGCAAGAAATTCATTGTATGGCTAATTAGTAATCACATGTAACTGTATGTACTGCCTTCTGATTATCATATGTGTGTCAATAAAAGAGACCCCTGGGCCCCGGCTCAGGGCAATCTCATCTCGAGGAAGTCTCTGTGTTCGGAGAGTCCTTCCTAGATTCGACACATTCATGGGATCTGCCCACCAGGAGGCCTAGAGCTACCCTCCAGGAGAGGTAGATTCCTCACAGAGATATACCGTACTTTTTGGAGTATAAGACGCACCTTTTTCCTCCCTAAAAGTGGCTGAAAATTTGGGTGTGTCTTATACTTCGAATGTAGCTTTCTTTTGCCAGCCCTAACTAGGTGCTAACAGATCTTCCCAGCTCTTACCTTGCAGGCTTTTTCATTGTTACTCTCTCCAAAGAATGTTTTTCCAGCCCTAAGTCTTTGCAGAATTTTTTTCCATTGCTCTACTTGCTCCGAGTAAGTTATTTTCTAGCCCTAACCAGGTGCTAACTATCTTCCCAGCTCTTACCGGCTTGCAGGTTCTTTCATTGTTACTCTCTCAGAAGAATGTTTTTCCAGCACTAAGTCTTTGCAGGGTTTTTTTTCATTGCTCTACTTGCTCCGAGTAAGTTATTTTCTAGCCCTAACCAGGTGCTAACAATCTTCCCAGCTCTTACTGGCTTGCAGGTTCTTTCATTGTTACTCTCTCAGAAGAAGGTTTTTTAAAGTCCTAACCAGGAGATAAAATAATGTGCTGAAGCTGACCAGACTAAGGATGCTAGCCAGATGAATACCTGGTAGGCAGATTGTTTTCCCCTATTTTCCTCCCAAAAATTCAGGTGCGTCTTATACTCCGGTGCGTCTTATACTCCGAAAAATACGGTACTCCAGAGACAGACAGAGGAATACAATTTCAGAACTAAAAAAAAAAAAAAGAGAGTGACTGTGCAGTTCTTGAAACAGGTGACATTTTGGAAAATTAACTGAGGAATATATTGACTGTTTCTTTGTGGAAAAAAATAATACATTTATGGACAATAGTTATATAAAGAAAAGAAAAGGAACTTTTTGTGATTGGAATACATAATTTTGACTTATACTTAATATTTAACTGAGTAAAAAAATATAGCTATATCTAATTGGTTAAACTGAAACATTGAAATATTTATCAAAGGTTCAATTTAATATATAGTGATAAGTTATTGTATGATACTTTATTGTTTGTTTGATTGATTGATTGATTACCATAGAGATAGATTGATTTGATTAATTGAGTGTTTCAGAGAATTATATATAGGAATTTGGAATAAAGGATTATAAATAACATAAGAACCAGAATATTGTTAATCGTGGATTTAGAATATTGTTAATGATTGTCCTGTGAATAAGATATAAAAGGATATAAGGCAATAATCAGTACAAAGGAAGGAGGATAGAAGTTACAAAGAGGTTATATGAAAGTGTGGAATAATTTCTTTTAAAAAGTACAAAAGTCCTCAACAACGGTGACAAAAACTATAAAGAGAACAGCATCGACAGCACCATCACCGGCAGGACAAAGATTATTAACAGAAATGACAACTGTAGAAAAACAGGGACAAGTACCAACTTTACAATCCATGCAGGCCTCACTTGATAGAATACAGGAATTTATGATTGCATCACAAGGAAAAATGACAAAAACACAAGAAACAATAGAAAATAACCATGAGGAGATGAAAGGGAATTTTGAAGAGGTCAAGGGAGATATTAAGAAATTAGATAATAAAATGGAAAATATACAAGAAATAGTAGCTAATCATGAGCAACAAATAAAAACAATAGTAGAAAAAACAGAGAAAGTGGAAAAAAGACAGGAAGCAATGGAAGAAAAATTGAGAATGATAAACAGGAAATTAGAGGGGGCGATCTCACAGCTCGAATTTGAAAAAGCATCATATTATTTGAGATTTCAAAATGTCCTAGAAGAAAAGGAAGAAGATACTTTAAATATAATGTCAGAAATCCTTGCAGAAGTCCTTCAAGTAGACAAAGAAGAAATAAAAACTAATATTGATGAGATTTATAGAGTCCAGAATAACTATATAAGGAAACATAAATTATCAAGAGAAATCCATGTTAAGTTTACAAAAAAACACATAAGAGATGAGATTTACAGAATCACAAGGACTGGACAAATAAATTATAAAGGAAAGGATATTATAATACTGAAACAGATTCCAAAAAGAATAAGGGAAAAAAGGAGGGATTTTCAATATCTTTCAGTAAAATTAATAAGAAGAGGAATACCATTTAGATGGCTAGTGCCAGAAGGACTTCTGATCACATGGAAAGATAAAAAATAAGAATAGACACACTGGAGAAAGCAGATCAATTTATTGAGCAACATCTAGAATCTGAAGGAGAGAGTAGTATAGAAATAGAAACACAAAGTCAAGAGGAACAAAGTACAGAAGAAAGAGAGAAGTTAGAGAAAGTACAAAGTAAGACCCAAATAGACTCGACGCGTGAGAACAACTAGAGCAACAGCAAAACAATAAAATGGAAAATGTAACTAAAATCCTATCAGTCAATATAAACAGAATAAATTTGCTGATTAAAAGAAGACAAACTTTCAATAAATTACAAAAACAAAATTTAGACATAATTTGTTTGCAGGAGGTACACATCAAAAAAGATCATGTTAAATTACTAGAAGCACAAAAGCTAGGGAAATTGTTTACATCATTGGATGATTAAAAAAAGAGGAATTGCAGTATATGTTAAAGACTGGTTACAACCAAAACAAATATTCCAGGATAAAGAAGGTAGAACACTTATGATAGAGATTTCAATAAACCAAAAGAAAATGATACTTATAACCATTTATGCCCCCAATAGTAAACAAAAAGAATATTACAAGGAATTATACGAACAAATAATTAAACTAGAGAAAGAAAATATTTGTATAGTGGGGGATTTCAATGCTGTATTAGATAGTAAATTGGATTATAAATCAGTGAATAAAAAATACCACGAAAGAAAGATATTACCATGTGAATTTTTTGATTTGGCTAGGGAACTTAATCTTAGAGAGAAAACCATCCATATGAAAATCAATATACATATTACTCTACCCCACAAAACTCCTGGTCAAGAATAGACATGGTTTGGACCGATATAGAAACATTGAATAACATGCAAGAAATTGAAATAAAACCAAATATACGGGCAGACCGTAATCCTATTGTCTTTACAATAAAAGGGAGGAAAAGGGCAAGCAAGAGATGGTTCATGAACCAGGCAATAATAAAAGAAAAGAATTATATTAATTACATGGAAAAAGAGTTAGCTTTTTTTATGAATGAGAACTGGAATGAGGATACCACGATTCAGAATTTATGGGACACTACAAAGGCTTGTATAAGAGGACTAACTACAACATACACTATAAGGAGAAATAGAAATAAAAATAAACAAATTAATGAATTGCAAAAAAGATGGGGGAATTAGAATATAAACAACAAATTGAACCATTAAATGATAGAATTAGAGAAGAAAAGGTTTACTTAAACATAGAATTAACTTATTGACACAAGAGGAGGTGGCAATGAAAATTAAAACAGCAAAACAGAATTATTTTGAAAATGCCAACAAGCCAGGCAGGTGGTTAACCTATAAATTATGAAAGGAAAAAGAAGAAAGATACATACAACAATTAGAAGATGAGAATGGTGATGTAAAAACAACGAAAGAGGAGAAAAAAGATATAATACTCAAATATTTTAGTGAATTATATAAAAAAGAGGAAATAAGGGAAGATGATATACAAACATATTTGCAACAAGCAAATGATACACTAATAACAGATTCAGATAGAAATATATTAGAGGAAGAAATAACACTTTCAGAACTGGAAAAAGCCATAAAAAACAAAAAAATAATAAAACTTCTGGACCAGATGGTATATTAGCCGAGTGCTACAAAGAACTACAGAACTCTTTAAAACAACTATTACTAGTAACATACAATGAAGTTTTAAACAAAGGGGAAATTCCCAAAACCTGGACAGAATCAACAATATCACTGATCCCTAAGGATAAAACAGGAAAGCAAAAGATACAGAACTACAGGCCAATCTCGCTGCTGAATGTGGACTACAAGATGTTCATGACAATAATGGTGGAAAGACTAAAAAACATAATTAATAAAAATATACACCCTGACCAAAACGGTTTCTTTCCAAACAGAAATATTAGAAACAATACGAGAACGATCATGGATATATTAGAGCACTGTGAGGTGAATCCAGGAAAACCTGTAGCTCTCATGTTCCTCGATGCTCAAAATGCTTTCGATAATTTAAATTGGGACTTTCTTATAAAAAAATTATAGATTACAAATTTCGGCCCCAAATATATTAGGATGGTTAGAACTATATATTCGAGACAAACAGCTAAGATAATTATAAATCAAGATATAACAGATACATTTGATATTCAAAAAGGAGTATGGCAAGGATGTCCACTGTCCCCCTTGCTATTTATATTTACCTTAGAAACGTTACTACAGCAAATTAGGCAAAATCCAAATATTGAAGGACTTAAAATTAGAGGACAAGAGTACAAACTCCAAGCTTTTGTGGACGACATGGTCTTTAATATAGAAAACCCGGTAGAGGTTGGACCAAAATTATTAGAAGAAATAAATAAATTTGGAAAAGTAGCAGGCTTAAAAATTAATAAAAATAAAACTAAAATAATAACAAAAAATCTGCCAAATAAACAAATTCAGGAATTAGAAGATAAATTGGGAATACAAGTTGTAAAAAAAAATATTTAGGTATAATACTAATGGCTAAATGCACAACAATTAAGAATGATAACTATATAGAATTGAATAAGCAATTAGAAAAAGACTTGGAAAAATGGACCAAACTACCCATTTCATTGATAGGGAGGATTTCGTCCATCAAAATGTCTGTAGTACCAAAAATATTGTACCTGTTCCAAATGATACCGATTAAATTAGATAAAAAATATTTTGAAAATTTAAATAAAATGATATCAAAATTCGTGTGGGCAGGGAAAAAGGCAAGAATTAGACTAAAATATCTACAGGATAATAAAGAGCAAGGGGGCCTTGGACTTCCAGATTGGGAAATTTATTATCAAGCAGCAGTATTGCAATGGGTAACTGATTGGATTCAAATTAGTAATAAAAGGATATTAACGCTTGAGGGACATGATCTACAGGTTGGATGGCACGGATTCCTATGGGATGAAAAACATAAAACACACTCCTATTTTCTTTTCTTTTATTCAAAAAGTTTTATTAGTACAAAGTACAAACATTTTTATCTTTTCTCCCCCCCTTCCCCCCAAACCCCTCCCCACCCCTCCACCCCCTTACCCTCCCCCCCTTTCACCCACCCGTCCCCCCGACTTCCCAGAAAAAACACAGGGTATAGTATACAATAAGCATAATATTAAAATATTCTAACAAATTGTTAATTTCAAAATTTCTCTAGTTCTTTAACTCCTGATTAGTCAAAGCTTTTAGAACATAATCTAAAAATTAAGTGTATAACATTGGTAATCCAACATTCCAATATATGAAATTGTAACTATATATCTTTCATTTAAATAGTCCTTAAAACATAATTTGATAATACAAAAAAAGAAAAAGGAAATTTTCTTCACCATCCAGCCAGATGCACGACCGTCGACATCGATTCCTCAGTAATAAATGATCCTTCTTTCAGCCCTAAACCTCCGTGGTAGTATGCTATATCTGGCATTTAGAGTCATCTTGCTTAATTACAATACAGTCCATAGTTGTTCTCAACAGGAAAAAATATGTTATAAACTTAATCTTTTGTGTAAAATATTTTAAATGGTCCACCATATTTTTATCCAAAAGGGCTAGGTTTTCTTTTCTTTTCTTCTTAATATAACCATCATATACAAAAATACATAACATCTTCATATCACCTACATTTAGGTTATAAATTTGGTCTTTCCCCATATTACCATCCTTATAGTTTCTCCGGTATTTTAACCCAATTTTCATACAGTCCTTAAACTCATTTTCTCAAAATAATTCCATTAACACTTTATACAACCTTTCTATATGCATTTAACTATTATCTTTTATTTCTATTATCAAATTGTCCTCTTAGTGCTAAATACAATTTTAAGTCTTCTCTCCATCTGGCCTACGATTACCCATCCCAATTCTAGTTGTTCCTTCTTCTCATTCGACCTTTAAATCCAACTCTTCCACCCGCTTGTGATTTAATAATTTCTTGAGTTGTCAACTTGATTTGTTGTTGTGTTGATTCATCCTTACATATAGCTGCTGCTCTGGTCTGACTCTGATCCTTTATCTCTCCTTGTATCACAAAGGAATTCAAATTGCAGATATCACTCTGGTTCTGTAAATCCCCCATTCTTCTTCCTTCTGGTATTTTAGATATCTCGGCCTCTAGCACTTTTTCATAAAAATCTCTTGCTTTCCATATCGTATTGAGCCGATATCTCTTTCCCAAGTATATTAACGATAAACCAACTGGGGCTTCCCATCTGTACTGTATTTGCTGTTTTTTCATTTCTTCCACCAAAAAGGCATAATCCTTTCTAGCTCTCAACATTCTAGGGGGAATTTCTTTCATTGTCATCACCTCGTGTCTATTTATCTGGAGCTTGTTCTTAAAAGTCGCCTGTAGGATTTTATTACGTAATGTCCTTGTAGTAAAATATATTACTATATCTCGTGGCAGATGTTTGTGTTTAGCCACCCAAGAATTGGCCCGATATATCTTGTCAATCTGCATGTCCAGTTCCTCTTTTGACACCCCCAGCATTTGCACAAATGCCTCCACCATCATTGGTTTTAGGTTTTCTTGTCTGTTCTCCTGTACTCCTCTTATTCTTAAAGCAAACTCCATATTTCTGTATTGGATCATTAGTGTCTCAATTTCATACTTTTCAATTCTATTTTGAACCTCTTCTATGTTGTCACTCAAAGTTGTCACAGATTGCTTAATTTCTGCCACCTCCTCTTGCAAAATTTCCATATTTCCTAGCAGTCCTTTAAATGCCATAAATATATCTTCCCTTAATTGCTGGTTCCTAATTACAATCTCTTCTGAAACAGCCTGTATTTTTTCATTAAGATCATTAATTTTTGAAGTAAACTCCATAACCCACTCCTATTTTCAAAAACATAAAATCAGAGAGTCATTATATAAAATATGGGCTAAGATAAAGCATCAACATTACAAAGAAATCCCGCTATGGTTCTCAAGCATGGAAGTGACTACCTATCCCACCACAACAGATATACATAAAATCCAAAAGGAAACCAGCATAGCTAAACAAAGACCTCACCGATAAACTGAATGAAAAAAAAAAGATAAATACAAAAAATGGAAAGATGGGCACATAACCAAGGCAGAGTACCAACAGACAGCCAGAATCTGTAAAGAAAAAATCAGGACAGCAAAGGTCCAGAATGAACAAAGACTCACAACAAAAGTCAAAGACAACAAAAAAAGCTTCTTCCAACACATAAACAACAAGAAAAAAAATCAAAGAAACAGTTGGTCCACTAAAGAGAGAAGACGGCAAAGAAGTAACAGACAACACAGACAAAGCAGAGCTACTGAACACATTCTTCACATCAGTCTTCACACAAAAGGAAACTGCAGCTCAACTACCCAGCAACACAAATATAAAAAACAGATTTGAAGCAAGACTCAACCTAAGCAAAAATACAGTAAGAGATCACCTATCTGAACTTAACGAATACAAAGCACCAGGACCTGATGGATTACACCCCAGAGTCCTAAAAGAACTAGCAGAAGTCATTTCGGAACCACTGCACCACATCTTCCACAAATCCTGGAACACAGGGGAACTCCCCGAGGACTGGAAAAGAGCTGATGTGGTCCCCATCTACAAAAAAGGTAAAAAAACAGACCCAGGAAACTACAGACCAATCAGCCTAACATCAATACCTGGGAAAATACTGGAAAAAATAATTAAAAACCAGATCTCACATCATCTAGAAACAAACCAAGTAATAACCAACGGCCAACACGGATTTGTTAAGAACAAGTCATGCCAAACCAACCTCATTTCATTTTTCAACACTGTGACCAAATTAGTAGACCAGCGAAATGCAGTAGACATAATATACCTGGACTTCAGCAAAGCATTTGACAAAGTAGACCACAACCTACTTCTTCATAAGCTAGAAAAAAGCGGGATAGACAGCTACACAACCAGATGGATTAACAACTGGCTGACCAACTGTACCCAACGAGTAGTCCTCAATGGCTCTAAGTCCACATGGAGAGAAGTAAGCAGTGGCGTACCACAAGGTTCCGTCCTAGGCCCAGTACTCTTCAATATCTTCATAAATGACCTAGATGAGGGAATAGCAGGAGAACTAACCAAATTTGCAGATGATACCAAGCTGGCGGGAGTAGCAAACACCCCAGAGGACAGACTCAAAATCCAGAGGGACCTTGACAGACTCGAACACTGGGCCCAAACAAATAAAATGAAATTTAACACGGAGAAAAGTAAAATTCTACACCTAGGTAAGAAGAATCAAAAATACACATACAAACTGGGTGAAACCACACTCAATAGCAGCGATTGCGAGAGGGATCTTGGAGTCTTGGTAGACAGCCAACTAAATATGAGCCAGCAGTGTGCAGCAGCAGCCAAAAAGGCCAACGCAGTCCTGAGCTGCATAAATAGAGGGATACAATCAAGGACCAGAGAGGTACTAGTACCACTCTATAAAGCCTTGGTCAGACCACACCTAGAGTACTGCATTCAGTTTTGGTCACCACACTACAAAAAAGACATTGAAACCCTAGAAAAAGTGAAGAAGACAGCAACCAGGATGATAAAGGGTCTGGAAAATAAAACATACAAAGAGCGGTTGCAGGAACTGAGCTTGGCCAGTCTGGCGAAGAGAAGGACCAGGGGTGACATGATAGCAGTGTTCCAATACTTGAGGGGATGCCACAGAGAGGAGGGGGCCAGGCTGTTCTCTATGGCACCAGAAAGCCAAACAAGGAATAATGGATGGAAGCTGACCAAGGAGAGATTCAACCTGGAAGTGAGGAGAAACTTTCTGACGGTGAGAGCGATCAACCAGTGGAACAGCTTGCCAGCGGAGGTTGTGAGAGCCCCAACACTTGCGACCTTCAAGAGGAGACTGGACTGCCATCTGTCTCAAATGGTGTAGGAACTCCTGCTTGAGCAGGGGGTTGGACTAGATGACCTACAAGGTCCCTTCCAACTCTAATAATAAATCTAAAATCTAAATGGTCAAGTACTTAGAAATATTGGATGAACAAGGAAACCTAAAAGATATTGAAATTTTGAAAGAGCAAGGAATTAGAATAGATTGGTGGCCATATTATAAAATTAGGTCTAGATTACAAGAGGATAAGAACAAATTTGGAATAGCAAAAAAATCAGAATTGGACAAAATCTTATTGGGACAAGGAAAAAAAATATAACAAAAATTTATAAATTTCTATTAAATTATAAAATGAAAAAAGAAACTGTTAAGGGTAATATGATTAGTTGGGTTAAAATTTTTGGATATGATATGAATTTGGAACAATGGGAAGAAATTTGGATTAAAAATTTGAAACTAACTAAATCAACGTCATACAAAGAAAAAATTTACAAAATGTACTATAGATGGCACTTACCCCCAGCGAGATTGGCCAAAATGTACCAAAACATGAATCCTAAATGTTGGAAATGTTCACATAAGAACAGAACATACTACCATATGTGGTGGACCTGCCCAAGAGTTAAAAAAATTTGGCAAAAAATTCACAATTGGCTTGAAGAAATAACTACAAAAAAAATAAACATCAAACCAGAAATATTTTTACTAGGGATGCTAGATCAAACGATAGAAAGGAAATACTGGTATATCATAATTCATATATTGACAGTGGCGAGAATATGTTTAGCACAATACTGGAAGCAGGGCGATGTACCGACTGAAAACGTAATTATCAGAAAATTTTTAGAGTGTGCAGAATTAGACAAACTAACAATGGAATTAAATCACAAAGAAAATTTGGAATTTTTTGAAATTTGGAATTTTTTTATAATTGGCTGGAAAGGAGAAAAGAAAAAAAAATAGAAATAATTTGACTGATATATAACTTATGAACCTATAGAGGAATAGACAAATTTAGTTATTATAAATGTATGTATCTATTAATATATACCTAGATAAAAACTATAAGAAAAATATTTTATATATATACTGTAGAAATACCCAAGCGGTTTATATGTACATATATTGTTTTGTTTAATGTTTGTTTGTCTTTTTTAATGTTTATATTTCAATAAAAATTATTTAAAAAAGAAAAGAAAGTGAAACTAAAACTGTAAGGAGGCAAATTGCTGGGAGGGAGGGGCAGAGGCAGAATTTTATTTTCTTGTGCTAATCAGTTGCTGAAACTGGATGCAAGGAGGTAAGTCAATAACTATAAATGTCTATAGAATGTTCAAATTATTAGACTTATTTTTAAAAGACTGCTTTATTATAGTTCTAGACAACTTAACAAAATGAAGAAGCTTTTTAAAATAAATGCTTGATCTGAAGAGGCCCAGTGCTATTGTATCTTCTTCTTTTAAATAGCAGAGAATAATGTATACTTCAAGAAAGCCACATCCATTTTAACAGCATCTGTACAAGTATAATCTGAAATGTAACAGTGTCCTGTTTAGTATTAAGATAAGGCAGCTGAGTTAAACCCTGACTTAGTCATGCTTGGAGTAGATCTATTTAAATAATTGGGAGGAGTTAGTGTGACTACATTTAAGAAAACTTTCTGGGAAGTGGGAAGGCAAAGAGGGTGAAAGAGGAAGTAGAATGGGAGGAAGAGAAGGAGTAGAGAGAGGTAGAGGAGGAGTGAAGGAGTAAGAAAGTAGGAGGAGACGATGGAGATAGAGGGGAGTGCAATGGGAAAAAAAGTAGAACAGACTGATGATTGATGATGTAAGTGTTGTATAAGATATTGACTTTTGAATGATGGATTATAATGTAAAACTATGTATTTTATTGTAATATTTTAAGGTATGTGTGTATTGAATTGTATATGAAGTGGTGGAGAAAAAAAATTTGGGGAAAATAAAGAAAATTTTCTGGCATTAATATACTGCCATAATGTACATTTCTCCAATTCTTTGCTATTTCTATGGGTCAGGCACACATGCACAGAAATACACAGCAAACAGTGTATATCATCTGTACTGTTTGCTGTTTGCTGGGAGGCAAATTGCTGGGAGGCAGGGGCAGATTTTTTTTTCTTTGTTTTCCTCCCCCAAAACTAAGGTGTGTCTTATACTCCAGTGCATCTTATACTCCGAAAAATACGGTAATTTAATAGAGGAAACCAATACATGGCGTAAAGAAATGTTATTTATGTTTAAATGAATTAATGGGAAAAATGATAAAGGATTAAAAAGAGAGAATAGTATTGTTGAAGTTGGAAGGTTAGGATTATACATATTTATTTGTATTATTATTGTCAGCGTTGTTTAAAAAAGATTTGACCCAGTCAAAACACTGTCCACAAAATATGTATGGAATTATTATACTAAAAAATAAAAATAAAAAAATATTTTAAAAAATGCTTCCAAAGCGCTGCCATGAAGCAATCGAAGTTTCTCAGCTCCAGGGCATCTTCATTGTGGAGGTTGACCATCCACTCTGCCATGGTCCCCTCCAATGCCATGGTCACTCACCACATCTTTTTTTTTTAATTCAAAAAGTTTTATAAGTACAAAGTACAAACATGTTTCTTTTTTCTCCCCCCCTTCCCCCCTAACCCCGACCCACCCCCTTCCCTTCCCCCCCTCTCCCCCCCCGGACTTCCCAGAGAAAGTACAGGGCATAATATTAAAAAAAAAATTTAAATTAAGTTAAAAGAAATTCTTAATTTCCACACATTTTTTTAAAGTCTTTAACTCCAAATTATTCAAAACTGTTTAAAGCGTAATCAAAAGAAAAATAAAAATAAAAAATAAAGAAAATTTAAAAATTGAGAAAATAAACAAATAAAAGAAAAGAAAAAAGCATTATATTAACAGACATCATACAACATCTCATGCTATAATTTACATCACTAAACCTATATCTTTTATATGATCTATATATAAACTACTAAAAATAGGAAAAGATAAAAGTAAGAGAGAAACAAAAGTAAAAGAGAAAAAAAAGAAAGAGAAATTTTTTTCCTCCCCCTTTCAATCAGTTACAACACAGAGCATTTCCTCAAAACTAAATAAGACTTGAATAAATATTGCATAAACAATAACTAAACTTTAAGTATTTATACCTATTCAAAATACCTAAATATTTAAAATATTCTATCAAATTATTAATTCCGATGTTTTAAAAACTAACCCCTTATACCTCAAAGGTCTTAAACTTGATCATAAAATCAAACACAATATTAATAACATAATATTACAATATATCAAATTATTAGCTTCAGAAAAATTCTGAATCTTTTAAAAATATATTAATAATATATATATAAAAAAAGAGATAGAGAAAAGAAATACAATCATATTAACCTCTCCATCCATAAATCATTAGAAAATATTAATAAAAAAAAAAGAAATAAAAAGAAGAAATACAATCCTGTTAGCCTTCCATCCATCATGTAAATTTCAGCACTGCATCCTTTTGTAGCTTGATAGTTTTAAATTTGTCAGCTCGCCTCCTTTCTGACCCCGATCCTCTGTCTCCTTTTCCACATTTTAAGCATCTGTCTGGCTCTGCCAATCACTTTGAATCTTTGAAGCTGTTTCGGTTTGAACAAATATAAATGGCTTTTTCTTCTCCTCCTCTGTTACTTTCATGCTTCTTTCCTCTGGAATTTTGGATATATCAGCCTTTAAAATGTTGACATAAAATTCAGTAGCTTTCTTTATCGCATTAAGCCGGTATCTTTTTCCCAAAAATTTCACCACTACACCTGTTGGTGCATCCCATTTATATTGTAGATTTCGTCTTTTAAACTCATCGACCAAAAAGGTATAATCTTTTCTGGCTTTAAGCATTTTAGGAGGGATTTCTTTCCATATCATTATTTCCTGGCCATTTACCTGAAGATTATTCTTGAAAGTCGCCTGTATAATTCTATTCCGTAAAGCTCTTGTGGTAAAATATATTACAATGTCCCTTGGCAGATATTTTTGTTTTGCAAACCAAGAATTAACTCTGTATATCTTATCAATTTGCATAGCCAGTTCCTCTTTAGACATTCCAGACACCTGCTCCAGGGCCTCCACCATCCTTCCTTTCAAATCTTCATATTTTCCCTCTTTCAGGCCCCTCACCCTTATAGCAAATTCCATGCTCCTGAATTGAGTCATTAACACCTCTGTTTCAAAATTTACAATGTCATTTTGAATTTTGTCTATATATTCCCCCAAAGTTATCAAGGCTTGTTTATTTTTTTCCAAATCATTCGCCAAAACTTCCGTATTTGCTGCTAGTACTTCAAAAACCTCAAGCACATCATCCCTCAGTTGTTGATCCATCTTCTTTAAAGCAGCCTGCATTTTTTTATCTATTTCATTGATTTTTAAATTAAATTCCATAATCAGTTCATTTTTCATAACTTTTAAAGTATTCAATAAATTTTCAGGTGTTAAAGACTGTGAAGGTGTTAAGTCAGAAGTAAGTTGCATTTTTAAAATATGACCAGAAGAATACTCAGTTCTTTTATTCAAAACAGTCTTTCCAGGTTTAGAAGCCATTTCAGTATTTCCAGAAGAGTACAAAGAGAAAGCCAAATCTCTACTTAGCAAAGTTCTTTCCAAATCCAAAACCAGATAGTCTTTTATTTTTTGTAAAGATATAAGTTGTTATTTTAATCCAAAATCAGGAAGCAAAAAGAACAAAGCCAGTTCTCAGGATCAGAAGTTTCCATAAGAAAAAAAGCTGGTAGCAAAATGAAAGTCACTTTCACTTCCACACCCGTGATCTCTGATCGCCATATTGTTGCTTATTGCTTGTTAAGCTACTTTGTTACTTCCCGAAGTGAAAGCCAGTTAAAGTTAAAAATTTCGATACTTGCCCTTCTGGACTCCTGCCTTTCTCTGGCTGCTTTCTTTAAACTTAAAATAATTATACATCCCATTGTGGAAGCAGCGGTGGTCACGGCATCTTGCTCCACATAAGCGGAGGTTTCCAGATTCCCGGAGCAGGAGACAGGCTGCCTGGGGAGCCCTCACCCTTCGCGCCCCTGGATGGCTCCTAGGGCACTAGGGGGGCTCTACCCCACCTGTCAGGCTCTCATCTCTCCCCTTTGCCCGCGGAAGAGATTTTCAAGCCACCAGACAGCTGTTCTGGCGGCTTTTACGGGAGTTCGGAAAGGTGCCCAACAAGGAGCGTCGGCGATGCTGTCGGAGCCAAACCGGAAGTCGTCACTCACCACATCTTGACCCCCTTGGTAGCTATCTCTGGACCATACTCTTGCATGTAGATCCAAACTTGTGCCAGGAAGAATCCCAACTGCTTGGGGTCTCCACTGAATTTCATGCCAAAGGCTGGTGTCTTGCAACCTCTCTGCCTCGCTGGCACTGCACCCATGGGTGATGCAGGTTGGGCCACAAGGCTGGGTTCTGGAGCAGCTGCCACTACAGAGGGACCTGATGTGTCAATGTTCCGACTGATGAACCCAACCAAAGGAAGCACGGCCAAGACGATCCAATCTCTTAATGCAAAACTTTATTGAGTACATCATTTTAGCTCAGATGAGAGCAAAACCAGATCTAACCATTTCCCGCTCAAACCCACATAGTCAAAGTTCAGGTTCTCTCTCCCCTATATTAGACCAGGTCAAATTGTCCAATGGAGACTCCTGATATAGTTGTGAGAAAGTCTTTTGGCTCTGATAAACACCTGCCAAAACATCCATGGGTTTCATGGCTGGCATCTTGGTGTCTCCCCCTTCCCTGCCTCCATAGTTCATTGGCAAGCTGAGAAGCGATAATAGTTGCAACAGGAAAAAGCGTCTTTTGAAGCTTGACAGGCAGATCCCCCTAAAACATAGGAGATACCTCAAAAACAATAGTTACATTATTAATATCATATACTTTGAACTCCGACCTGGAGGTGCCATGGCTTCTGAGGGTATTTTGCATGGAATCTGCCTATTAAGCGATCTGCCTTAATGTTTTGGGCCTTGATCCATCTTGCCTCAGAAAGTGGGTAATCTTTCCATTGCACCAAGTATTGCAGTTTCCCTTTGTAGAGCCTAGAGTGTAAGATTTGTCTGACCTCGTAATGCCTCCCCCCCATGATTGGGCCTGGGACATCTTTTCCAACTGGTCTTAAGTTAGAGCCCTGGGCTGGTTTCAACAAACTGCAATGAAATACTGGGTGCACTTTTTCCAGTATCTTGGGCAATTTTAATTCCACCATGACTGGGTTAATCACTTTCACGATGGGGGAGGGTCCCACATACTTGGGACCCAGTTTCCTGCTGGGCAGCTTCAGTATTAAATATTTTGTGGACAGATACATCTTTTCTCCTATGTGGAACTCCGCAAGGGGAGTTTGTTTTTTATCAGCTTGCTTTTCCGGACTCTCTGTTGCTTTAGCTAGGGCCTTTTTTTACATTTCCTCATACGATTTGGAGAGAATCTACCCACTCCGTTAGGGACATTGATGAGGGAGGCTCTCTTGGGTACTCTGGCATAGGCACAAACTCCACCCCTGTGGCTATTTTAAATGGGGTAAGTCCAGTGCTGCTATGCACCATGTTGTTATAGGCCACCTCAGCAAATGGCAGGAGTTCTGCCCAGTTTGATTGCTGATAGTTGACATAGCAATATAGGTACTGCTCCACCATTGCGTTAGCTCATTCTACGGCTCCATTCATGCTAGGATGAAATGCAGAACTGAGCCCTGGGGAGGACCCTATTAGCTTTATGAATTCCCGCCAGAACTTAGCAGTAAATTGCACCCCTCTGTCTGAGATGATGCACTTTGGCACTCCGTGCAGTCGATAGATCTGCTGCAGAAACATCTTGGGTAGTTTCTGGGCTGACGGGAGGCTTGGGCAGGCTACAAAGTGAGCTTGCTTGGAGAACAGGTCAACTACAGTCCAGATTACGGTATTCCCCCCACTCTCTGGGAGCTCTACTATAAAGTCCATGGCTATTTCCTCCCATGGCAGGCAAGGGTGGCGCGTGGGAATCCCCCACAGGAACAGCCACCCGGCTGGGCCTACGTGGCTCGGCGGGTGGCCATGACCCACGGTATTTCCCAGTGGGTCGAGATTGTCGGATGGACTGCAATGTCACTTCTTCCTGGGAAAGAGCATCCGGGGAGTTGGAGGCCAGGCTGCTCGCCAAGACAGCGCGCCAAGGAGAAATGGGGATAGATCAAAGTCTGCACACTGCATGTGCAGCCCCGGGACATCCACTTGCCCTCCCAGAGCACCGCCGCCACCCCTCTCAGCCTCAGAGCAGCAGCAGCTGTGTCTCCACCAAAGGCCGGCTGCCCACCCACTGGGCCGCCCAGGCTTTGACACCGACCTCTGAAGGCAAGCGGGCATGGCGGACCACCGGGAAGGCTGCTACCTCCCTTACCCACGGCCGGCCGGCCCCGACATGCTTGCCTGCCTTCCACACAGCCTTCTGCTTGCCTGCCTTTGCAAGCTGGCCATGGGGACACCGGGAAGGCCACGTGGAAGGCAGGCAAGCATGTCAGGGCTGCGGGCCACGGGGAATGGAGTAGGGAAGGCAGGCTGGGACGGTGGGGGGGGAGGGGCAGCTAGGTAAGCCGCAACTTCGCAGGCTTACCTGGCAGGCAGATCAGGGGTGCAGTGCTTCAGGCAGGCAAGCTGCAGAGCAGAGACTGCGTGGGGTAGGGCGAGCGGGCGAGCGGCGACCGGGGGACTGGTTCGGGGGAGTGGCCAGTCAGCCGTCGCTACCGGTTCGGCGAACCAGGCCACATGTCTGCTAACGGTTCTCCCGAACTGGTCTGAACCGGTAGCATTTCACCCCTGAGGTTAACAACTTCCGCTCGAATGCTTTTATATTGGGGCATGCAGGACAGCACATCGGCTAGAAAGTTCTCCCCCCCCCCCAGGATGTACTTCAATGTGAATTCAAACCGATTGAAGTATTGAGCCCACCCCACCTTCTTGGGGGACGTTCAGCCTGTACCTGGAGAGGCATGACTGGGAAGCAACTCCAGTTGGGACGGGGACATGATTGGACCATGTGATGGACATGTAGGTGAAGGGGGAGGAACTTTGATTTTGATTTGGGTGTGGAAAACCTGGCGGCCTTTGAGATTTGGGTTTTTCCAGATGTGCCAAAATGACATCTCTAATAAAATGGAACTTTGAAGAAAATGCCTGCCTTGGAGTTTTACTTCTGCTGGGGGGGTTACTTGGAACCCTGACATTTATTTATTTTATTTTATTTATTTAGTGTTCTTATATGCCACCCTACTCCCTGGGGACTCAGGGCGGCGTACAACATTTAAAGAACAAACTAAACAATATAATAAATTAAAAACAATTTAAAAGAGTTTAAAAAGACATACAAACCATGCATACATGGGGGAGACCTAAGCTGTGGAGTTGTCTCAAAATCACCCTGCCTGTAGAAAGAGCCATGTCTTAATGGCTTTTCGGAAGGCCAGCAAGGTGGGGATAATTCGGATCTCTGGGTGTAGTTGGTTCCAGAGAACAGGGCCCCCCACAGAGAAGGCCCTACCCCTAGGCCCCGCCAGCCAGCATTGTTTGGCTGATGGGACCCGGAGGAGACCCACTCTGTGGGACCTAACTGGTCGAAGGGAAGTATGAGGTAGGATGCGGTCCCGGAGGTAACCTGGTCCTAAGCCATGTAGGGCTTTAAAGATGATAATCAACACCTTGAATTGCACCCAGAGACCAATGGGCAACCAGTGCAGCTGGCGGAGTATGGGTGTTATGTGGGTGTATCTTGAGACACCCACCACAGCACGCGCAGCCGCATTTTGCACCAGTTGAAGTCTCTGGATACTCTTCAAGGGTAGCCCCATGTAGAGCACATTACAGTAGTCCAATCTAGAGGTGACAAGGGCATGAGTGACCGTGAGTAGAGCCTCCTTCTCCAAGTATGGTCGCAATTGGTGCACCAGGCGAACCTGTGCAAAGGCTCCCATAGCCACAGCTCTAAGATGTTGGTCTAATTTTAGCTGTGGGTCTAGGAGAACTCCCAAATTGCGAACCCATTCCCAGGGAGTTAATTTTTCTCCCCCAAGAACCAAGGAGGGACAGTCGACATAGTCCTTAGGGGGCAATATCCAGAGCCACTCAGACTTGTCGGGGTAAAGCTTGAGCCTGTTCCTCCCCATCCAGATCCTGACATTGTCCAGGCATCGGCACATTACATCCACTGCCTCCCTGAATTGAAACGGGGTGGAAATGTAGAGCAGGGTGTCGTCAGCGTACTGTTGAAAACTCACCCCGTGTCGACGGATGATCTCCCCCAGCGGTGTCATCTAAATGTTGAACAGGATGGACGAGAGGACCGAACCCTGAGGCACCCCACAAGTCAGGGGCCTAGGAGACGACCTCTGTCCTCCTGTTAACACCGACTGCATCCTAGCGGCGAGGTAAGAGGCGAACCACAATAAAACGGTGCCTCCCACTCCCAACTCGCCGAGACGATGCAGAAGGATACCATGGTCGATGATATTGAAAGCCGCTGAGAGGTCAAGTAGCACCAAGATGGAAGAATTTCCCCCATCCCGGGCTCGCCAGAGATAATCCATCAGGGTGACCAAGGCAGTTTCTGTACTGTAGCCGCGCCTGAAACCCGACTGATAGGCATCTAGATGTTCTGTTTCATCCAAAAGTCGCAGAAGCTGAGTAGCCACCACCTTCTCCACAACTTTCCCTAAAAAAGGTAAGTTGGAGACCGGACGAAAGTTCTTCAAGTCAGCTGGATCCAGGGAAGGCTTCTTCAGGAGGGGTCTCACCACCACAACTTTTAACGGCTGCGGTACGGATCCCTCCCTCAAAGAAGCGATGACCACCGCCTGGATCCAGCCGCGTGTCACCTCCCTGCTGGCCGAGACCAACCAGGAGGGGCACGGGTCCAATAAACAGGTGGAGGCCCCCATCGCCCCCACGGCTCTGTCCACATCCTCGGGAGAAACAGGTCCAAACTCCTCCCACAACGGTGGACTAAGACTTGCCCCTGTCAACTCCATGGACTCTGCCCAGCCAGAGTCCA
The DNA here is from genome assembly GCA_023053685.1 of Diadophis punctatus similis. NCBI lineage: Eukaryota > Metazoa > Chordata > Lepidosauria > Squamata > Dipsadidae > Diadophis > Diadophis punctatus. The sequence continues at coordinate 2,029,284 of JALIGW010000079.1, read as the reverse complement.
GGTTCGACCGGATCCGAGCGACTTTATCCGACAGAAACTCTGCGAATTCCTCAGCTCTACCTTGCAAGTGTTCCTCGCTCCCCCCTTTAGCAAGGAGGGAGCGAGTCACCCTAAACAAGGCGGCTGGGCGAGAATCTGCGGACGCAATAAGAGCGGAAAAATAAGATCGTTTTGCCGCCCTTATCGCCACTAAATAAGATCTGATGTAAATTCTTAATAGTGTTCGGTCAGATCCGGTTTTGCTGGATCTCCAGTGGCACTCCAGACATCTCTTCTGGCGTTTCATCTCCCGGAGCTCCTCGGTAAACCAGGGAGCTTTCCGGGATCCACTGCCACGGAGAGGTCGCGAAGGCGCAATCCAGTCTAATGCCCCTGATGCTGCGGTGTTCCAAGCAGCCACCAGGGAATCAGCCGAATTGCGTACCAGGGTTTCAGGTATTTCCCCAAGTTCCCTCTGGAATCCTTCCGGCTCCATTAGGCGCCTGGGGCGGAACCACCTAGTCGGTCCCACCTCCCTGCGGGGGAGGAGTGGAGCTGCGAAATCCAACCTCAGTAGGAAATGATCTGACCATGACAGAGGGGTGATGACTATGTCCCTTATCTTCAGATCATCTCTCCACTGCCCCGAGAGAAACACTAGGTCGAGCGTGTGACCACCCTCATGAGTCGGACCCTGGATTACTTGGGTCAGGTCCATGGTTGTCATGGAATCCATGAACTCCTGAGCTATCCCAGAGGTTTCACCAGCAGAAGGCAAGTTGAAGTCCCCCAGCACCATAAGCCTAGGGAACTCAACTGCCAGGCCGGCTACTGCCTCGAGCAGCTCAGGCAGGGCCTTGCTAACGCAGCTGGGAGGCAGGTACGCTAGACAAAGGCCCACCTGTACCCCTAAGTCCAACTTCAGAAGGAGCGTCTCACACCCAACAATCTCCAGGGCAGGGATCCTACGAGGATGCAGGTTTCCGCGCGTTATTATTGCCACTCCTCCCCCCCTTCCCTGGGGTCGGGAATGATGCTGCACTGAGAACCCGTCTGGGCATATCTCGGAGAGAGCTACTCCCCCCTCCTGGCCCAGCCAGGTCTCAGTTACACAAACCAGGTCAGCCCCCTCTTCTGTGATTAAATCACGTATCAGGGGGGCTTTGTTGGTGATTGACCTGGCGTTAAGCAGCAGCATCCTGAGCCCAGGGCCCTGAACACCCTGGTTGCCAGGTACTCGGGATGAGCAAGATGGAACCACATCGGAGGGGCCGGAACAAGGGATCGCTTGTACACAGCGAGGTCTTATTCCCCGAGAGCGGCCCACCCCTCTGCTCCCGCCATACCTGCCTCTTCCCATTATGACTGAGATGTTCCGGCTCTCGTCCCTACCAGAGACCCCCTCCCCTTCCCCATTGGTCCCCCTCCCATCCTGCAGGCCATCCATACCATACATACTGGGCTGGGTAAAAGAGCCCGGACCCCCTCCGCTTCTGTTTGTACACTCAGCAAAGGGGGGCCAAGCCTTGGTTCCCAGCTCCCTCATATTATCTTCTAAAATTTCTAAAATTCATTCTACTCATTCATGGCACAGTCATAACATTCTCAGTCATACAACATTAATCACTTCCGGGGTACAGTTTGCAATAAATAGAATAATAAAAGTCATAATAATGGAGCCTATAAGTAGGCGGAGGGTGCACCCCCCCAAGTTAGCTCCCAGTCCTTGGATCCTGTATTCAGGTCCACCGTGGTCATTAATAAACGTCCGGATTTTACTATGATGTACCACTGCTCTCTCGCTGATACTGGCATCCGCGAGGCTCAAATCCAAAGTACCACTCCGGAGTGTTCTCCCTGGAGTCCAAGGTCTTACTTTTGCTGCTCGAAAACTCCCCCCGGAGCCCAAAGCGGTAGCCCGGGCCACACCGATCAAAAAAGGCCACGTCGCCACCCAAGTCACAGCAATGGTGGTAGTTATCGCATATGAGTAGGGCTGCAATCGGGGGGGGGGGGAGTTATCTTCATAGTCCTGTGTTGCATTTCGGGGAGTCAATAGTCCAGGGACATTAACCCGAATCTCCTTTTAAAAAATCAACCCAGCTCCCTGCTTCGTGGGGTGCTGTCCGGGGTCCTGAGCCCCGGGCGCCAGCCTGATTGCCGGGAGGCGTAAAGACTCAGGGAAGATGGAGGAGAAGACGGCAACCACGGAAGGAGCTACAGGGACTAGCTTATAGGTCATCCTCGAGACCATCTACTCCCCTTCGGAGAGCATGGTGGCAGCAGCGGAGGCCGTGGAGGCTGAGCGTCAGTGAGGCGCCTGGCCCAAAGAGCTGGCACCCTGGCAGATTGCTCAGCTGGATCCTTCCCAATGGGGCAAAGCCGCGGGAGATGTGCTGTCTCAGGAGTTGACAGTCAGGGCGATGCTTCAGGAGCCCAGGATTGCAACCGGGAGAGTGGAGCGCACATGGGTCTTTGAGTGGAGAACGACGAGACCTCCTGAGCCCAGCGATTCTAGGAAATGGGGTCCCCCGCCGCCGTTGTGGAGCCAGTTGCTAGCAGGTCTTCCAGAACAGTTTGACCAACTCAGCATGGGGAGTGTCGCCCAGTCTCCCCCAAGCGGCCAGCCCAGCTGGGTCATGGCCCAACCCACGTTCACCTTCCTGGACCAAGGAATCATGACCATCCAGTAGAGCTTCGACTTCGTGTCAGCCCCACCTTTTGGGGCTGCTATTTGGGCAGAGGGAACCTCGCGCTGTTGGGGAAACATCACAAGCCGACAATCGCCCTTGCAAAGACTGGACGTTTGTCTTCACGATGGCCAATTGCCTAGTGGGAGTCATCAGGCAGATGTGCAAAGCACCGAGTAGCTGAGCAATCATGACTTGAGGAACGGAACACCGGGAGATGGTGGAGTCGTGGGGTGGGGCGTGCTACATGCTAAATAGGTGGAGGGAGCACTGGGAAGTTGCTGCTGACAAGGTTCTCATTCATGTAATGATGGTTGGTGAGTGCCAGGAGTTGGTGAATTAAAGGATTTCGTGTGCAGGACGAGCGTGTTTGAGCCTTTTTATTCCAACAACTTCCTGGAACCTGACACTTCGTTTCACTCAGCACAAAGCAGATTACGCCTTAGCCTCCCTCACCGGGCCCAGTCCACCAGAATGACAGCTCCTGTGGGAATTGGTGCCACGCAGCAGCAAGGGCCTCTAGGCAAATCCAGCCCGGGATTGCAGGGGGAACCGTTGGGGCTGCCGAGACCCAACACCCCCCCTTGCCAGATGGCCATCAGACTGCCTCCAGTTGATCAAATCCCCCCTGGCTGGGCCTTGTACCATGGCCAGGGGTGGGTGCAGTACCAGTGGATGCCAGGTCTGACCCCACAGCCTATACCGGCCCCGCAGCCTGCACCACCAGCCACCCCTCCCCCACGGTTCAGGGCGACTTTCAACGGAACCCCGGGAAAGCTGCCCTATTTCCTGAACTGGATTTGGTCCCACCTCAACCGCTATGGGGACCAGTACCAGACTGATCAGGATATAGTTTTGGCAATTGCTGATAATATGATGGAGGGAGAGGCAGAGGAGTGGATAGCCCAATTACACAATGAAGCAGCCCCAGAACTAGAAGATGCTGATGAGTTTGTGCAACTGCTCCAGGTCCGATTTGAAGATACGGCCCACAGAGAGGAAGCTGAAGCTGAAATCAAAAGCCTGAAGCAAGCGGGCTGACCCCCAAAAGAATTTGTCTGGGAATTCCGAAGGCTGGCCGGAAAATTGAGAGACTGGCCTGAATGCCACTTCATCTACCACTTCAAAGAAGCGCTGGCCCAGGACCTCAGGCAAGCTTGCGCCTACAGGGGGGACTCGGACTGCATACAGGACTGGTACCAGATGGCCATAGCCATGGACCTAGAGATCCACCCGCACCGGAAGCCCACCCCAGAGAAACCAGCTGAGAGGGCCCTGGGTCGCCGAGCCCCTGCAAAGCCGGCTGAAGCGCCGCAACCGGCACCACCAGGAACAATCAAGTGCTTCTGATGTGGTCAGCACAGCCACCGAGCGTCCAAGTGCCTGGCTCCAACCCCAGTCCCTCAACTCTGGACTCCATCAGCGCCCTAGGGAAGGAAAACCCAGAGGAAACCGCCAGACAAGGGAAGGATCGCCCTACAAGCTGTTGAGTTCCTCCCCTTTCTGCTGGAGGGGAGGACACTCCAGCTTCAAAACCCCCTCCGGGCTCTGCCAGCAAGAGCAGTGGGGAAGAGGATCCGATGGTAAGTGAAGCTATCCACCCCTTCTCCATTAAGTCCCGGATAGTAGTGCCAAGAACTGGGGCCCAGGGAGACGTAGAGGCCATCATAGACACCGGTTGCACCAGGTGTCTAATCAGCCTCCCAACTGTCCAACAGCTAGGGATAAGCACGAACCCCTGGTGCACCCGATACACTTTGAGCAAGTTGATGGGACACTAATAGGCGGACCCCCAGCCACTTTAGTCACAGAGCTCGTTAGACTGGAGATGGGATGACACCGGGAGCTCATACGTTTCGTAGTAGCCCCCAAAATGACTGAATCGATCATACTAGGTCTCACTTGGCTGGACAAGTGGGGCTTGACCATCACGTGGGAAGATGGCTACTGAAAGCTAAAAATAGGCATTGGCCTACTGCCGCCAATTCCTCCAAATAAATGCCAACAGGGACCGATCCCCAGCAGCCATAGCCGGCTGGAAAATGCTGCAGCCAGCACAGATGGGCTACCTGGCTGTCCCCAGGTGCCCAAGGAATATCAGGATTTGACAGGCGCCTTTAGCAAGCACGACTGCAACTTCCTCCCCCCTCACCACCCTACTGACTGTGCGATTGAGTTCGTACCGGGAGCCAAGTTGCCAAAGCCCAAGATGTATGCCATGACCCCTAAGGAAATGACTGAATTGAGAAAATACATCGACGCCAATTTAGCTAGGGGCTTCATTCAACCCGACAAATCCAAAGTGGCGGCCCCGGTGCTGTTCAAAGAAAAAAAAGACAGGGGGATGAGGCTTTGCATGGATTTTCATGGAATTAATGCCGTGTGCATGGAGAACGCTTACCCCCTCCCCTTAATGAAAGATATGCTAAGCCATTTAGCAAAGGGCAAAGTGTTCACCAAGGTGGACCTAAGAGAAGCCTACTACCAGGTACAGATTAAGGAAGGGGATGAATGGAAGACCGCATTCAACTGCCCGCTTGGCAGCTTCCAATTTAAGGTCATGCCGTTTGGGCTCCAAGGGGCCCCTGCAGTATTCATGCAGCTAATCAACGAGGTGCTGCATGAACATCTGTACAAGGGGGTCCTAGTCTATCTGAATGACATTCTCATATTTAGTGAGACACTGGAAGAACACGTTCAATTAGTGCCGCAGGTACTGAAAAAACTCCTAGCTGCAAATCTCTATGCGGTTTTCCAAATGCGAGTTCCATAAGACTTTCCTAGACTACCTGGGCTACCGAGTGTCAAAAGAGGGGATCGAGATGGATCCAGGGAAAGTGAAAGCAGTGTTGGACTGGCAACCCCCATGCACCCGCAAGCAACTCCAGAGCTTCCTGGGGTTCACAAACTTCTATAGGCAATTCATTCTGGCTTTTGCAGAAGTAGCCCTACCCCTGACGAAATTACTGAAAACAGGGGGCCACCTTACGAAACCGCTTCCAACCCAACCGCTGGCCTGGTCGCTAGATTGCCAAAAAGCATTCTAAAAATTAAAAAGACTCTTCGCCGAGGAGCTGATTCTTCAGCACCCCGACCCTGAGTGACAGTTCATTGTTAAAGCCGACGCCAGTGACGTAGCCGTGGCAGCGGTGCTTTTGCAAAAGGACCCACAGTGTCAGCTCTTGCCCTGTGCATATGTGTCCAAAAAACTCACCAACACCGAGAGACAGTGGGCAATATGGGAGAAGGAGGCTTACGCAGTCCACTGGGCTCTCCGTTCCTGGAGGCACTTCTTAGAGGGGAGTAAAGTGCCTTTTGAGGTCTGGACTGATCACAAAAACCTCAAGGCACTAAAGACCCCCCGTAAACTCTCCCCCAAACAAGTCCGCTGGGCGCAGTATTTTAAATAGTTCAACTTTGAGCTAAAATACCTCCCAGGGGGAAAAAACCTGCTAGCAGATGCACTATCCAGAAAGCCACAATTCAATAGTCAAAGGGAGGAAGTCGTCCATGCGATCATCCCCCCTTCTCAACAAGCTGTGCAAGTCACCACCAGGAGCCAAACCAAACGCCAAAATGACCCCAGAGCGATGCAAATAACAGCCGCGCTAAAAGCTGCACTCCCAGCCGATCAGTGGTTTAATGAAAACCAGGACATCCTGACCATGAGAGAGGGACTAGCTTGGAAAGGGTCCAAACTATATGTCCCCACCAGCTTGAGGCTGCAAGTCTTGCTGCGCAGCCACGACTCCCAACTGGCCGGTCACTTCGGCTTCCTAAAAACCCTCCACTTAGCCCAGAGGCAATTCTGGTGGCCGAATATGAAAGCCAATGTGGAGGACTATGTAAAAAGTTGTGCTACTTGCACCACTATGAAGATGAGACCAGGAAGACCTCCCTGACTTCTCCAACAAGTAGCTGACCCCAGCCAGCCCTGGGAGGAGATCACTATGGATTTTATAGTTGAGCTCCCAGAGAGCGGGGGGAATACAGTCACCTGGACAGTGATCGACTTATTCTCTAAGCAAGCCCACTTTACTGCCTGCTCTGGGTTACCCTCGGCCAGGAAACTGGCTAAAATGTTCATCAAGCAGATCTACCAACTGCACGGAGTGCCCCGCCGAGTAATCTCAGACAGAGGCGTTCAGTTCACCGCTAAATTCTGGAGAGAATTCCTGAAATCCATCGGGTCGACTCAAGGACTTAGCTCGGCTTTTCATCCAAGCCCGAACGGAGCCGTAGAACATATGAGGGGTGTATGGGGTGCTCAGGGAGGGGTAGCACCTCTGGTGTAAGGGCATGTGATGTCCTTTTATGGCAGCTCAGTTTAGGGCAGTTTTTAGGGCAGCTCGTTCACCTTTGGTCCCCACCTGTCACTCAGCTCTCACCTGTGGCTCCTAGCAGCTGTAGCATGTGCAGCGGCCACACCCCGGGCAACAGCTTCAACAGGCTGGCCAAACCAGGTTGAGAGTAGCCGTTGGGTCATTGACCTTCGGTGAGATAGTGACTTGTCTATCCCAAGCATGTGAAGACAGATTCCGGCAGACTGAGCGGATGAAATCTACTAGAATAGGACAACGGTCATGAAGGTGGTCTCTGCAAGCGATGTGGTACGCTAAGAGCACGGCAAGACATGAAAGATGCCCTGGTCAACCACTGCGTCAAGCCCATCTCCAACTGTCTCGACTCTTGTCCTGCTATTGGAGCAAGATGGAATCTGGGAAGAGAGAGTGAGGCTGACTATGCGCACCTCTCCCTCACTTTAATCCAATTCACACGCAAGTCTTGACATCCCCCCCAATTCCTGTGAAAAGTCCTGTGGCAATGGGCGAACGACAAAGCAGCAGGTGTGGATACCCTGGGAGCTGTAGTTGCGGACCTGCACACAGGCGACTCAGGTCTAATGGTCGTCTTCTTGCTGACCAAAGCAACAGCTGAATTCGCCGTCTACCTGAGTGACTGAGCAGCCCTCTTTAGGACCACACTGCTCACCTCCATAGTAAGAGGAAGGGGCTAGAAAAGGTGCCCTAAACATTGTTGCTTTATAGAACCCTGTCCAGCTTGCTGCGGTTGGAGGGGATCCCATTTCATGCGGTTGAATAACAAAATTTCAAAGGAAACGTAAGGTGACACCACTCACCATTGGCACATGGAACGTACGCACGCTTCAAGACAACCCCTTAGCAAATCGACCAGAAAGAAGAACAGCCCTGGTCTCCAGAGAGCTTGCAAGATTTAACATCGATATTGCGGCCCTGTGTGAAACTCGTCTAGCCAACGAAGGCCAGCTCACAGAAACAGGAGGTGGTTATACATTCTTCTGGTGTGGACGCAGCAATAACGAACGCCGTGAATCTGGAGTTGGCTTTGCGGTTAAAAATCATCTTGTCTGCAAACTTGCCAGTCTTCCCAAGGGAGTGAATGACCGACTCATGACACTGCATCTCCCACTACCGAGAGGAAAGCATGCCACACTGATCAGTGCCTACGCACTCACAATGACGAACCTGGATGAAGTAAAGGACAAGTTTTATGAAGATCTCGATGCCCTACTTTCATCCGTGAAGCACACCGACAAGCTGATTCTACTTAGCGATTTTAACTCGAGAGTAGGATCCGATCACTCTGCCTGGGATGATGTCATTGGAAAAAATGGAATTGGCAAATGTAACAGCAATGGCCTATTATTACTGAAGACATGTGTGGCTCACGATCTGATCATCACCAATACCATCTTTCGCCTGCCCACTCGCAAAAAGACGTCCTGGATGCACCCACGCTCCAAGCACTGGCATCTTATTGATTGTGTCATTGTGTGGAGGAAAGACAGACAGGATGTAAGGGTGACCAAGGCCATGCCGAGTGCTGACTGTTGTACTGACCATAGACTCATCATCTCTAAATTAAGCTTTCACATCAAGCCAAAGAGACGTCCACAGGGAAACAAAGCTGTGATGAAACGGATCAAAGTCAGTAAACTGAGAAACCCCAACACAGCAGCTTCACTAGCAGAAGATCTTGACAACCAACTCTCAGAGCTGCAATTAGAGGGAAATGCTGAGAAGGACTGGGAACACTTTCGGGATATTGTGCACTGTTCTGCACTAAAGGTTCTAGGACCCTCACACAGGAAACAGCAGGACTGGTTTGATGAAAATGATGAAGAGATCAAGGCCCTACTTGCTGAAAAGCACCATCTTCACCGTGCTTATCAGAACGACCCATCGTCAACAGCCAAGAAAAATGCCTTCAACAACACTCGCAGGACCGTACAGAGCAAGCTTCGCAAGATGCAGGACTCCTGGTTGAGTACCAAAGCAGATGAAATTCAAAGGTTTGCTGATAGAAACGATGTTAAATGATTCTACGAAGCCCTTAGATCCTTGTATGGACCTCAGCCCTCAGGGAGCTCCCCTCTACTGGACTCAGATGGTGCAACTCTCATCACTGAGAAGACTCTGATCCTACAGCGATGGGCTGAGCACTTCCAATCTGTATTGAACCGCCCATCTTCCATCAACAACGAGGCGATCGACAGAATGCCCCAGGTGGATATCAACCACAGCTTGGACTCCCCACCATCAAAGACTGAAACCCTACAGGCCATCATCCAGCTGTCCAGTGGCAAGGCCCCAGGATTTGATGCGATACCAGCGGAGGTCTATAAGGATGGTGGTGCAGTGCTTGTCGACAAACTCACTCAGCTGTTCCAATCTTTTTGGAATCAAGGATCCATTTATCAGGAACTGAAAGATGCATCCATCGTACACCTCTACAAGAGGAAAGGGAATTGACAAGTCTGTGATAATCATAGAGGAATAGCACTGCTTTCCATCGCAGGCAAGATCCTTGCACGAGTGTTGCTGAACCGCCTGACTGACCACCTGGAACAGGGTTTATTACCCGAGGCACAGTGCAGTTTCCGCAAAGAGCATGACACTGTGGATATGATCTTCGCAGCCCGACAGCTCCAAGAGAAGTGTCAAGAGCAGAATCGTGAATTTTACACCACCTTCGTGGATCTCATTAAGGCCTTTGACGCTGTCAGTCGTGAAGGTCTGTGGCGCATCATGTCAAAATTTGGGTGCCCTGATAAATTCATCCTGATGGTACGTCAGTTTCACGATGGTATGATGGCCCATGTTCTAGACGATGGAGAAGCTTCAGAGGCCTTTTCTCTTACAAATGGCGTCAAGCAAGGGTGCTTGTTGGCACCGACCTTGTTCAGCATATTGTTTTCAGCCATGCTGTCAGATGCCTTCCAGAACAGTTCCTTGGGAGTTAGCCTGAGATACAGGACCGATGGGAAACTGTTCAACCTGCAAAGACTCCAGGCTGTCACCAAGATAAAGGAGACTGTGCTACGTGACCTTCTCTTTGCTGACGACTGTGCCCTGAATGCTGGATCAGAGCAGGAAATGCAAGCCAGTGTGGACAAATTTGCAGCATCACGCAACAACTTTGGTCTCCTTATCAACATAAAGAAGACCGAGGTGATGCATCAGCCAGCTCCGAAAGCCAAATACCAAGAGCCCACCATCACAGTGAAGGGACAAAAGCTGCAAGCAGTGGACCAATTTACATACCTTGGCAGCACCCTCTCCTGTGCAGTGACAATTGACATTGAGGTCAACTGCAGAATCGCCAAGGCAAGTTCTGCATTTGGCAGATTATTGACCAACGTGTGGGACCACCATGGAATAAGCCTTGCTACAAAGCTCAAAGTCTACCGAGCAGTAGTGCTAACTACCCTCATGTATGCGAGTGAGACTTGGACTGTATACAGGAGGCATGCTAGGCAATTGAATCACTTCCACATAATCTGCCTCTGTAGAATTCTGAGGATCCGGTGGCAGGATAAGGTGCCAGACACAGAAGTCCTCTCCAGAGCAGGCCTGCCATCAATTCCCACCCTGCTGATGAAAGCCCAGACACACTGGGCAGGCCATGTTGCAAGGATGCCAGACCATCGCATCCCTAAACAGCTCCTCTATGGTGAGTTGTCTAAAGGAAAGCGATCGCACGGGGGACAAAGGAAGCGATACAAAGACTCGTTAAAAGCCTCCTTCAAGTCCCTCGATATCGACACCACCTCCTGGGAAACCCTGGCACAAGATCGATCAACATGGCGCATGCTGATCCACCAAGGCTGCCAAATATCTGAGGACAGAAGAACAGCCATAGCAGAAAAAAAGCGAGCACTCCGCAAAGCCAGAGCTGCAAATGCTGCGACAATGGTGCCCACACATGTCTGCCCAACATGTGGCAGAACATTTCGTGCCCGTATAGGCCTTACCAGCCACCTGCGGACACATCGTAAACAGCCCACAACCTGATAGATGTCAAGGTCCTCTTCGAACACGATGGACGAACATCATCAGAACATACGAACGCCATAGTAGAGCAGTACATAAGATGCTATGTGGATTACCAACAAGAAAACTGGGCAGATCTGCTGCCTTTCGTGGAAGTGGATTACAACAACGCAGTGCATAGCAGCACCGTACTAACCTCCTTTGAAGTCACTAGCGGCATGGAATTTGTTCCCATGCCCAAGTTGCCGAGAGAGCCGCCCTCCTCCATGACTCTAGCCGAATGGATGGAGACGCTCAAGAGGGGTTGGGAAAACACCAAGAAAGCACTAGCAGAGGCAGCAGAAGCATACAAGAAACAAGCAGATAAATGCCGATCTCTTCAACCCCCTTTTGCATGGGAGATCGCGTTTACCTGTCCACCAAATACATTAAATTGAAATTGCCCAGCAGAAAGTTAGGACCTAAGTTCTTAGGACTGTTTTCAATAGTGAAAGTAATTAACCCAGTAACAGTTCAACTTAACCTCCCACGCCTATTAGGGAAAGTACATCCAGTCTTCCACAGCAGCTTGCTGAAGCCTGCTGTTAGTTCAAGACTGAGACCACAGGACCGCCCAGCACCTAAACCGATGGTAGTGCAAGGTTTAGGCATTATGGCATAATTTAACCATTATGAGGTTAAGAAAATTTTGGACTACAAATTGCATAGGGGTCGTTTGCAGTATTTGGTCCATTGGAAAGGATACCCTTTGTCTGCAACTACCTGGGTTAAGAACTGGGATGTGAAGGCAGATAGGCTAGTGAAACAATTCCACGATAAATTCCCTAATAAGCCAAAGGGTCCTCCTGGGGGGGGGGGGGAAGAGGCAGTTAGGGACTGACTGGACTAACCTCCTACATTTATCTCATTTCAGGACATGCTCATCGGCTGAGGGGGGGGGCAGCCTGTCAGCCCTGGAAGCCATCTTTTACTTTGGATCTTCAGGGCTGCCATACTTGGTGGATGGGCATGCTGTGGGAAATGGGAGGGGTGGATGGAGACAGGGTGAGATGTATAGCCATAACAACATTCTTTTCCCTGGGAGTCAAGGACGTTCAGCCTGCACCTGGAGAGACGTAACTGGGAAGCAACTCCAGTTGGGACAGGGACATGATTAGACCATGTGATGGACATGTGGGTGCAGGGGAAGGAACTTTTATTTTGATTTGGGTGGGGAAAACCCGGCGGCCTTTCAGATTTGGGTTTTCCCAGATGTGCCAATATGACATCTCTAATAAAATGGAACTTTGAGGAAAATGCCTGCCTTGGAGTTTTACTTCTGCTGGGGGTGTTACTTGGAACCCTGACACTTCCTTTTCCCCGACCCCAAGGGACCATTGGAGTCTTGGTGGGTCACCATAGCTCTCTGCATCTCCCAGCCATTCAGAGAGGTCCAGTCCCAGAGGGGGTTTCAAAGACACCTCCCCCCCAGGCTTCGATCTCCTCCTGATTGCTCCCTAAGTGGACATTGTGTGCACTGTCCCCACAGTAGAGGAAACATCCTCTCTGGATTGACCACAATTGCAATTCTAGCCTAATGTCAGACCTGCCCCAATCCGACCCCTTAGGAAAGAAACACCCTTGACTCCATTTAGTTGAAGTGACAGGTTCTTTTACTAAAAGATGCTGGCTGCAGTATAGTCGGGCTAGAACTGAATTTCTGAAACTGAAAAACTGAAAGCAGAGCTGTTTAACTCATTCTTTGCATCAGTCTTCTGATGCAATATATTTGGGTATACCAGGGAAATTCGACAGGAAAAAACATATAACCCTTCCCTGGTACAAGCTGATGTAGGAGGAGAGCCTGTGGCTTGGAGGTTAAATCTACTGCCTTACAGGCAGGCTGCCCAGGTTCGAATCCCAGTAAGGTTATGGCTAGCTGATGAGAGCTAAATAGCTTGAAATAGATCTATACTAGTCTCCCTTTTTCATTATCAGCAATACACACACACACACACACACACAGTTTTTTTGGAGTATAAGACACACCTTCCCCCCCCCTAAAAGAGGGTGAAAATTTGGGTGCGTCTTATACACCGAATGTAGCCCCACCCAGCCTCTGAAACGGAGGTTTCAGGGGCTGAAAAAATCCTCTGAAACGGAGGTTTCAGAGGCTGGAAAAGCAAGGCGCAGAGCTCACAACCAACAAACCTGTTGCTAAAGTTCACCTCTGGGAACAGCTGTTTGGGGGTATTCCGGGAGGCCGATTCACCCACCAATCAGCTTTTTTCTTATTTTCCTCCCCAAAAACTAAGGTGCGTCTTATATTCTGGTGCGTCTTATAGTCCAAAAAATACGGTGTGTGTGTGTGTGTGTGTGTGTGTGTGTGTAGTTTTTCCTTTATTTTCTCTTTTATTTTTTTAACATTTTAAAAAATATTTTATTAGATTATAGAATAAAATACAAAAATACAAAAGCAAATAGTAGGACACAGTGGGGAGGGGAAGGAGAAAGAAAAGTGACAAGGGGAAGGGGAAAAGAAAAAAAAGGTGTTGGCTTCCGACTCCCTCTGTTGCAGTAGAATAAAGCAGTAACATCGAACCTCAACTTTCTACTTTTCCATAATAGTATAAACTAGCCATTTCTATAACAACAAATCAATCTAATCAGTAAAACCTAAAATCAAAGTTTCATTTTTTTCCACCTCAAGCACAAAGTCCAGAAGTGGTCTCCATGTAGAAACAAAAGTACTTATATTCTTTTATTTGATCAAAACGGTCAATTTAGCCATCTCTGCCAACTCCATCAGCTTCTGTAACCATTCGTCCATAGTGGGAATCAAAATGTCCTTCCATTTTTGTGCAATCAGTAGTCTTGCTGCTGTCAACATATATAAGGTCAAAGTTCCATTTTTTCCCTCAAGTCTTTTTCCATTAAGCCCCCCCAAAAAAGTTTCTGGTTTCATCTTTATCTTCACTTTAAGAATTTTCTGTATTAAAATATGAATCCTACTCCAATATTTCTTTGCTTTATCACATGTCCACCATAAATGATAAAAGGTCCCTTATTTGCTTTTACATTTCCAACATTCGTTTGAAATACCTTTATACACTCTAGATAATTTATCTGGTGTTAAATACCGGCGATACATCATCTTATAAAAATTTCCCTCATCTAAGTCATTTATGAAGATATCGAAAAGTACTGGGCCTAAGACGGAACCTTGTGCTACCCCACTGCTTACTACCCTCCATGTAGTTGCAGTTCCGTTAAGGACTACTCATTGAGTACGGTTTGTCAGACAGTTACAAATCCATCTGGTGGTGATGCTATCTATCCCACATTTTCCTAGCTTACCAAGAAGTAGGTTGTGGTCTACTTTGTCAAATGCCTGACTGAAATCCAAGTTTATTATGTCCGCAGCATTTCACTGGTCTACTAATTTAGTCACTTTGTCAAACAATGAAATAAGATTGGTTTGGCATGATCTGTTTTTAACAAACCTGTGCTGGCTGCTAGTTATAACTTTATTTGTTTCTAGATGTTCACAGATCTGTTTTTTGATCTCCAGCATCTTCCCAGGTACAGGTTAGGCTGATTGGTCTGTAGTTTCCTGGGTGCCTCTAGATACCAGGATTGACCTCCTTCTCTTCCTTAGAAGTCTTTGCTTGCACTGTATAAATTTGCATGATGATTCTTTTAGCATATTTTTATTATGGCTACTAGGAAGTATAAAGTTGTATGCAATCTCATATTTATTTATATGTGCATTTTTCAATGTGTTTTCATACAATGATCTGCTCTGGATGTTTTATATAGGTATAAAAATGGTTCAGTATGATTGTGGTAGGTTTTTGAAAGTATTCTATACAACTAGAACATGTCTTTCCATCATAATTTTTCTTGTATTTATTTTTCCTGCATCTCTCATATATATTCTGAAGAAAAAAATCAGGTGTAAAGTTCATATACTGTATATTTGGTTCTGAAGAGAATTTTACACAGATAATTTTGAAGCATAATTCACAATTGCTTTGTTCCAATATAAGAATAGATCAATTTAATATAAATCTAAAGCATTTAAAAGGTGTCCTAAAATTACATATTACATATTAGACACTGCTCACTTTCCGTTTTTCTTAATATGAAAAATTGCAACATATCATGGTCAATTTCCACCAATGTTCCTGCTAACTCCTCTTCATCAGCTAAATTCTCCCTCTTGATTAATAAAGGGTGTTAGGACTCTGTCCAAACGGTTGGGTTTGCTAATATATAAACAAGCCACAAATCAATGTTTATGTGAATATAGGTAATATTGCTTTAAATGCATTGTAAGCTTTCTGATTACTATAAAAGGGAGCTAGAGAACAGGCTCGCTCTCCCTGCTGACTCTCTCTGCTGATTGTCTCTGCTGATTCACTGCTGATTTATTGAGTAATTGACTTCGTGTCTGTGAAAGTACTGTGAAGAGCTGCTGTGTATAGCGTAACTATCTGTGATAGTATAGATTTGTTTGTTAGCTGTAATCTTTGTTTGCTAATTAAGACAAAGACAGGCTAGTAAGAAGATTCTTCGTACTGACTGACTTAACGTGTATGACTTGGACTTCTTATTTGGACTTTGCTAATTCTTTGAGTAAACTATTTGTATATACTTTAAACGTATCTGTTTATTGACGGAATCATATCAACTCATATCAACTGCAACATCACATTTTGCTGTTCACGTGCTTAAGAGCACAAATTCCTTAACATAGGTTATGGGCCCAGTGGTATGTTGCTAGTAAGATATTGAGTAGTGTGAACATTCAGTTATAATATACAGACAGTTAAAGTAGTATTGCATTAATAATGGCACAAGGAAAGTCAACTTGTTTATCCATGATAACCCGGCTGGATGGTACCAACTATGTTTCTTGGTCTACGAAATGCAGCCTGCTTCTAAGAAATGAAGGCTTATGAACTTTAATAACTAATCCACCGGATACAGCCGTTTGGGATGCAACAAGAGGTGAAGATGCAAAGAAAATAGCTGACTTTAACCGTGACAATGATAGAGCTTTAAGCATAATTGGACTGGCACTGAATGACCAGCAGCTTGTCCATATTCATGGAGAAGAGTCTGCTGCAAAGTGTTGGGACATATTAAAAAAGATTTATGTTCGTGATAGTGTGGGTGCACACATACACCTTACACGTAAGCTGTTTAGAGCTCATTTGATGAAGGGAGGTGATATGTTAGCTCATTTGGAATACATGAAAAAGACTTTGCAAGAACTGCATGAAAAAGAATTAATTTTTTCAGAATTGCATCAAGTGTATATAATTCTTTCTTCATTGGACAAGAGTTACGATGATTATGTATCTTCATTAGAAGTTTTGACCAGAGATTAACTTACATTACCTGGCATAACTGGAAGACTAATTGAAGAGTCCAGAAAAAGAGAAGATAGAAAGCAGATGAGAGCAAAACAACCACAAGAAGAAGAGAAAGCATCTTCTAATGTTTATTTTGTTAGAAAATGTTACACTTGTGGGGCTAAAGGACATATAGCTAGATTTTGTAAAAAGAATAAAAAACAGAATGTCAGTAATGGGCAGAGAGCATGCAAAAATGTTAGTTTAACTATGCCAAATGTAACTAACAAAATAAACCATGATATATGGGTGATTGATAGTGGGGCTACACAATGCATAACAAACAATAAGGAAAAGTTTGTTAAAATGGATAAAAGTAGTCAACATGTTGCATTAGCTAATGGATGGAAGATGAGGGCAAGTGGAGAAGGAAATGCATATTGTTTAAGGCTTAATGAAAAACTGCCAATGCTTTATATGCCTAGACTAGTATTTAACCTATTATCTGTTAAAGTATTAGTAAAAGCAAGTTATACTGTAACATTTATGGATGATAAATGTCTAATCCAAAAGCAAGGAAAAGATGTTATAGCGAGGTTAGAAAATGGTTTGTTTTTACTGCATGATAACCCAGTAAGTAATGCTAATTCAGTGTTTGAAAACAAACAACCACATAACAACTGTATTCACTTACTTCATAGACGTATGGGGCATTTGAATTTTACATTGCTGAAGAAAACTGTGGAATTAGCTAATGGTATTAAACTACAACCATGTTCTAAGTATTTAAACTGTAATGTCTGTAATCAGGAGAAAAGTAAAGTTACTCCTGCAAACAGATATAATGGATTTAAAACTACAGCACCATTAGAGGTAGTATTTGTAGACTTAATTGGTCCAAAGAAACCCAGTTTGGGTGGAGCTTGCTATATTCTGAGTATTGTAGACCATTATTCTAGATATGGTTTCTGTTACCTAATGAAATCTAAATCAGAAACATATCAGCATTTCTCAAATTGGTTGAGATTTGTAGAGAGAAAACAGAAAAGTAAAGTAGTAAGTGTTGTCACAGATAATGGAACTGAGTTTACAAATAGTAAGTTTGTTACTTTGTTAGAAAGAGCTGGAATAGAGCATAGATGTTTTGCTCCTTATTGGCCTCAACATAATTCGTACGTTGAGAGACGAGGGCAGACATTGCAAGCATGATTAGAACAATGATCACAGATTCTGGTTTGCCAGACCAGCTGTGGGGAGAGGCTCTTATGTGTGCTAACCATGTCATTAACAATGTGGTTAATGCAACAACAGGGGAGATTCCATTTACTCGTTGGTATGGCAGAAAGCCTGAATTGAGTTATTTGCATACGTTTGGTGCACCAGCATGTGTGCATATTCCAACTCAAGTAAGAAAGAAGGGTCAGCATAGAACTAAGTGAATGTATTTTGTTGGATATGATAGGAATCATAGAGCTTTCAGATTTTGGGAAAAAGGTACAAGAAATACATATAAGAGTGCAAGTGCTAAGTTTATGGAACATGTAGGAAGGATTAAATTAGAGCAGGAAGACAACAGAAGTAAGGATAGTGTTGTTATAGAGACTCCATTGTTCAAGGATGATACTCCTAAAAGGTATATGGAGAATAATATTGAAGAGGAGGCATCTTCAATGGAGGAATTACCAGATGAGGAATCTTCATTAGATGAGGAAAGATCTCCAATAGGGGAGGTTAAATTGGAAGTGAAGGATGAGGAAATTTCTACAACTAGTACTCCTTTACCTAGAAGAGGTACTAGGGTAAGAAGGTCACCTGATAGGTATCAAGCTAGTGTTGCTTGTCAAGTGAGCCTAGAACCTTCTAGTTATGATGACATTAGGTTATATCCTGAAAAGGATCAGAAGGCTTGGCGAGAAGTAATGAGTAACGAATTAAAATCATTAAAATATCTCAATGTTTATGAAGATGTCGTTTTACCACATGGTGAGAAAGCTATTGGTTGCAAATGGGTTTATAAATTAAAAACAGCCAGTGATGGCACTTTAACCCATAAGGCGAGGCTTGTTGCTCAAGGTTTTGGTCAGAGTACTAAAGACTATGATGAGGTTTTTGCTCCAAGTCTTAAGGCTAGTACTTTAAGAGCAGCATTAGTGTGGGCAGCCAGAAATAAAAGTGTTGTACATCATGTTGATGTAGAAACAGCTTATTTGCATACACATCTGCAGCATACTATATACATGAGAAAACCACTAGGGTTAAAGGAAAATGGTAAAACAGGTTACTGGAAATTAAACAAGAGTTTATATGAATTGAAACAGGCTGGATATGAGTGGAACAGATGTATAGTTAATGAACTAGTTAAAATGGGGTTTAATGCTGGTTTAGCCGATCCATGTTTGTTTACGAGAGAAAAGGATGGTGAAGTTACTTTATTGTTATTATTTACGGATGATATTGCCATTATTACTAAAACAGAGAATGATGTGAAAGATCTTGTAGCTAAATTAAAGGAGACGTTCAGAATAAGATATTTAGGAGAAATACAACATTATTTGGGTCTAGATATTACCAAAACGAATACAGGATTCAAAATATCACAGGTTAAGAAAATAAATAAATTGTTGAAGCGTTATAATATGGAAAATTGTAAAGCAGCCAAGACACCTATGAGTACTGAGTTTCAACATAGTGAGTTAAAAGTTCCCAAGTTTGATAAAGAGATATATCAAGCATTAATTGGAAGCTTGTCGTATCTAGCAAACTGGTCGAGACCAGATATCTCATATAGTGTCAATCAGTTGGCAAGATATAACACAGATCCTTGTGAGAGATATTGGAATGCTGCAAAGCGAGTACTTAGGTATTTAAAACAAACAATGTACTACTCGCTACATCTAGAACCAAGGTCTGAACTTGAATTAACAGCATATGCAGATGCTAGTTTTGCAACAGACAGAGTTACACGAAAATCAACATCAGGGATTGTTATATTGTTAGGAAATATGTTAATTGTTTGGAGGTCTATCAGACAACAACATATCAGTTTGTCTACGATGGAGGCTGAATTTTCGTGTTTGTCCCTAATATGTACAGAACTTATATATTACAAACAATTATGTATAGATATGGGAATTGTTGTACATGAACCGTTCAATGTATATGAGGATAACCAGGCTGCAATTAATATGGCAACAAATTTGGGTGTAAAAACAAGATCAAAACATACAGATTTAAGATATCTAAATGTAAGACAATGTGTGCAAAGTAAAATGATTAAGTTAGAATATTGTACAAGTGAAACTAATATGGCAGATCATTTTACGAAGGCACAAGGTGCTATAAGGCATAAGGAGAGTTGTGAAAGCTACAACTTAAGGATGTAAAGAGTTATATCTTAACAACCCAAAGGGGAGAATGTTAGGACTCTGTCCAAATGGTTGGGTTTGTTAATATATAAACAAGCCACAAATCAATGTTTATGTGAATATAGGTAATATTGCTTTAAATGCATTGTAAGCTTTCTGATTACTATAAAAGGGAGCTAGAGAACAGGCTCGCTCTCCCTGCTGACTCTCTCTGCTGATTGTCTCTGCTGATTCACTGCTGATTTATTGAGTAATTGACTTCGTGTCTGTGAAAGTACTGTGAAGAGCTGCTGTGTATAGCGTAACTATCTGTGATAGTATAGATTTGTTTGTTAGCTGTAATCTTTGTTTGCTAATTAAGACAAAGACAGGCTAGTAAGAAGATTCTTCGTACTGACTGACTTAACGTGTATGACTTGGACTTCTTATTTGGACTTTGCTAATTCTTTGAGTAAACTATTTGTATATACTTTAAACGTATCTGTTTATTGACGGAATCATATCAACTCATATCAACTGCAACATCATGTTTCGCTGTTCACGTGCTTAAGAGCACAAATTCCTTAACAAAGGGTACAGTAGTCAATTCTCTTTTCAGCATGTCAGAATCTTCAGAAACTAAACATTTCCTGGATGAATTATGTTTGTCAGAGTTTATCTCCAATTATACATACCAACCAATGGTGTTCTTGACTGCAGAATCTTGTGTATCATTTAAATACTGTTTTGTGAAGTCCCATCAGCACATAGTCTCCCCCTCTCCCCTAATCCTCCCACCATTCTTATGCACTCAAGTTAGGAACACACCTGTTTACAAATTAGAAATATGTTTTTAAGGCCTACTTCTTAAGTTATCCCACTGAACACCATAGTTAAATTTCAGTTGGCTCTCCCTGTTCACTCACCCAATAATAATAATAATAATAATAATAATAATAATAATAATAATAATAATAATAATAATAATAATAATAATAATAATAATAATAATAATAATAATAATAATAATAATAATAATATATTTTATTTAATCAAGCTTAGATAACAGATATAAGTATAAACATAGCTATGAATACATGAAATGGATACAAATAAAAGGGAACATTAGGACAGGGACGGTAGGCATGCTGGTGCACTTATGCACGCTCCTTAAAGACCTCTTAGGAATGGGGTGAGGTCGACAGTAGACAGTCTAAGGGTAAAGTTTTGGGGGTTTGGGGAAGAAACCACAGAGTCAGGTGGTGCATTCCAGGCATTAACGACTCTGTTACTGAAGTCGTATTTTCTGCAATCAAGTTTGGTGTGGTTTACCATAAGTTTGTATCTATTATGTGCTTGTGTATTGTTGTGGTTGAAGCTGAAGTATTCATTGACAGGTAGGACATTGTAGCAGATAATTTTTTGTACTACGCTTAGGTTGGATCGAAGACGGCGAAGTTCTAAGTTGTCTAAGCCTAAAATTTCAAGTCTGGTGGCATAAGGTATTCTGTTGTGAGCAGAGGAGTGGAGAACTCTTCTCGTGAAATATCTCTGGACTTGTTCGATGGTATTAATGTCTGATATGCAGTGCGGGTTCCAGACAGATGATGTTCTGTCCCCACAACCGACATCCAAATAATTACGCACACACAACACTCAAACATGGTCTGTTTTAGTTAGCAAAGCAACATCTCATTAAACACGAACACTGAACAAGATAGGCAGAAGTCCAAGAGATAATTACAAGTCTCCCTGTCCTTGGCACAAGTCCCAAAGCTAGCAGATGCCAAATACAAGACATGTTCTGGAGTTACAAAAGTGGATTCACCGACGTCTCAAATCAGAAGCCACGTTTTCCAGGAACAAGAACTGGAAACTGGAATGCAAACTGGCCATACTGGAGGACTGGATTCAGAAACCACGATGCCAGAAAACAAGATCTGAACTGGACTGCAAACTGGAACTGCGTAAGCCAAGATTCAGGAGTCATGATACAAACTGGAACTGAAGTCAGGATGCAAGAGTCAAGAGTCAGGAAACAAACTGGAAACTGGAGTCATGATGCAAGAGTCAGGATACAAACTGGAAGCTGGAGTCAGGATGCAAGATTCAGGATACAAACTGGAAACTGAAGTTCAGATTCAGGAGTCACGAACAAGCTATGATTCAGATGGATTTTTCCCAAGCAAACTCGGATCAGACAGGTTTTTCCAAAGCATTGTTCTCTGCAACTTTCCAGCTGCAGCAACTCTTCTTAAATAGACCTAAGGGTGTGGTGGCCAATTAGCCCCAGGTGGCCAATTAGCCCCGAGCAGACCTCCTCTGGAGTAGACCTTTCTGCATCTCGGCAGCTAGACCTTTCTGCCTCTTGGCAGCTCAGCGTTGCTCTGGCATTCAGGAAAGGAGGGGCTACTCCTTTCCTATCACTGCCATGAGGCACTGAAGGCTCCAAAGGCTCTGACTGCACAGGCTGCTAGGCAGGCCACAACAGATGAGCTGTATTCAAGAATTGGTCTAGCAAAAGCTTTGTATGCCCTAATTTGCAGTTCAATATTACCGGAGAAGAAGCTATGAAGATTAGGTTAACAACGGAATGGGACTTTTCGGCTCGAACCCTTGGCCCTGCCTGTTTCTCCTCCAGGGTTTCGCCTCCGAGTAATTAGCCACAAGCTTTTCTCCTTGGCTGGCCCTCCCCCAACGTTTCGCCCTGGCACATGGGCCCCGGCCCCTCTGTCCCAATCCCTTCGCTGTGGCCCATTCGTCGAAGTACAGTTCACGTTGGGGTTTGGGCACCCAGGACAGTTTGCAGCCAGCCAATCGGTGCAGGGGCTTGGGGGCTTTGAGAGAGGTGCTGCTTGGGGGCTGGTTCTCATCTCTTTGCCACAAAAGATGGGGGGAGGGGGGTTGTAGAGGGAGAGGGATCCATCAGGTGGGGTTCTGCCCCCCCCACGAGCCCCTTGCCTGTCAGGTCAGAGCCTCCCGAGGTGGCCGAGAGCAGCGTGGGGGGAGGGGGGCTGTAGAGGGCGAGGGATCCATCAGGTGGGGTTCCCAGGGCCTCTCCCTGTGGAAGAGGGGGCTGGGAGGGGCAAAGGTATTTCGAGAGCAGCACGGCATCCCGGCGCCTCCCCATGGGCACGCAGCACGCAGGAGGAGCCCTCCCCGCTCTGCGCCACTGGCCTTTCGTCCGCAAGAGCAGGCCGACTCCAGCAAGCGACCGTGGCTCACAGCGGCCTTACTGGGGAATGGTTGTAGGAGAGTTGCGAGTCCTGCACGCGCGCGGGCGCGCCCTCCCAGCCACCCCGTCCCCTCCGTTTCCGCGGTCTGTTGGGGGTGCCAGGCTTCCCCGCAGCCACTTCATGCTGGGCCAGATGCCTTTCTTGGCGCAACCGGAGATGACTTGGGGGGCAAAGGGAGCCACGGGGCGGGCTGAACCGGGCTGCTCCTGCCAGGGGCCCAGAGCTCCTTGGGTTGCTCTGCCTTTTCCCTCAGAGCCAGCAAGGGGGTCCGAGGTGCCCCTGCCCTTCCCTTTTCCTCACAGTGAGAACCGTGAACCGGTGCAACGGCTGCCTCCAGAACCTGTCTTCCCTGCATGTATCTTGTATGTGTTTGGAACAGCTGACCATTTAAGCTTGATCAAGATTAAATGCTATATTATTCAAGCCTCTGTTTAAGTTTCTTGTTTGGCATTTATGAGCATAAACGTATTATTATTGGACCTTACAATTCCTTGGTCAAACCCGCCTCTCCCCAGGCCAGCCCATCATTTGCCAGGGTTCCCCTGTATGGCAGGGCTGGCATCAATGCTGCCCTCTGGGTGTGCCAAGCCTTGTCCCCTCAGCATTGAAGGCTGGGGTGGCATTGCTGAGTGCCACCACTCCCTCTGGCAATCTTTGTTTGGTGTTCTGGGCTTCAATCCTGCCCGGATACTGAGCAACAAGAAAGGCTGTGCTTGCTCCTTGTTCCTTGGTCGGGAAGTGCCTGGATCTGCCCTCTCCCCGTGGCTCTCTGTCTGGACGGAGCAATGCCAGGAGAATGGGGGTGCATCCCGCAGTCTTCTGCTTCTGGGGGGCACTGCTCCTGATCAGCACTGCGAGTAAGGATTTGGGGAAGAGTGGAAGACACGTTTGCTGGTTCTCTGGAGGAGCCCAGGGGGCCTGCTGCCCCCTGCCCTGAAGGAGAGCCGCCTGTTCATTCAACCGTTCTGGGGTGTGGCTGTGGGGCTTCTTGTGTTGCCCTCTTATTCAAAGGCTACATCAGGGAGGTCAGCTACTTCCACTGGCCGTTGAGGAGGACAAGCTCAAAGCCAGGCTGCTTACAAGGATGGAAATGAAGAGGAGTGAGGAGCAACACTAATTCCAATTGCTTATCCTTTTCTCTTTCTCTGCTCACGTTCCTTTCCCCAAACATCCCTGGGAGGGCTAGAGCCCCTGGTCAGGGTGGACGGTATTTCCATGGAATTCAACGGGGAGCCCGGCTGGCATGCTTGGTGGCCTTCTGGACCTCCCTCCAGCATGCCAGCCGGGCTTCCCACTGAAATCCAGGGAAAGACCAGGCGCTCCATGCCCTCACAGGGAAGGGATCTTTTGCAAAGGACTGGAAGGACCCTTGTTGGAAATAAAACCAATAACTGGATCAGTTGAAAACAAAAAGACTTTATTTTTGAAGAAAAAGTTGACAGTTTGCAAAGTGCCATTGGATCTTTCAACCTGCCCTCAAAATGAGGTTTGAACTGAAAGCCACACTTAAGACTTCAAAAGCTTTACATTTTATAGTTTCTATCTTGACGTCTCTCCCAAGCCCCTCCTATCGGATACAGTTACCGATCATATCTACTCCGTGAGGCCTCAGAGATTTACAATATCTCTTGACATGTTTTTTCCTCACCTCCCCAATGACATACAGCATCCTCTTATTTACCTAATGTCTCAGAGATTTACAATATCTCTTGTTGTTCTTGACCTCCCCAATGACATACAGCATCCTCTTATTTACCTAATGTCTCAGAGATTTACAATATCTCTTGACATGTTGTTCCTCACCCTAGCATTAAGGAATGTCTCTTTACTTGGGCCCCTTTCCAATTAACAAAAAGAATATATGCCAGCGTATATTTTCAACTATCTTAAGGCAACTAATGTTTAATAATTTCAAACTGGAAGGGACCCTGCAGGCCATCCAATCTAACCCCCTACCCAAGCAGAATTAAATCTTCTACCGTATGTTTATATATATTTCTATATACTATTTTATTTTCGAATTTTCTTATATCCTACAAATCTACCCCTTTCTATTTGTTACGTTTCTTCATAAAATAAAACATTATTTCCGGAATTTTCTTAAGCTTTCTTCAATTTCTTCAGCATCTTCAGATTTCATAATAGCAGTATATTTATTTACATCGTTTAACATCATCATCATATGTTTCTCTTTATTTTGTGTGACAGTTATCATACCTTCAATAGTGCTTTGTACCACATTCCTTATAAGGGGTATAAGACATGGTAAACAGATTACTCCCAACATAATTATACCTGCCATAAATAAGGCTTGCTTCCAATTATTAAAAATTCCTCCCAAAAATCCTTCATTATCCAAAATTCCTGTCCATGTTTGTACCGGAACATGTGCTATTTTTCTCATTCTGTTTGTGATTTGTCTAATTACTTCACCTGTATCATCAATTTCTAGGCAACAGTTGGTTAAATTAAATTTACCACAAACTCCTACTTCTTTAGCTAGTAAATAATCCAGGGCTAATCTGTTTTGATAAATTGCTGTTCTCATTTTAGTATTCATTTCAGCCATAAGATCTAAGGCTAGTGCTGTCTTGTTAGTTATTATTTCTACCACAGCTTCCAAACGAATAATTCTGTTAATCATGTAGATTGGTGTTCGATACCCATACATTCCATCAGCTGCCCATGTAGCAGGATCATAGTAAGCTATAATCCTTTCTGGTGGCCAATCTTCATGAGCCCATCCTGTTACTTTCAATATTTTATCAGACATAAGTCTCTTTAATCTTTCTTGGGCTTGACTTTGCATTTTATCTTTTACACTTCTTATACTCCTGGATTTATATCCTGCTGCCCCAGCATCATCATAGGCAGGCACACCCAAAACTTCTCCTTTTTGTATAGGAATGAGAAAGAAACTTGGTCTAATGGTCCCTAACACACAAGTACCACTCCAATTTCTTGGTAGATGTGCATAAGCAGTTTTACCACAAATCCAGTGTCACGATGTGAATTTTGATTGTCAGCATGTGCTCATATACCACACTATATGGTACCCAGACTTCCTAGCAAAGCAGTCACGTGGTGAGTGATTTGCGCATGTGTAACATTCCTTTTGTTTCATTCATTCCTTCGGTCTTTGTTCTCCGATGAGGGAGGACATGTGTTTCTTAGATTGCAGAAATGTAGTCATTAGGTTTTATATTTTTCTACTGAAATAAATATTTTTGTTACTTAGACTTTATAATCGCGTTTTATTTGAAAAGGATTAGTTTCCAGGGAAAAAGATCTTTCACCTCTAAGCCGTAAATCCCTATCCCAACATGGTAAGCAGAGGGATGGTTTTTGAAATTTATTACTTTGAACTTTCACTAATTAAATTCCTTGGAATCTATCCAGATAAGATTTATGCGTCCTAGGCCAGTTAGACAGTTTTATAGTTTTTTCTTTGGAGAGCACTGTTTAAATCTTTCAAAATGCCGCTGGATGAAGAAGAAAAATTACAGGAGCCGCTTTTGGATCTGCAAATGGAAGGGGCCGCCTCCTCTACACCTCGGAGAGAAGTTAGCAGCGTTTCTCTACAAATCTCCTCTCCACCCGGGCCAGCAACGGCGGAAAGACACTCCAAATGTTACCTCAGGTCAGTGCATGCAGTGAAAAGCAAGCCATTAATCTCTGGGGCAGATTTAAACTGCACAGGAGCCAAGCCAAAAATGTTCCATGATGAGATGGCACAATTTTCCCAATCAGAAGCCTATTCTGAAGAAATTTACTCCCCTGAGCCAACAGCCCAGGAGGATCAGAACAGGCGGATTGAATATTTAGAGCGAGAATTAAGAGCAGCTAGACGGTCCATTCTTACACTTAAAACTAAACAAGATGCCTGCCAGCTCCCAAAAATCCCAGAAAAAGCAAAAATGGCTTCTCTTCCCCCTTCTTCATACAAGTTGGAGGCAAGCCAACAAATGAGTGCCACGTCAAAACTATTAGACCAGTGGTTCCCAAACTTTTTCAGTCCACCGCCCCCTTGGTACTACAAACTCATCCTCACCGCCCCCCACCCCCACCCCACCAGGTGGGCGTGGCTTGGTGGTCAGGTGACTGGGTGGGCGTGGCCAACTTGTAAAATATGGTGAAACTCACTTAACAACCCTCTTGCTTAGAAACCAAAATTTTGGCCTCAATTGTGGTCATAAGTCTTTCTTTTTTTCTTTCTTTTTCCTTTTTCCTTCCTTCTTCCCTCCCTTCCCTTCCCTTCCTCCTTTCTTTTTCTTTTTCTTTTTTTTTTTAATTAAAAAGTTTTAAAAGTACAAAGTACATACATTTTTATCTTTTCTCCCCCCCCTTTTCCACCCTCCACCCTTCCCCCCCTGAACACCCCCCACCCACCCACCCACCCCCCGGACTTCCCAGAAAAAACACAAGGTATAATTTCAAAACAAAAAGTATAAAGCTAGAAAAATACTAAAACAAATTGTTATTTCAAAAATATCTTAGCCATTCTTAACTCTTTGTAACTCCAAGAGCTTGAAATTATAATCTAAAATTTCTCAAGCAAATAACTAATAAACTGTTTGAGTTATCTTAATCTGATACTTTTTCTGAATATATTCAGTCCACCTACTCCATTCCAATATATATCTTTCATTTGAGTGATCCTTGAGATAAGATTAAATCTTGGCCATTTCAGCAAGATGTGTCACTTTTACCGTCCATTCTTCAATTGTAGGTATATCTTCCTTCTTCCAATATTGTGCCACCAGTAACCTGGCAGCAGTTATAAAATTCAAAATCAACTTAGTCTCTATAACAGAACAGTCCGTAATTATTCCCAGCAAAAAAAACTGAGGTGTGAACTTGATCTTTTTCTTTAAAATATTTTGTATAATCCACAAATTTTTAATCCAAAAAGCCTTAATTTTTTTACAAGTCCACCATATATGAAAGTATGTAGCGTCCTCGCATTCGCATCTCCAACATTTAGGCTGTAAATTTGGATACATACAAGCTAGTTTTTTTGGGTCTAAATGCCATCTGTAAAACATTTTATAGAAATTTTCTCTTAAATTTTGAGCCTGTGTAAATTTAACATTTCTGACCCATATCTTTTCCCACATATCCATCATTATAGGTTCTCCAATATTTTGAGCCCATTTTATCATACAATCCTTAACTAATTCTGATTCTGAATCTAATTCCAATAAAATATTATACAATCTTTTTATATGCATAGGGTCCTTATCTTTTATTTGTATAATCAAATTATCCTCATTTTTCAAAATACCAGTTTTTCGATCATCTCTCCATCTAGCCTGTAGTTGTCCATATTGAAACCATGTTCTGGTTATTCCTTCCTCTTTTAATTTCTCAAATGGTTTTAATTGAAATGAAATTCCATCTTCAAAAAGAAGTTCTTTATATGTAATCTTATCTAATTTTTGTTCCAAGTTTATGTTTTCTATCGCGTGTCTGGGTACTG
Organism: Diadophis punctatus similis; assembly: GCA_023053685.1. NCBI lineage: Eukaryota > Metazoa > Chordata > Lepidosauria > Squamata > Dipsadidae > Diadophis > Diadophis punctatus. The sequence continues at coordinate 2,000,902 of JALIGW010000079.1, read as the reverse complement.
TCCATAAAGGTAATTTCTCGTTTAATTTGCCTTGGTACTTTTTCCAGACACGCAATAAAGCATTTCTTAGTATGTGACTCTTAAAGGCTTTGTCTACTTTTTTATCATATACTAAATAAGCATGCCACCCGTGGTACAAACCATATCCCTCAATGTTTAGCACCCTCTCTTCCATTAAATTAATCCAATCCGTAATTGCTGAGAGAACTGCTGCTTCATAATACAATTTCAAATTAGGCATTTTTAAACCACCTCTTTCACGTACATCCTGCATAATCTTCTGATTTACCCTTGGCTTCTTGCCTGCCCAGATAAATTTGTTTATACCCTTTTGCCACTCCTTCAAATTCTCATCCTTTTTAAGTATTGGTATCATTTGAAAGAGGAATAAAAATCTTGGTAAGATATTCATTTTAACTGCGGCTATCCTGCCCAGCAATGACAATTGTAATTTCCCCCAATTTTCCATATCTTTCTGTATTTTTAACCAAAGTGGATCATAGTTGTATTGATATAATTTAGTATTTGTGGACATAATATTAACCCCTAAATATTTAATCTTTTGGACTATCTCAAAACCTGTTACCATTTCTATTTCTTCTTTTTGGGTTCTTGGCACATTTTTAACTATTATTTTGGTTTTGGCTATATTTATTTTGAAGCCAGATACTTGTCCATAGGAATTGATTGTATCCATCAAAATACTAATAGATTGTAATGGTTGCATCAAAGTAACAACCAGGTCATCCGCAAACACTCGTAACTTGTATTCTTCTTGTCTAATTTTTATACCCTTTATTGTATCAAGCTCTCTTATTTTACTAAGTAATATTTCCAGACTCAAAATAAACAACAAGGGAGACAAGGGGCATCCTTGTCTAGTTCCCTTTTCTATGTTAAAATGATCTGTCAATCCACCATTAATTATTATTTGGGCTGTTTGTTTTTGATATATTGCCCCAGTAGATTGTACAAAATAATCTCCCATTTGTAACTTTTCTATTAACTTTAATAAGAACCGCCAAGTCAATCTATCAAAAGCTTTCTCGGCATCCAAAAAAACCAATGCTGCGGAAACCTGGTTGTACTTTCCTAGCTACTCTAATAAATTAACAATTTGTCTAACATTACTTTTCATTTGTCTACCAATTATAAACCCAGTTTGATCATGATGTATCGTCTGTTGCAGAACTGTCATTAATCTATTAGCTAAAATTTTAGCAAATATTTTATAGTGTAGATTTAAAAGTGAGATCGGCCTATAATTTTTTGGATCTGTATGATCTTGGCCTTCTTTTGGGATCAGAGAGATAAAGGCAGTCTTCCAAGTTGGAGGTACGTTACCTCCCTGTTGGATGTTATTAAACAATTCTTTGAGTGGTTCCACCATTTCTTCCTGCAATTTTTTATAATAAACAGCAGTTAAACCATCTGTCCCCGGGGCCTTTCCCACTTTTAACTGTTTAATTGCCAATAAAATTTCTTCTGAAGTTGTCAATTGATTTAAAATATCCCTCTGCACCTTAGTAATTGTATAAATATTTTGTTCCTGCAAATACCTGTCTATATCCTCTTCTTTAACTGTATCCCCACTATATAATCCTGAATAAAACTCTAAAAAAGATTTTTTAATAAATTCTTGTTCATAAACTTCTTTACCCTTATATCTAATTTTTTCAATAACTCTTGATTTTTGCTTCTTTCTTAACATGTATGCCAACCATCTCCCTGGTTTATTTGCGTTGCTAAAAGTATTAAATTTAGCATACTGTAAATTAGTTGCCACTTGGTCTGCCATTAGCATGTTAAATTGACCCTTTAATAGATTGATTGTCTCTTTAATCTTCTTATCCATTGGATTAAGAATTAAAGCCCTCTCCTGTTTTTTAATCTCTTCTTCTAATTCTTTCCTTTTTTCATCTTTTTTCCTTCTAAATTTATTATTCAGGTATATCAAGATACCTCTCATATAAGCTTTGCTGGCATCCCATACCATATCCATGGAAGTACCCTTATGCACATTATTAACAAAAAATTCTTTCATTAATTTTTTACATTCCTTCACATTATCCTCATATCTAAATAGATTATCGTTTAACCTCCATGACCTTCTGGGTCCATTTCCATCTTGCAATTCCAACCAGACCGGGCTATGGTCCATCAGTATTCTTGAACATATCTTCGTCTTCTTTACCCTAGAAAAAAGATTGTTAGTAATCAGGATAAAATCAATCCTTGAAAAGGATTGGTGTTTGTCAGAAAAAAAAGTAAAATCCTTTTCTTCTTTATTTCTTTCACGCCAAATATCCCTCAGCTCCCAATCTTCCATCATCTCAAAAAAGGACTTTGGCAGTTTCGCTCTTGAAAAAATATTTTGATTTGGGCCCTTCTTATCCATCTTGACATCTAATACGCCATTCCAGTCTCCTAGAAGGATGCAGGTACTATAATCCCAGTGTATCAACTTTGTATGTAACAAATCATAAAAAATTTCTTGTTGCTGGTTCGGGGCATATACCCCAGCCACCAGTATTTTCTCTCCTTTAATTAAAAGTTCTATAGCTAAAAATCTTCCTTGGTCATCTGCTTCAATTAGCTTAGCAATCAAATGTTTTCTGACATATATTACAATCCCATTTTTCTTTTCTGGTGCAGCAGAAACAAAATGTGATCCTAATCTTGAATTTATCAAATACTTTTGGTCTTGTATTCTAATATGTGTTTCTTGAAGGCAGACCACATCATTGTCAAATTGTTTAAGATAATGAAATATTTTCCTCCGTTTCTGAGGTGAATCTAATCCATTGACATTCCAGGTTAGAAATCTATTTCCCATCTACGGGCTTCTGAAACTTCTGGAACACCGACTGGGCATCTAGCATCTTTAGTTCCTTTGGTCTTGTTCCTCCCACTGCTTCAGTTTTAGTAGCTTCTTTGGCTTCCAGCTGGAGTTGCTGTTGTGACATCTCTTGCATACGCTTGGTTGTGGCTCTGGTCTGTCTTTGTTCTTTTATCCGTTGTTCTCCAAATAAATCCAGACTTTGATCAGAATGAGTTGTAACTATAACACTTTGATCAGATAGGGCTCCTGCTTGTAAGACCTCTTGTCTTTGTTTTGGTCTTTCATCCTCCCTTCTGCTCCCTTCTGGTGGTCTTGGTGTCCCAGCCTTTAAAAAGTATGTAAAAAAATCCCTTGCTTTCTGAACCGTATTAAGTTGATGTCTTTCTCCAGCATAAATCAGAGAAATTCCAGCTGGGACCTCCCATCTGAATGGCAGTTGTTGTCTTTTAAGCTCATCCACCAGAAAGGAAAAAATCTTTTCTGGCTCTCAACATTCTTGGGGGATCTCTTTCAGTGTCATCAATTCTTGTCCACCCACCTGTAACTTATTTTGATATGTTGCTTGGAGGATGTCATTGCGCAGTGTTCTATTATTGAAGTATATTACAATATCTCTTGGAAGGTTTCTGAGTGTAGCCACACGAGAGTTAACTCTATATATTTTATCAATCTGCCACATCAACTCCTCCTTACACATCCCCATCGCTTGAGCAAGAGCTTCCACCATCAATTCTCTCAAATTTTCATTTTTATCTTCCTTCAACCCACAGATTCTGATCGCAAACTCCATATTTCTGTAATGAATCATTGTCATTTCATCTGTAGTTTTATCTTCCACCTCTTCTATTCTCTCTCTCAGGGCTGCTGTAATATCTTTAATTTTTTCAACTTGCTGGTCTAAATATTCCACATTGTTTGTCAGTCCTTTGAGTGCTTCCAAAATATCTGCTCTGATTTCATTGTTGCAGATTTCAATTTTATCAGAAACAACTTGTATTTTGTCATTAATCATCTCCTTAATTTTATCATTAGATTCATCATTTTTATGTGAAAATTGATAGTCATTTCAGCCTGCATGACTTTAAGACTTTCTTGTAACATCCCCAAGGTTAGAGGCTGAGGTTGTGCTGCAAGAGATTGCAGTTTAGAGGTGGGGGTGGGTGAACCCTCAGTGCTTCCTGTTCCTTTAGAAGGAACTGTCTTCACAGATTTAGAAGCCATCAGGATTTAAACAAATCTTTGTAATATTCCAAATTGTATTTGTCTGATGCCAAAAAGAAGAATCTCCAAGTAAAAATGCAAGTCCAAAAGTAAATCAAACAACTCTCAAGTGAAAGCCTGCCAACAAAGCAAAACTTTCTCTCTCTCTTTGTTCTCACTTTCACTTTTCCACACCCTCTCAAGCTTTCATCGCCATTTTAAGACCAGCTTGTTACTTTGTAGCTTATCAAGTAAGAGTCATTAAGAGTTAAGTAGAGGTTACTTGCCCAGCTTGCCTCCTGGTTTTTCCTGCTGCAGATAATCATCAGTTGATTTCAATCAGTAAGAGCAGTGTTGGTCGCGATCTGCTTGCTCCGCAAAACAGCGGAGATGTCCCAGCAACGGCAGGTTTCCAGGGAGCCCTCACCCTCCGTGCCCCAGGATTACTCCTAGGGCACTTGGGGGGCTCTACCTGTGCCTACCTGCTCTTCACACACCCCCTTTGCCCGGGGAGGGAGTTTTCAGCCACCAGACAGCTGATTGTTGGCTCTCTGGCGGCTTTGACGGTGCCGGGGACCGGCGCGCCAAAGAAAGAGCGTCTTCACGGAACGCGGAGCCAACAGGAAGTCCCTCCTTTCTTTTTCTGTCTGTCTTCCTTCCTTCCTACCATCTTTCTTTCTGTCTGTCTGTCTTCCTTCCTAAGAGCCCCCGCCCCACTCCACCCTACCCAACCTGTCACCCCCAAACTGTGTCTGTCGGCTGGTTCTTTAGGGAAAAAAAGATTGCAAAATACAGAAACTCTTCTCGCTGCAAGAAGTTACCTGGCAGGGGAGATACCTTGATCAAGTTGTTAACTGCTCGCCCTCGCGAGAAGAGTTTCCTTCCCTTCTCCTTTTCTCCTTTCCTCTTCCCCTTCCCCTTCTTCTCCTGCTCCCCCTCCCCTCCCCTCCCCTTCTTTTCTTTTTCTTTCCTCCTCCCTCCTTCTGTTTCTTCCCTTCTCATTCTCCTTTCTTCCTCTTCGTCTTCCCCCTCCTCCCCTTCTCCATCTCTTCTTCTCTTCCTCCTTTCCTCCCCCTCTCCTCCTCCCCTTCTCCATCTCTTCTTCTCTTCCTCCTTTCCTCCTCCTTTTTTCTCCTCTTCTCCTTCTTCGGGCTGGGCCGGGCAGGGAAAACCCCCCACCGCGCTCCGACGTGCCCGAGGGACCAGATCAGCGCCTCGCACGCTACGCCCCGCTTGATGGCAACAGCCAGGAAATGCGCTTCCAGAGGTGTAGAGGGAGCAGCAGCTTTGGCGGGTCTGGCCGTGTCCTTTCCCGGGTCTGCCACACGGGGGGAAGGAGGGGAGGCGTGAGGCACCCGCCGGATGCCGCCCCGGAGAGAAGACCAGGCCCGACTGGCAAGGGCCAGGAAGGAATTTCCCGCGCCACCAGCCAGCTTGCTCTTCCTCCACTGGCCTGGCACGCCAAACTTTGCGTGGCAGCGGGAAGCAGCCCGAGAGCTGGGGCAGGCGCCCCACATGCTCAGCGGCCGAGCTGAGCCCTGCACACCCCTCTGCCTCCTGCCTCACCTGCCTCCTCCTGCCAGGTGGGGAGGGAGGGCAGTGAGAGGGGCAGCGTCCCCTGCCAAGCGCAGTGTACGGAGGCGGCGGGCAAGGCGTCCCCAGCACACCTGTTAATCCGGCCGGCCACGCGACTACAAGTGCGGCGCGGAAGCTGCTGGTGGCTGGGTGGGCGGCAGCCCCCTGGGCGGGTATAGGGCCAGGCCTGCACTTGGAAGGGGCCGCCACTCTCGCTGCTCTCCCTCCCTGCCTGGCTGCAGACGTCTGCCTGCCCTCCCGAAGCAGCGCTGCCGCAGTTCACTTTTGTTTCGCGGCGGGAGAAGGAAGAAAGCGGGCAGCGAGAGCGGCAGCCTCTTCCAAGCGCAGGTCTGGCCGTCTCCCCACACGGAGGGCTGCTGCTCGGCTGGCTGGCGGCGGCTTCTGCAACGGAGGCAGCACACGGCTGTGAAGAACCCTCACCACCCACCCTCCCGGAGTACCACAGCCACGGTTTGCTTTCTTCCTTCTCCTGCCGCTGTCCCTCTCCGGGCCAGACGCAGCAGAGGCGAGCCCCGGCCATGGCAGCGGTAAGGGCTGCGATGAAGAGGGGGGTGTTTGGGGGGGTGCACAAAGCTGCAGGATAAGAGAGACGGACCCCTCCCATCTTGCTCCCCTAGAAACCCCCCCCGGTCAATGGTGTCCCGCTTTACAAATATTAAAATCTGGTCACCTTACCCAAACTGCATCCCATTCTAAAAGAAAATGCGAGATGTTTTCTTTTAGAATGGGCTTCTCTGGACACGAGCGAAGAACGGGATGAAGCTACAAGTGCTAGGTAGGACTCGTGGCCCACCCAGCCCCCGCTCCGCCAAACCCAACCAGTCACCCCCCCAAACTGCATCCCACCGCAGGGAGGCAGGCTTACCTGGCAGGCTGATCGGGCTCAGCGCTTAATACAGGCAAGGGGTAGGGCGAGCGAGCAGCGACAAGGCAAAGCAAGATGTTGGAAAGGCAAAGGCAAGGCAAGGCGTCGGAGAGGCTAGGCAAAGCAATGCGAGTATATATAGGCCCGGGGGGTGGGGGGGGCGGGCTAGAAGTGCAAACTGGCGGGGAAAAAAGTAGTGGGAAAAGCATGGTGAATCGCCTACCGCCCCCCTGGCCCCTCTCACCACCACCCTGTCGCCAACCTTTCCTCTCACCACCCCCCTAAGGGTTCCCACCCCCCCCCGGGGGCAGTACCGCCCCCTTTGGGAACCACTGTATTAGAGGAAAGAGATGTGTATGCATCACAAGGGGCCAGTTTCACAGAACAAAGGATGAATGAACTTCCAAAAACTAATGTTGCAGCGCCATCTACTGGCAAATTCTTAAGATTTTTATGGGCAAGAATGGGGAAGAACCCAGCTGGGGATTGAAACACTGATGTCCTGCATGCATTTGCCAGCCCAACAGTCAATACCCTCTGGATGTTCTGACATATCTTCTATTCAACCTCCTGATTTAACTTTTATGGGAGCTCAGGCACCGCGGCAAATGCAACAGATGCAGGCACAAAGGGCACAATTAATAATTCAGCCTCCACCACTTGTTCAACAGCAAATATTTCAGCCCCCTCAAGCTGTTCAACCACAGGCCACGCCACAGGCCATGCGGCAACCTGCACCAGTGCCGGCTCCAGTACCGATTCCAGTACACCCTGCTCCAATAGTAGTCCAAACACACCAGGCACCCATAACCCCATTGACTGGCAGTGCAAGATTAAAACAATCAGGAGAAAATTACAAAGCCTGGGTTAGTGAGATTAGACTTTTGCTTCGCCGTGAAGGCACATATGGCATGCTTTTTCATCCACCTGCACAACCATGGGATGATGTAATTATAAATTTAGATGTCAAGGCATGTACCATGTTATTGATGTCAATGGAAACACAACTCCAGTTAACCTTTGGCCCTGATGTAACTGCCCAAGAAATCTGGACTCAGTTGGAACACTGTTTTCACCCAATTTCAGTGGAGTCCACATGTTTATTACTATCAGAGTTTCATGGTTCTAGACTTAAGCCTGGAGAAAGTGTTGGGGCACACTTAACAAAAATGAAGGGGATGCGAAAAGACTTGGCGGAAAGAGGCAATGTTGTCAATGACTTTCAAATGGTCAGTATTATTATCAATTCATTGAATTATGCATGGAGATATGCTATTACAAAAAATTAATCAAGTGCCTGTCGCTCAAAGAACAGTTGACCATGTTTGTAGAATTTTAACAGAAGAAGAAGCATTTGTGCTTGCTGCACCACACCTGCGACATCCACCAGCGGCCAGAGCTCCAGCCAGATGACCCTTCAGAGGTAGGGATTACGTTCCAAGGTTGCCAAGATGCAATATCTGCGATCGTGTGGGTCACGCTGACAGAGATTGTTTTCAACGCACCCCAGTTCCTGCCCAGTACCAGCCCAGAGGAACAGTTCCCAGAGGCGGCAGAGGCAGAAGTGGAAGGCAGCGTCGCCCCGGTCCAAGGCGCGATTTGCAACCCCCATACGCCACATTTGCCATCACCAACGATCCACAGCCACGTCAACAGTATGACAGACATCTTTTGTGGACTCTAGACAGCGGTGCAGCGCTTCATGTTACCTACAGAAAAGAACTTTTTAAAGAAATGCATGAGCCAGAACCAGAATTCCCTGAACTGTACGGATTTACAGACCAACCCTGCAAGGACGAAGGAAAAGGAACTGTTTACGTTGAAGAGTTAGGCACACTTGTTCCAGATGTTTATTATGTGCCAGCTGCAACTTCTAATTTACTTAGCCAAAGTCATTTATCTACTGTCTTAGATTTCCAGGTTAACCATCTAAAGAAAGCCAGTTACATTATTAAGGATGGTGAAATTGTTGCTGACACAATTTTGATTGGTGGGGTCTATTACTTGAGGCCAAAGCCTAAACCTCAAGCTCAGGCAAGTATAGAAATCTCAATAGAGAGCACTGCAGGCCCAGAGAGAGATGTCCCAGAGAGAGATCCTGCAACTACTCCACAGGCTCCTAAAGCCATTAAGCAAAAGGTAGACAAACAAATTGCAAAATGCAAGCCTAAGGTTCCTCATGTAAATGTAAATATTGCAAATTCATTAACCGGTAAACCTTTGCATTACAGGTGCATCCACAAGTGGCACCGAAGATTGGGTCACCGAAGTTTTCAAGTTCTTAAAAAAATGCCGCTTTTTGCAAAAGGTTTGGATCTGAAGGGGTGTAAGGTGTATTTGGATTGCGCTGTTTGCAAAAAGGCAAAGTCCAAGGCAGCGGTCATTCCAAAACACGCTACACGCCGGTCAACACGCATTTTTGATTTGGTACATACTGATATAGTGGGTCCTTATGGACCAACAATTGGCGGTAAAAGGTATTTCTTAACCATTGTCGATAATCATTCTAGATATGGATATGTATATCCTATGAAAGAAAAATCTGAGACCTTTCAGATCTTTAAAGACTTTGCAGTCCAAGCCTACAATCAACACGAAGTGAGGATCCGAAGAATCCAGAGTGACCGAGGTACCGAGTTCATGTCACAGCGTTTCCAGGATTGGATGTGTAGAAACGGTATCCTTCACCAAACATCCGCACCTTACACGCCAGCTCTAAATGGAGTGGCTGAAGGAAGACAGGAAGTTCTACAAACCATGATGCGATGCCTCCTAGAAGATGCTAATCTCAATCACTCATTTTGGGGTGAGGCTCTTAAGTATGCAAACTACATTGTCAATCGTACTTGGAGCAGTGTAATTGACCAGACACCTTTCTACATGTTACATGGCTACCAGCCAGATCTCACAAACTTACACATTTTTGGTTCATATGCCATGGTGAATATTCCATTAGTACAAAGAAGGAAAGGAGGCCAAATAGCAAAAAGACTGAGATATATGGGTGTTGATGACAATTCGAAATGGGGAAAATTCATTGACTCCTGAAATATGATAACAATTTCTAATTCAGCCAATTTTGAAGAAGACTCAGATTGGTCCAGGGTACATTCTAATGACCCCGCAGTTTATTTTCCTAGAGATGAAATTGCTGATACAGAACAACCAGATGACCAAAGTACACAGCCTGATGTTCCATCTTCACACGCCGTGGATGCTGATGCTAGCGATGATGATGGAGATGAGGAAGACACAGGAGGAGAATGGACAACTGTCCTGAGACGTTCCAAGAGAACAACAAAAGGTATTCCTCCAAAGAAATACACACTGCAGTTAACAGATAAACCATCGCCATTGATCTGTGACGTTACACTTCCACCAGAGAACTTTTCTCAAATAAAATATCTTTCTGAAGATGAACAAGAAAAGTGGAACAAAGCCATGCAGGTTGAGATGGACAGTCTACAGAAACTCAAAGTATTTACACCTGCAGAACCTCCAACAAACAAAAGGATCATTGGCACAAGGTGGGTCTACAAAATCAAACAGAAGCCAAACGGTGAGTCATTATACAAAGCAAGACTTGTAGCTCAGGGTTTCGCACAAAGTTATCCTGAAGACTACACAAACACATACACATCTACAGTGCGAACTGAAAATGTAAAAATTGCCTTAACTACAGCTACTATTCTTGGTCTAGAAGTTTTCCAATTTGATGTTGAAACAGCATACCTACACACTGATCTAGATGAAGAAATCTACGTGAGATGCGCCCCCAGCTTCCGAGGGCGAGAAGGGGACACGTGGTTTCTAAACAAAAGTCTTTATGGTCTGAAACAGTCAGGTTTAATGTGGTATTTATGTCTAAAAGACAAACTAAATTCAATGGGCTTTATTAAGTCCGAAACTGATGAGTGCGTGTTCACAAAAAGGTATGAAAATGCATATGAAATTGTTCTTGTTTATGTTGATGACATTGTTTACATTGGTCCTAACAAACGCATGAGTGAGATTTTTGTTACAGGTTTGCAAAGATACTTCACATTGAAATCCTTAGGCCACATCAATGAATATTTAGGTGTACAGATTAAAAAAACACAGAAGGGGTTTTCTCTTTCACAAGAGCACAAGATAGAACAACTTTTGCATCATTGCAATATGAAAGATGCTACAACAGCACACACACACCTATGCAAACAGATTTTCATAATTTAAAGGATGCAGAAGGTCCTGAGTTCCAGGATCAAACACTTTATCATTCAGTAATTGGGTCACTACTATACATTAGTGGTTGGACTAGACCAGACATAGCACTCAGTGTTAATTTACTATCACGACACGTAAGCAAAGCAAAACAGTTTCACTGGTCATGTATTAAGAAGTTATTGAAGTACCTAAAATACACTCTACATTTAAAACTAAAGCTAGAACCGACACATACTGATTTTGCAGAATTATATTGTTATGCAGATGCCAATTGGGCAAGTGACAAGGAATCAAGAAAAAGTACCTCAGGTTACATAATGTTCTTGAATGGATGTCCAGTTTACTGGAATGTGAGAAAACAAAGTTTTGTTTCCTGCTCCTCAACTGAAGCTGAATATGCTTGTGTTTCAGATGTATGTAATTCTTTAACCTGGTTTTATGCCCTAGTTACAGATATCTGGACCAGACCGACTCAACCAATCATCATGATGGAAGATAATCAATCAGTAGTATATATTTCAAAAACACGCTTCACAGGTTCAAGGTCCAGACACATTGACATTCCTTATAAAAATGTTAGAGAGTCAGTAAGACAAGGTCTTGTAAAATTAGAGTATGTGTCAATGAAATATCAGATAGCTGACATTTTAAACAAACCATTATCAGCAGCTCAACATGAGTACTTGAGAACATTAATGTGTGTTGAGTGATACCTCATATTCGCTCAACTGACAAAGAAGGGGTGTCATGATGTGAATTTTGATTGTCAGCATGTGCTCATACACCACACTATATGGTACCCAGACTTCCTAGCAAAGCAGTCACGTGGTGAGTGATTTGCGCATGTGTAACATTCCTTTTGTTTCATTCATTCCTTCGGTCTTTGTTCTCCGATGAGGGAGGACGCGTGTTTCTTAGATTGCAGAAATGTAGTCATTAGGTTTTATATTTTTCTACTGAAATAAATATTTTTGTTACTTAAACTTTATAAACGTGTTTTATTTAAAAAGGATTAGTTTCCAGGGAAAAAGATCTTTCACCTCTAAGCCGTAAATCCCTATCCCAACATCCAGTAAAGCCCATCTGGTGCTACCCATTCTAAACTTCTATTACAGTTGTCTTTTATTCCCTGCATTTTCTTCCAGGTCTTAGGAAGATTAATGTACCATCCTGTTAAATTCCTCCTGTCTCCAGCCCACCATTCTTGTTTGCTTTGATTACATGAGAGGACTCCTTCACACACCATTTCTCCAACTTGTTCTCCTAAGTCATTTCTTTTAAAACAAGTTCTTCCAATTATCTCATTCGCCAATATCCAAGCTCCTATTCTGGTCTGGGTAAAATTAAAATCCCAATTCCAGCTGGAGTTACTCAAATCTACTTCATTTGCTTCCCAAGGCCACCTGCCTCCTACTTTAGTTCCACCACATACAAAACAATTTGTTACATTTAGGGTTCCAGCTATACTCTCAGCCAATTCTACAAACACATTTTTATTAGCATCTGCTATTTCAGCCATTATTTCATCTCCTTCTCATAAAAGGAGTGAAATACTGATTTAGGAATATCAGGTTCTAAAGGTTTCTTTATTATCCATACCTGGATTTCAGATATCGGATCTCTTCCTCCTGCATTTATTCCGATTCCAAATCTCCAATCCTTCTTTCCCCACTCCTTTTTCTGAATGAACTGAGTACCGTTTATAACTGTAAGGTTTACTTGGTTACAATTTTCTTGTCCACAACTAGTACCATAGTTTCGTATTCTCTTTAAAGCTATTAAAGGTTCTTGTTTCCCTCCTGGTATCCAGCCTACACAACTCCACCATTTGCATCTTACATTACTTATTGCACAAGAATCAGGAGCACACCTATACTTTTCATCTTCTATATAGGCTTGAATCCAACCAATATCTCCACATCTATCTACAGCTGCATAAGTATTTGCTGCTTTACATACATCAAAGATTACAGAGAAAGAAGATTCTAAATCATGTTTCCACTTTGACTGTCCTAACAATTTCTGATTTCTTCTCTCCCCACTTCTTATTTGTAAAGCCCATTGCCTGGGGTCCTTTCGAGGGTCATAACAGAATGTCTCCTTTTCTTCTATACATTTAGAGTACTGTGTTCCGTTATAATTACATGGAGCACTCTTTACCTCACATTTACGGGCTGTATGATATTTCAATGTTTTTGTGATTTTACCTTTTGTATTAGTGATAGTTATGCATTCTTCACACTCATGTTGTCCCTTTAAAACTCCAACAATTTCCCAGAACAGTAAAATCCGAAAAATGTTAATCATTCTAGCAGAAGGTTGTCAATAATGAAGATATCACACTCTTGTGTATAATCAGTGTGGATGGGGGCACATTCTGAACAATGACTACAATAGCAACACTTACACCAACATATGTAATTACAGAACTAACACATCAGGAAGGGGTATAGTCTCTGGCTCTTCTCTCTGATCTTTTGGACACAATATAGGGATCCACTCCTCTTTTGCTCACCAAGATACCCAAGCACCCAGGAGTAGTAAAGTTATACTCAATCCTACTCCTATCCAGTGCCCAGTATCATCCATTAATGTTTAAACACTGGAAACTTTACTCCAAAGAAAATAATATCGTTCCACATTTTTACCATATCCCCAATACAAATATCAGCATGAAAATTTCTTAAGAGAGGAGGTGATTTAAAAAGGTCTTTTTCCCAACCTCTATTTTCACTCAATACAATTCCCTCCTCACCAGTTATTCTAACAGTTTTGTAAACTTTTTTTAACTTTTAACACCACGAATATGCTTTCCCAGGTTGGTTCTCTCTTTTTATCACTCTTCCACTGGATTAGGATTCGCCTCCGTCTTTCAGCTCCTTCCACTCGGATTCAGAACCTGGTGGGGCAAATCTCATTAGTAATTAAAGAAGTATAGTTTATTGCTTCTTCAAGGTCAACTTTAAGGGGTCCCCATGTGGGATACTGGTCCAGGTGACTGGTGGAGACACAGGGCCTTTCACACGTGTATAATGAGTCCAACCCTTCTTTGCCGTCCGGACTGTTGTTTCGGAGGTGAGTAGTACTTGGAATGGTCCTTCCCACTTCGGGGTCAATTTTTCCTCCCTCCAGCTCCGGATCAGCACCCAATCACTGTGGTGGAATTTATGGACTGGAAACTCCAAAGGTGGTGTGTTGTGTTCTGACTGACCTATAACTGAACCATAAACTTGTTTTGACTAGATGACCTCTGACTGAACTGTTGTTGTTATGTTTATAGTTGAACTCTACCTGAACTGTTGTTGCCACCCTGGTCATGTGTTTGAATGCTCATACGCTATTGGTTGTTGTGTCTGACAGTTCCCTATAAAAGGGCTATCTGTCAGACTGCAAGTTGCTGGTTGTTTTGAGTGAGCTAATAAAAGAGCTGTTCTGAAGTCTGTCTCCTGCGATCTTTGCCCACAATTTAACAGTGGCGACGAGGGTTTGGGACCAGGAGAACGAAGACCAGCCCTCAAGCGCTGCAACCAGCCAGGCAGCACTAGCCACGTCTGCCTTCTTTCATCGGGATGTCCACCTTCCACCTGCTGGCGCCTTTCAACCCTGCCCGGGAAAAATGGGACTCCTACATGCGGCGTTTCGAGTGCTTCCTCGAAGCCAATGATCTGCTGGGGCTGGCTGACAACAGAAAAAGAGCTTTGTTTCTGAGTCACTGCGGGCCAGAGGTGTTTGACACCGCAGAATCGTTGTCTGCCCCAACCCCAGTTCACACCGTGACCTGGCAGGTACTCCAGGCAATGCTGAAGACACACTATGCGCCCACCCATCCAAGGTTGTCCGGCGCTACGAGTTCCGCCAGCGGCTGCAGCAGGAGGGCAAGACCATCAACCAATACATCGCCGCCCTCCATAAAGCCTCCGGCCACTGCGAGTTCTGCGACCTGGATGACATCCTGCTTGACCAGCTCATCTGTGGCGTGCAGGACATTCGCCTGCAATGCCGGCTCCTGGCTTGGCCCAACCTCACGCTGGCCACTGCCCTGGACGAAGCCAGAGCTGCTGAGTCCTCATCCAAAGCAGCCGAATCTCTGCACCGTTTCGCCTCCTCTAAAAAGGACACTAAGCCTCCTTCTGTGGTCCACATGGGCTCTGTCGAGGAGCCTGTAAGCAGCGACAACGAGGTCTGCTGCACCGACCAGAAGTGCCCTCCGCCTCCCAAAGACTTCCTGACTGCTTGTGCCAGCTGTGGGGGGGCGACACCCGAGGATATCATGCAGATTTAGGCACGTTATCTGCCAACGGTGTGAAAGGAGAGGAGATTTGGCGCGAGTTTGCCGTGCCATTCTGCCGCCGAAAGACACGCATGCGCAGGAAAACCCTAGAAGCGAATCGTCAAATAGATTCGGGCGTGAAAACCATAGACCGCGCCAGACAGCCTTCGCCAGGCAGCCAGAAACCAACCAAACGCGGGTTGCCAGGGCCAGCTGCCCCTTCAAAAGGAAGATCAGGGTCACCGTCTCCATCGACGGAGCATCGGTCCAAATGGAGGTCGACACCGGGTCTGCAGTGCATATCGTCGCCTGGGAGATGCTCAAGCTCGCCCTTCTGAGTTTCCGGTCTACCCGCCTGCAGGAATCCTCAATCTGCCTCTTTGACTACCAGGGAAACCGGATCCCTGTCCTTGGAAAAGCCCGGGTCCACGTCAGATTCAACAATTTCGACGGACCTCTCCAGCTCACCATAGTCAATGGCAGCCTTCCGAGCCTCCTAGGACTCGATTGGTTTGAATCGCTTGGCCTAGGGGTGACAGGCATCCACGCCATCGGAGCCGCGAACCTGGACGACCTTTTTGACGAGTTCCAGGACGTTTTCAGTGACGGTTTGGGCAAGGGCCTTCTCTGTGGGGGGCCCCGTGCTCTGGAACCAACTTCCCCCAGAGACCCAAACCATCCCCACCCTGCTGGCCTTCCGAAAACCCATCAAGACATGGCTTTTCCTGCAGGCAGGGGGTAGAGACTAGTCGTCTGAGCTCTCCCCCGGGTATGTCTGGTTGGTGAATATTTTTTAACTGTTCAATTTTTTTTAACTTTTTAACTTGGTTTTTAATTACTGTTTATTATCTAGTGTTCTTGTATATTGCTGTACGCCGCCCTGAGTCCCTCGGGAGTAGGGCGGCATATAAGAACCAAGAAATAAATAAATAAATAAATAAATAAATAAAAGTATGTGGGAAATCCTATCTCATTTAGCCTTGATCCTAATGTCGCCCCCATTTGCCTTAAGCCTCGACGGGTCCCTCTCCCACTACGGGATAAAATTGACAAAGAGCTGGACAAGCTCATCAAACAAGGCATTTTGGAGCCGGTCGACCATGCTAAATGGGAGACCCCCATAGTGACCCCCGTTAAAGGGGACGGCAGTATTCGAATTTGCGCCGACTACAAATGCACAATCAATAAGGCTTTGCAACAGAGCGCCTATCCGGTGCCGATTGTGCATCATCTACTCCACTCCCTAGGTCCTGGACGCCTGTTTGCTAAACTAGACCTTGCGCAGGCATACCAGCAGCTGCCGGTAGATAGAGCTACTGCAGAAGCACAGACCATTGTAACTCACAAGGGAGCTTTTAAATGTCACAGGCTGCAGTTTGGAGTCAGCGTAGCCCCGGGGTTGTTCCAGAGTGTAATGGAACGTCTGTTGCAGAACATCCCTGGGGTCGTACCATATTTTGATGACATCCTGATCTCTGCCTGTGACCAGGACCAGCTCCACTGTCGAGTTAGAATGGTCCTGTCAAAAATGTGTGCTGCTGGGCTTAAAGCCAAACACAGCAAATGCTTGTTGGGGGTGCCTGAGGTCGAATTTTTATGGTACCGAGTCAATGGCCAAGGTATCCACCCCACAGAAAATAAGCTAAGGGCAATCCATGAGGCTCCTGCCCCAAAAAACCAAACAGAACTCCAAGCTTTCCTGGGGCTCCTAAATTTTTACAGCCTTTTCCTAAAAAACAAAGCCACCGTAGCCGAGCCTCTCCACAAGCTGCTGGCCAAAAACATTCCTTGGAAATGGGGGTCCAGGGAGGCGTCAGCTTTTGCAGCTGTCAAATGACTACTAACCAATGACAGTTTCTTAATACAATACAACAATACCCTGCCATTGGTCCTGGCGTGCGACGCTTCCCCTGTGGGAGTCGGCGCTGTGCTCAGCCACAAGCTTCCAAATGGGTCAGAGGCCCCTGTGGCCTATTACTCAAGGACTCTGACCAGTGCAGAGCGGAACTACAGCCAGCTGGACAGGGAGACCTTGGCTTAAGTTGCTGGTGTCAAAAAATTCCACGAATATTTGTTTGGGAGGGATTTTGTTTTGGTTACGGACCACAAGCCGCTTCTGGGGCTTCTTGCGGGGGACCGCCCCACTCCAGCTGCCCTATCCCCCCGTTTCGGCCGGTGGGCCATCTTTCTCTCAGCCTACTCCTATCGCCTGGTACATCGGCCAGGAAAAGACATGGGCAATGCGGACGCTTTGAGCAGGTGCCCATTGCCCGACCTTCTTACAGACATTGTCCCGGAAGCTCCAATCCTCTTGATTGACTTGGCTAATTCCGGACTGGTCACTTCTGCTGAGGTGGCTAAACACACGGCCAAGGACCCCTCACTCAGAACTGTGTTGAACTGGGTGTTGAGGGGATGGCCAAAGGACCTGGTCAAGCCTGACCTTAAACCATACGAACAGAGACAGCATGAACTGTCAGAGCAAGGGGGTTGCCTCCTTTGGGGCGACCGAGTGGTCATACCAACCAGCCTGCGAGCTGGAATACTTAGGACCTTACATGAAGGCCATCCGGGGATTGTCCGGATGAAAGCCTTGGCTAGGGGGTACGTTTGGTGGCCAAATATGGATGCAGAAATCCAAAATTGGGTTGGGTTATGCAAACCCTGTGAAGAGTCGCGGCCTGCTCCGCCCAAAGCACCAGTCCATGACTGGGAACAACCAAAAAGCCCCTGGTCGCGGCTACATGCCGATTTTGCAGGCCCCTGCCACGGCCAAATGTTTTTAATAATTGTTGATGCCTACTCAAAGTGGCTCGAAATATTTCCAATGGGTTCTACCACTGCTGAGGCGGTTATTAAGGTGCTCAGACACCTTTTTGCCACACACGGCCTCCCAGACATCCTTGTAACGGACTATGGTCCCCAATTTACGGCCACCAATTTCGAGGGGTACCTTGCTGACCTGGGAATTCGCCATGCCCTGTCCTCGCCATTCCATCCGGCGACCAATGGACTGGCTGAACGATTCGTAAGGTCAGCCAAGGAAGCATTAGGTAGACTGGGTCCAGGGGACTGGCAGGCCCGCATCGAGAAATTTATGAGTACTCAGCACATAACCCCAAGTGCAACCATTGGCCGCAGCCCGGCCGAGCTCCTTATGGGTCGCAGGCTTAGATCCGTCCTAGACCGTTTACACCCAAACTATGCCACTAAGGCAAAACCAGAGGTCACACAAAAAACCAGGGCCTTCTCCCTGGAAGATTCGGTATTCGCCCGAAATTATGCCGAGGGCCCCCTGTGGCTACCTGGGGTCATAGAAGCAATCTTGGGTCCACTAACATACGCAGTCCGCCTCCAGGACGGACGCCTCTGGAAGAGGCACATAGATCAGCTACGCAACCGAGTAAAAGGGGAACCTAACGAACCTCAAAAGGTAACACCCTGTGTTCTTCCGCTAGCTACCTCAAGCCCTGAGGAAGTGGAAGTCCAGCAGCGTTCTCAATTAGAACCGGTTCCACCAGTCGCAGAGGCCACGCCCGATACATTCCCGGAGCTTCCATGCTCCGCCCCAAGAGCAACAGCAGACCTGTCCGAACAGGCTGCTGCCTCACCAGAGTCTGAGCTGCGCAGGTCAGGAAGGGTTCCCAAACGCCCCACCTACCTACGCGACTATGTCTGTCGGACTGTTCCATCTAGAAGGGGAGGGGTGTTGTGTTATGACTGACCTATAACTGAACCATAAACTTGTTTTGACTAGACGACCTCTGACTGAACTGTTGTTGTTATGTTTATAGTTGAACTCTACCTGAACTGTTGTTGCCACCTTGGTCATGTGTTTGAATGCTCATACGCTATTGGTTGTTGTGTCTGACAGTTCCCTATAAAAGGGCTATCTGTCAGACTGCAAGTTGCTGGTTGTTTTGAGTGAGATAATAAAAGAGCTGTTCTGAAGTCTGTCTCCTGCTATCTTTGCCCACAATTTAACATGGTGTTTGAGCAAAAAGTCCTTGTTTCCTAAGGAAATCAAAATATCTGGACAGTTTATGCACATATTGTTTCAATATCTTATCTCGAGTTTCCAGGGAATCAATACATATATTCCCTGGAGTAAAAGCTACTCCAAACAACAATTCATATGGTAACAATCCAATATATTTTCTAGGTTGGGTTCGTATTCTCAGTAGAGCCAAAGGAAGACATTTCGTCCATGGCATATGTGTTTCCAATATCAATTTAGTTATTGATTCTTTTATTTTTCCATTAACCCTTTCAATTTTACCACTGCTCTCCGCTCTCCAAGGCGTGCGTAACTTCCAACTAATTCCCAATGATTCCATAATATTCTGTAATATTTTTGAAGTAAAATTACTTTCTTGGTCACTATTTATTTGAGTAATTATCCCATACCGAGGAATGATTTGATCCAACAAAACTCTTGACACCACTGTTGCTTTGGCATTACTGCAGGGAAAAGCTTCAACCCACCCTGTGAGGTGGTCCACTATGACCAATAAATATTTTACTCTCCCCACTCTTGGTAATTCTGTAAAATCCACTTGAATACATTGAAATGGTCTTAAAGCTGGTGGTCTTCCACCAATCTGTTGTTTCCTAACAGCTTGTCTATTCACCTTTTTACAAATTAAACATTTGTCTATAATTGATTTTGCTAAAGGATATATTCCAATACAACCATAAACTTTCAAGAGTTCATCCACAATAGCTTGAATCCCCCAATGACTTCCTTCATGTAGTTTTTCTATCAATTCTCATGCTATTGGTTTACTTATTAACTGTCTCCCATCTGGGAAGAACCACTTTCCCTTCTCCCCTTCCTGTCCTCCTATTTGTTGTAACTCCCTTCGTTCTTTCTCAGTGGACACAGGAATTTGCTCTGTTGTTTCAACAATGGGAATTAATAACTCCATTTTTTCCACTTCAGCAGCTAATTTTGCCTCCTCATCAGCAATCCGATTACCTATGTTCTCAAATGATGTCCCTTTTTGGTGAGCATTCACATGTGTCACTGCTATTTTTCTAGGTTTTTGTAAATAATTCATTATTTCCTTTATCAGAGTCTCATGTACCAATTCCCTTCCCTTGCTATTTATCATTCCCCTTTCCACCCATATTGTACCAAATGTATGCACTATCCCAAACGCATATTTAGAATCTGTGTATATTGTCCCAATTTTTCCTTCTAAGATGCATAGAGCCTGGTGTAGTGCATACAGTTCACAAGTTTGTGCAGACCAATTTCGAGGCAAACCTCCTGCCTCAAGGATCTCTTTAGTATGTCCATTTATAATGGCATACCCGTTTTTCCGTACTCCCCCCTCCACCCTAGAGGAACCATCTATGAAAATTGCTTCCCCTTTTTCCAGGGGGTGTTCCTCCAAATCAGGTCTTATTTTAGCTTGTAAATTTATCACTTCAGAACAATAATGTTCTAACCCATACTGATCCATTGCTCTAGTGTTGGCTAAGAACTGTGCTGGATTCAAATTGTGACCTGTAGTTAAAACCAAGTCTGTCTGCTGCATCAGAATTGCTTCATATTTTAGAATTCTGGAGTCTGTTAACCATCGTCCTGCTTTTTGCTGGAGAATGGTTCTAACTTGATGTGGAGTGCTCACAATGAGGGCTCCCCCAAAGGTCAATTTCCTACTTTCTTGGATCAGCATTGCAGTGGCAGCAATTGCTTGAATACATACTGGCCATCCCCTTATTACTGGATCCATTATTTTTGACAAAAATGCTACAGGTTTCTTTTGTCCTGTCCAATCCTGAGCCAACACCCCCTGCACAATACCATTCTCTGTGTTTACAAAGAGATGGAATGGTTTTTCCAAATTTGGCAAACTTAATACAGGAGTCTTTGTTAAAGCTTGTTTTAAATTTTCAAAACTTTCCCTTTCATGTCCCTCCCATTTCAAATGCCAAGGCTCAGATTCAATTAATTTAGCGTATAGGGGCTTGGTGAGATCAGCATACCCATCGACCCAGAGTCTGCAGTATCCCACCAAACCTAAGAATTTCCTTAGTTCTTGCTTGCTTTTAGGTAGAGGCTTAGATGTCACTCCTTCTATTCTGTCAGGAGTGATTTTCCTACTCCCTTCACTAATTAAGTGTCCTAAATATTTTACCTCTCTTTCAACATATTGTAATTTGGTTTTGGATACTCTCAGGCCTTTTTGGGCCAAGAAATTTAATAATACATTAGTGGCACTTATGGTTTCAGACTTCTTTTTCCCTGAAATCAATAAGTCATCCACATACTGTATTAAATTAGCCCCCCTTGGTAAATCTAGTTCCTCCAGAACTTGTTCTAATATTTGTCCAAATAAATTCGGAGATTCAGTGAACCCTTGAGGTAACACAGTCCACTGATATTGCTGTTTCCTCCCCGTGTATGGATTTTCCCATTCAAATGCGAACATGGGCCTTGATTCTACATCTAAGGGACAGGCCCAAAATGCATCTTTTAGATCAGTGGTTCCCAAAGGGGGCGGGTACCGCCCCCCCAGGGGACGGTGGGAACCCTTAGGGGGGCGGTGAGAGGTAAGGGTGGCGACAGGGGGGCGGTGAGAGGGTCCAGGGGGGCGGTAAGTGGTTCGCCAGTCCTGTCCCCGTGCCGCCACCCATGTCCACCCAATCGCCCGCTGCCGCTTTTCTCGCCACTCTTTTCCCAGCGGGGACTGGGCGGGCCGTGAGACGGGCGTCTTACTGGACTTTTAACAGCTCCGTGTATCTGTCGTCTGGTCTCTTTGCACTGGTCTCCAACCTTGGCAACTTTAAGACTTGTGGACTTCAACTCCCAGCAAAGCTGGCTGAGGAATTCTGGGAGTTGAAGTCCACAAGTCTTAAAGTTGCCAAGGTTGGAGACCCCTGGAAAGCTTGCAAAATACAGAAACTCTTCTCGCGAGGGTGAGCAATTAACAACTCGCAGTGAGAAGAGTTTCTGTATTTTGCAAGCTTTTTTCCCTAGAGACTAGCCGACAGAAACACGGAGCTGTTAAACCTGTAAGACACGGGATTGGGGGGGGTGCGGGCAGGGGCTGGGTTGGGGGGTTGGGTTGGGGGGGCGGGAGGAGGAGGAGGAGGAGGGAGACCTTATGGGGAAATCGCAGCTGCCTCTTTTCCGCTCCTTCGGCCAAGAGGCACCGCGGCCGGAAAGTCGGTCCAGAAAGAGGGCAGCGATGGCGGGGGAGATCGGGAACAGTTCCTGCCAGAGTTTCTGCCGCCTTCGCCTGCCTCCCTTTCCTTTCCTTTCCTTTCCTTTTCCTTTCCTTTCCTTTCCTTTCCTTTCCTTCCCTTTCCTTTCCTTTCCTTTCCTTTCCTTCCTTCCTTCCTTCCTCCCTTTCGTTCCCTTTTTCCTTCCTACTTCCCCTCTTTTCCTTCCTCCGTTCCTTCCCTTCCCTTTCCTTCCTTCTGTCTCTTTCCCTTCCTTCCCTCCTTCCCTTTCCTTCCCCCTCCTTTTCCTTCCTACTTTCCTTCCTTCCCTTTCTTTCCCCCTTTTTCCTTCCTCCTTCCCTTCCTTTTCCTCCCTCCCTCTCCTTTTCACCTTTAATTTCCCTCCCTCTCTTTCCTTCCTACTTTCTTTCCTCCCTCCCTCCTTTCCTCCCTCCCTCCCTTCCTTCCTCCTTCCATTTCCTTCCCTCTCATTCCTTCCTTTTCTTTCTCTTTCCTTTCCTTTCTTTTCCTTCCTTTCTTCCCTCCCTCCCTCCCTCTATTTTTCTCCCCCAAACAACCCCAAGTTAAATCCTCCCCTTGGCCATTGTGCGTACATGTGTGTCTCATCTTCTAAAAATCATAACTCCCCACCTCACCCCACCCCACCCCAAACACCCAATACCATCCCCTTCTCCATCCCACTGATGATCCCAGGTGCCCAGCCTCCTGCGCCCCCCCGCAACCTCTCCGCATGCCCGTCTCACAATGTGGCCTTTGGCCTCGCCTCCTCTGCCCACCTAACACACTGCTCTCGTTCGTCCCTGCGATGCCATCTTCCCCTGCCCCCGGATGGATAGCAATTTAGGCAGGCACAACACACCACCAGGTGAGGAGGGGGCTTTCTAGCTGTGCCTGCTGGGTACAGGAGTCCCCCCTCCACCCGGCCTCTGTGCCAAGGAAGGCAATTCGGAGGGTGCCAGTGCTTCCCACGGGGGAGGGGGTGTATTTCCAGGAAGCCCCTTGAATGTGCCAGTGTGGGGGGAGGGGGAGAAGACCCTCCCCCATGTGCATCTGTCCCACCCACCCCCTCCATTGACCACTTCTGCAGTTTTCTTTCCTTTCCAGGCTCTGTTTGGTCATCCAGTTGAGCCAGCCTTGGCGAGGAACCAAAATGGCTTGTGTGTTTGTTTGTTTGTTTTTGCAACCAAATACAAACCATGTTTGGGGGAACCGGTTTCAAAACCTCCCAGTTTCCCAAACCTGGACATTTTCGGCCACGCACGCACACACACACTCACACACACCCAGTGGCTCAATGTGGGATAGATTTCCCACCCACCTCCAGCCCCTCTTTTCAATCACGCCCCTCTTCCTCACAGACAGAAGCACATTTTAAATTGCCATAGGCAGAGCCCAGAGGAGGCAATGTAGTCCCGCGGTGTGTGCGATACACACACACACACACACACACACACACACACACACATATAGAGAGAGAGAGAGAGAGAGAAAAAGGAAGGAAGGAAGGAAGGAAGGAAGGAAGGAAGGAAGGAAGGAAGGAAGGAAGGAAGGAAGGAAGGAAGGAAAGAAAGATGGTAGGTAGGAAGGAAGGAAGACAGAAAGAAAGAAAGAAAAAGATGGTAGGAAGGAAGGAAGACAGACAGAAAAAGAAAGGAGGGAAGGGAGGGAAGAAGGAAAGAAAAAGGAAAGAAAGATGGTAGGAAGGAAGGAAGACAGACAGACAGGCAGAAAGAAAAAAGATGGTAGGAAGGAAGGAAGACAGACAGAAAAAGAAAGGAGGGAGGGAAGGGAAGGGAGGGATGTAGCAAAGAAAAAGGAAAGAAAGAAAGAAAAAGAAAGAAAGATAGTAGGTAGGAATGTAGACAGAAAGAAAGAAAAAGATGGAAGGAAGGAAGGAAGACAGTCAAAAAGAAAAGAGGGAAGGGAAGGGAGGGAAGAAGGAAAGAAAAAGGAAAGAAAGAGGGAGGGAGGGAGGGAGGAAGGAAGGAAGACAGAAAGAAAGAAGAAAGAAAGAAAGAAAGAAAGAAAGAAAGAAAGAAAGAAAGAAAGAAAGAAAGAAAGAAGAAAGGAAAGAAAGAAAGAGATGGAAGGAAGAAAGAAAGAAAGATGGTAGGAAGGAAGGAAGACAGAAAGAAAGAAAAAGAAAGAAAGAAGGGGAAGGGAGGAAAGAAAGAAAGAGAAAAAGAAAGAAAGAAAGAATTATGACCACAATTGAGCATAACATTTTGGTTGCTAAGCAAGAGCGTTGTTAAGTGAGTTTCACCACATTTTACAAGTTGGCCATGCCCACCCGGTCACCTGACCACTAAGCCACGCCCACCTGAAAGGGTGGGGTGGGGGGCGGTGAGGATGAGTTTGTAGCACCAAGGGGGCGGTGGACTGAA
This sequence comes from Diadophis punctatus similis, assembly GCA_023053685.1. Classification (NCBI taxonomy): domain Eukaryota; kingdom Metazoa; phylum Chordata; class Lepidosauria; order Squamata; family Dipsadidae; genus Diadophis; species Diadophis punctatus. The sequence continues at coordinate 1,976,345 of JALIGW010000079.1, read as the reverse complement.
AAAGTTTGGGAACCACTGTTTTAGATCTACAACACTAAACCACTTATGTTCTGTTGGAATTCGTCCCATTAAAGTATAAGGTTTTGGGACCACCGGATGTCTAGTTTTTACAATTTGGTTTAAAAGTCTCAAATCCTGGACCATCCTGACAGAGCCATCCGGTTTTCTTTACTGGTAGGATGGGAGTATTAAAAGGGGACATTGAGGGTTCTAATAAGCCATCTTTTAGCAAACCATCAATTACTGGCTGCAACCCCTTCTTCCTTCCATGGAAATTGAGTACTGCTTTTGTCTAACCACTTCGTTTGGATTCTTGAGTGTTATTTTAAGTGGGGCTACCTGTAGCCCCCCTCGGTTACCCTCTTTTACCCAAACTTTTGGATCAATCTTTTCTTCTTCCTCTGAGGTCAAAACCCTCATAGGAATGGTCTTTATGGGTCCAAATTCAAATTGCAATTGTAGCTCTGCTAAGGAATCTCTTCCCAGCAGGTTAACGCCTGCTTCTGGTATATATAACATTTCTACCTCTATCTTTTTATTTTGTCCTTTTATTCCTATTTGTAGGGGCATTAATTTGGGTACTTCAAATTCTTCCCCTTTTACCCCAGATACCCTAATATTTTGTCCACTTAATTTCATTTCTGGAGTTAATACAGATATGGAAGTTCGTGCTGCCCCAGTGTCAATTAAAAACACCACTTCCTCTTCTTTAGGTCCCACTACTAAATTTATCAAGGGCTCTCTGTGGGACCCAAAAAGGAATCGCCCCTGACACCCCTAGTACTGACTTCCATCTTCTGCCATCATATTGTACACTTGTGCTTCCTTTCTTTGGATCGGGCAGTCTTTCTTGAAATGTCCAGGCTGGCCACACCCAAAACATCTTTCCCCATCCGAAAGTTCCCTGTGTTAACTGGGGTTTCGGATTTAACACTTGTTTTACCACTTCCCTTACTGTTGCTACCATCATCCTGCCTTTTTGTTTACTTTTTTCATCATCTCGCTGTACATAAACCTTCTGGGCTTCTTGGAGAAGTTGATCTAGTGATTTCCCAGCCCATCCATCTAGTTCAGTGGTTCCCAACCTGTGGTACGTGTACCACTAGTGGTACGCGAGGGCCTTCCAGGTGGTAAGCGAACACTTTCGGGGTCATGAACGATTTTTAGTTAGTTATATTTTACTTCACAAAAATGTTTACTGCCTAACACAAGATAATCTGGCAACGATTTGCAACTGTTGCCACACGCCACCCACCTGGTCCCAGCGGCCCGAGAATCCAGTTGCTGGATACGTGGGGCCAAAAAAGGAACGGCACAATTATGGAAATAAAGTGATATCTGATCGAATTTAGTTTCTCTGGAACCAGGTGGTACGTGGCGACTGTACGGGACCTCCAAGTGGTACTCGATCACAAAAAGGTTGGGAACCACTGATCTAGTTTTTGTAATTTCTTTGAAATATCTGGCCATGCCTTTGTTACAAATTGGACTAAAGGAGTATTTACAGCATCGTCCGGGTCCATGCCAGAGTATTTCCTCATTGCATCTTTAAGTCTTTGCAAGAAAGCAGCTGGAGATTCTTCTTTTTCTTGTTCCAAATTCATAGCCTTACTCATATTCTGTGATTTTGGTACTGCCTCTTTTATTCCTCTAATAATTATATTTCTCAGGTCTTCCATATTTGTCCTATCGGCTGGGATATTATTATTCCAATTGGGTCTAGCCAGGGGAAATTTATCTGCCCCCTGAATATTATTATTCTGAGGGGGAGGGTGGTCTCTTTCCCATACTTTCATTGCAGCAGTTCTTATTAACTGTCTCTCTTCAGTTGAAAAGAGAGTATTAAGTATAGCCATCATTTCATCCCAGGTGTAAATGTTAGGACCTAACCAATTATCAAGTTGTTCTGATGCTCCTAAAGGGTCATCTATAATACTTTTCATTTCTCTCTTAAAGGCTCTCACTTCAGTTGCTCTTAAAGGTTTCTGTACATAGCTTATCACAGGAACTCCTTGGTTTAACCCACTAGATATCTAAGTGGAAATATTCCTGTCTCTTTTTCTTCCACTAGGGGGTACTGTTTGAATGGAAAATCTCTAATATCCTTTTTACATCGTTCCAATTCTTTTCTTAAGCCCTTATGCTTTTCACTGCCTGAAGCAGGGGAATTTTGAGAGCTTTGTTTAGGGCTTGGAAAAGGGGGAGGAATGGGAGGCACAGATGCTACCGGGACAGGATTTGGGTTATAAGGGGGAGGAAAATATTTCCTGTTTCGTGTCTCCCACTTCTTCCTCATTTACCACAAATAATTTGGATTTATAGGAACCCTCTTCTCTGGGCCATTTATCTGGGTTCCAAATTAAGGCATAATTTAATTCATTTTCCAAAGACTTACATTCCTTCTCCTGCACATATTCATACAAATTATTGCAAGCAAAATAATCATTGGTCCCCATCCGAGGCCAACTAAAATTCTCATCCTCCCACCAAACAAAACAACACAAATTTACCATATCTTCTTTAGTTAAGCCCAACTTGGTAATTATTTTACGATATGGTGGTTTTCCCCAATTAACTAATATGTTTCTTAGCATGCTCTTAGGGTCTATTTTTAATGTTGGGGTCTTCCTAATTTTCTTTACACATTTTTCTTGGGACTCACTAATTGCATTGCCCATAGTTGGTTACCAGAAAGGAGAATCCTTACCAACTTCATCTAGTGAGACCTTTATTACAACACCTTTCGGATGTGGGTCTCCAGCCAATTCTCTCTCAAGATATTGGAAACGCGGATTGCCACCCCTCTATCGCTTTGCCCTTTACCACTGTAGGAAGTTAGCACCCACTCCTCTCCTAGAAAAATGAAATATCCTAGGAAATATTAAAAGGCAGAATATATTCTATAGAATATCCCTACAGAAATTGAGAAACATGCTGTTAGAAAGGAAACAGACTCACTCTTAGCCCCCTCCCCTTTTTGTTAATAGCCAGCAGCAGTCTTCTACATAACAAAGATTTATCTCCTTCAGTCATAGCCATATTAGGATTTGCCCAAGGCCCTTTCATTCAGCCAAGCCTGGGACAGACAAAAGCCTATAGAGTTGCCACTGCATGGCCTCCTGGGAGCCTGACCACCAATCAGTGCATTATATACACAGGAACAGGAAACTAAGAGGTGGGGCCCAACAGAGATTATAAAACCAAGGGACTCAGCACCTCCCCTTCCCTTTTTCTCTTCACCCACACCTGGAAGCATGTAATCTACCTTTTCTGTACAGGGGCTCCTGCCATGTGCTCCTGTCCACCATTAAACCTTCTTTCCAAGCAACTTCCATGAATCCAGTGTCTTTTTCCCCACTTGGAACTGAACCCAGAAGGATATTCCTTACAACACCACGATCCGATGATCACTAGGGGCATCTCATTCATACACCTCTCACACAAGTCTCAGATTCTCACAGTCCTACCCAACCCCCAACTGCCTAGGTGTTCCTATTTCACCAGAATTACTCACCTAGGTTCGTGTGCACGAAGTCTCCCGGTCTCCAGCAATCTCATAAATCTGGTCCCTTCCCTTTTCTTTGTTTTCAACTGACCTCTATTTAAACAGTGGTCAGCCCCGTGCTTTGTTCTGTGCTTCAAAACAGCTGAGTTGATTTTGGACTGTTGAAATCAACAGGGCATGCCTTCCTGATCAACTCAGCTGCTCAGGGCATCAGAAGAAAACAGGGCATCAGAAGAAAAGTCTGCCCGCATTCTCCACCAATTTGTTGGAAATAAAACCAACAACTGGATCAGTTGAAAACAAAAAGACTTTATTTTTGAAGAAAAAGATGACAGTTTGCTATCTCGACGCCTCTCCCAAGCCCCTCCTATCGGATATAGTTACCGATCATATCTACTCCATGACGCCTCAGAGATTTACAATATCTCTTGACATGTTTTTTCCTCACCTCCCCAATGACATACAGCATCCTCTTATTTACCTAATGTCTCAGAGATTTACAATATCTCTTGTTGTTCTTGACCTCCCCAATGACATACAGCATCCTCTTATTTACCTAATGTCTCAGAGATTTACAATATCTCTTGACATGTTTTTTCCTCACCTCCCCAATGACATACAGCATCCTCTTATTTACCTAATGTCTCAGAGATTTTCAATATCTCTTGACATGTTGTTCCTCACCCTAGCATTAAGGAATGTCCCTTTACGTGGGCCCCTTTCCAATTAACAAAAAGAATATATGTCAGCGTATATTTTCAACTATCTTAAGGCAACTAATGTTTAATAATTTCAAACTGGAAGGGACCCTGCAGGCCATCCAATCTAACCCGCTACCCAAGCAGAATTAAATCTTCTATGTTTATATATATTTCTATATACTATTTTATTTTCGAATTTTCTTATATCCTACACCCTAACTCCCCCCACCCCCACTCTTATATAGCTTATCAAATACACAGAGGTACCCATTAGAAATAAACTTTTTCCTTAGGAAATTAGGAGGGAATCTGGCTCTTTAAGTTCAGGAAAGAGGTTGTTAAGCATAAAGGGCAGGCGTATACGGAGGTGCTGCGCTTGGTGGAAGAGCAGAGGTGGGGGGGGGGCAAAATAACCCGGCTTCATCCAAAGTAGTATGTTTGAAGTCAGAGAGGTAAATTCTTTTTACCACCTTTTTTTGCCTGGAGCATTTACATTGCTCTGGCTTTGAGCCCCCCCCCCGGCTCTGCTCTCGGCCAACTCGGGAGGCTCCGACCTGACAGGCAAGGGGCTCGTGGGCAGGGGAGGCAGAACCCCACCTGATGGGATCCCTTGCCCTCTACAACCCCCCTCCTCCCATCTTTTGTGGCAAAGAGATGAGAACCAGCCCCCCAAGCAGCACCTCTCCCAAAGCCCCTGAGCCCCTGCACCGATTAGCTGGCTGTGAACTGTCCTGGGCACCCAAACGCCCGACGTGAACTGTACTTCGACGAATGGGCCGTGGCGAAGGGACTGGGACAGAGGGGCCATGGCCCATGTGCCGGGGTGAAACGATGGGGGAGGGCCAGCCGAGGACAAAAGCTTGTGGCTAATAACGCGGAGGAGAAACCCTGGAGGAGAAACAGGCAGGGCCAAGGGTTCGAGCTGAAAAGTCCTAGACCTGGTTAACGACTCTTAATGCCTTTTTGGCAATGCTGTTACAGTGAGCTCTGGCACTTAGGTCATTTGAGATGAGTACTCCAAGGTCCTTGACAGAGTGAGGGTCATCTACAAGGTCGTATCTGCCCAGCTTGTATTTTGTGTTCTGTGTTTTTGCCAATGTGTAAGACAGCATTTGTTGGTTGAGTTTTGGAGTTGCCAATTGTTTGACCATTCCGACACATAGTCAAGGTCTTTTTGTAGGGTAGCAGTATTGTCGGTGGTGTTGAATCTTACTCCATGGATTCTTACTACCTTATATACATTCTTCATGTTCTGCTATAGCAGGGGTGTCAAACTCAATTTCATTGAAGGCTGCATCAGGATTGTGGTTGCCCTCAGGGGGCCGGGTGGGCATGGCCAGGGTGGGCGATGCCAGGTGGTCACAGCCCAATGTGTGGGCGTGGCCAGGTGGTCATGGTCCAATGGGTGGGCATGGTCAGGTTGGGCATGGCCATCTCAACATCGCTCACTGTTAAGGGGAGCATTCCCCCGTAGAGGCGATCTGTGGATCTTGTTCCCTTGAAGTCATTCTCATTAGAAAATAAAACTGAGATTCAAATCTAATTAACAAAATATTTATTTCAGTACAAAAGTAATAAAAGAATTCCTTAATAAGCTACATCTTTTCAGCTAATGAAGTCACGTCTGCTTTCGGCAGAAACGGAAAAGAGAAGGAAGATGAAATGGGAGTTGACTACTGGAATGCACGCATGCGTAGTAAAACATATCACATGTCTGCTTGACCATAAATACAAGAAACCTTAGAAAACATAGCGTTGCACAACTGGCAATATTCACATTGTGACACCCCTTCTTTGTCAGTTGGGCTAATATAATGTGTCACTCAACACACAGTAAATATCTGAGGTAATTATGCTGAGCAATAGGTAATGGTTTGTTCAGAATGTCAGCTATCTGATATTTTGTTGGCACATATTCTAATTTTATGAGACCTTGTCTTACTGACTCTCTAACATTCTTGTAACGAATGTCCATGTGTCTGGACCTTGAACCTGTGAAGTGAGTCCTGGAAATGTAAACTACTGATTGATTGTCTTCCATCACAGTGATCGGTTTTTCCGGCTTCGTCCAGATATCTGTAACTAAGGAATCGAACCAGGTTAAAAAGTTACACGCATCAGACACACATGCATGCATTCAGTCGATGAGCAGGAAATAAAACTTACGTTTTACGTTCCAGTAAACTGGACATCCATTCAGGAACATTATGTAACCTGATGTGCTTTTTCTTGACTCCTTATCACTTGCCCAATCTGCATCTGCATAACAATACATGTCAGCAAAATCTGTATGTTCTGGTTCTAGCTTTAATTTTAAGTGTTTTGTGTGTATCAAGTATCTCAATAACTTTTTAATACATGACCAGTGAAACTCTGTTGCTTTGCCTACATGTCTTGAAAGTAAATTAACACTAAGTGCTATGTCTGGTCTAGTCCATCCACTAATGTAAAGTAGTGAACCAATTACTGAACGATAAAGTGTTTGATCCTTGAACTCAGGACTGTATGCATCCTTCAAATTGTGAAAATCAGTTTGCATAGGTGTTTGTGTAGGCGGTGCATCTGTCATGTTGCAATGATGCAAAAGTTGATCTATCTTAGCTTCTTGTGAAAGGCTAAACCCCTTCTGTGTCTTTCCAATGTGAACTCCTAAATATTCATTGATGTGTCCTAATGATTTCAATGTGAAGTATTTTTGCAAACCTTTAACAAAATTCTCACTCATGTGTTTGTTTGGACCAATGTAAACAATGTCATCAACATAAACAAGAACAATTTCATTAATATTTCCATACCTTTTTGTGAACACGCATTCATCAGTGTCGGACTTAATAAAGCCCATTAAATTTAGTTTGTCTTTTAGACATGTGTACCACATCAGACCTGATTGTTTCAGACCATAGAGACTTTTGTTTAGGAACCAGGTATCCCCTTCTCGGTCCCGGAAGCCGGGAGCAGACCTGACGTAGATTTCTTCATCTAGATCAGCATGTAGATAAGCTGTTTCAACATCAAATTGGAAAACTTCAAGTCCAAGGATAGAAGCAGTGGTTAGAGCAATTTTCACACTTTCAGTTCGCACTGTAGGTGAGTAAGTGTTTGTGTAATCTTCAGGATAGCTTTGTGCGAAACCCTGTGCGACAAGTCTTGCTTTGTATAATAATTCACCATCTGGCTTTTGTTTGATTTTGTAGACCCATCTTGTGCCAATGACTTTTTTTGTGTTGGAGGTGTTGCAGATGTGTATACTTTGAGTTTCTGCAAACTATCCATCTCAACTTGCATGGCTTCATACCATTTCTCTTGTTCATCTTCAGAAAGATATTTAATTTGTGAAAAGTTCTCCGGTGGGAGTGTAACATTACAGATCAATGGCGATGGTGTGTTTGTCAACTGCATTGTGTATCTCTTTGGTGGAATACCTTTTGTAGTTCTCTTGGAACATCTCGGGACGATTGTCCAGTCGTCTTTCCTGTTGTCCACATCTCCATCAGCGTCGCTAGCTTCAGCATCCACGGCGTGGTAGGATGGGATATCAGGTGATGAACATTGGTCATCTGGTTGCACTGTATCAACAATTTCAGTTCTAGGGAAATAAACTCCAGGGTCATTAGAATGTATCCTGGACCAATCTGAATCTTCTTCAAAATTAGCTGAATTAGAAATTGTTATCGTATTGTGAGAGTCAATGAATCTTCCCCATTTAGAATTGCTATCAACACCCATATATTTCAGTCTCTTTGCTACTGGGCCACCTTTTCTTCTTTGGGCCAATGGAATGTTGACCATGGCATATGAATCAAAAATGTGTAAGTGTCTAAGATCTGGCTGGCAGCCATATAACATGTAGAAGGGTGTTTGGTCAATGACACTGCTCCATGTGCGATTGACAATGTAATTTGCATACTTAACTGCTTCGCCCCAAAATGAGTGTTTGAGATTAGCATCTTCTAGGAGGCAGCGCATCATGGTTTGGAGGACCCCTTGCCGTCTTTTTGCCACTCCGTTGTGAGCCGGCGTGAAAGGGGCAGATGTTTGGTGTAGGATACCGTTTCGTCGCATCCAATCCTGGTAACGCTGAGATGTGAACTCAGCACCACGATCACTCTGGATTCTCCGGATCCTCACTCTGTGTTGATTGTAGATTTGAACTGCAAAATCTCTAAAGGTCTGAAAGGTCTCAGATTTTTCTTTCATAAGAAAGACATAACCATATCTAGAATGATTATCAACAATAGTTAAGAAATACTTTTTACCGCCAATAGTTGGACCATAAGGGCCCACAATATCAGTATGAACCAAATCAAAAATGCGTGTTGACTTACGTGTAGCATGTTTTGGAATGGCTGCTGCCCTCGATTTTGCCTTTTTGCAAACAGCACAATCCAAATGTACCTTACATCCTTTGAAATTCAAACCTTGTGCGAAAAATGGCATCTTTTTAAGAACCTCAAAATTGGGATGTCCTAATCTTCTGTGCCATCTATGTATACACCTGTCATGTAAACGAAATCCTGTAAGTGAGGTTGCAGCATTAACATTAACATGAGGAACCTTGGGTTTGATTACCTGTTGCTTTGTGGCCTTAGGAGCCTTTGGAGTATTCACAGGATCTCTCTCTGGGGTATCTCTCTCTGGGCCTGTGATATTCTCTATTGAGATGTTTATACTTGCCTGAATTTGAGGTTCTGCCTTTGGCCTCAAATAGTAGACCTGACCAATCACAATTGTGTCAGCAATAATATGACCATCTTTAAAAATATAACTGGCATTACCTAAATGAAGGACATAAAAATGTAAAACAGCAGATAAATGATTCTGACTAAGCAAATTACAATTAGCTGTAGGAATATAATAAACATCAGGTATTAGGGTACCTAACTCTTCAATAAAAACAGTCCCTTTTCCTTCAACTTTGAAGGGGTGGCCACCAAATGCGTACAGTTCACGATATTCTGGTTCAGGCTCATGTAGCTCTTTGAACAGTTCTTTTCTGTAAGTAATGTGAACAGCCGCTCCACTATCGAGAGTCCACAAAAGAGACCGGTCGTATTGCTTTGGCTGTGTATCATGGGTGATTGCTAGCATGGTGTATGGAGGTGGGAAATCATGCTTGGGACCGGGTCGGCGCTGTCCTCTGCCTCTGCTGCCTCTGGGTGCTGTTCCTCTGGGCTGGTACTGGTCTCTGTAGTCTGTTCCTCTGGGCTGGACAGGAACTTGAGTGCGTTGCAATTGAAGACAATCTCTGCTTGTATGGCCCACATGGTCGCAATATTGGCATCTTATTACTCTTGGTGCGTAGGTTCGTTCGTAGGATCGTCTAGGTGGGAGTTGTAAGTGGGGCGTGGCCTGCATATAAGCTTCGTATTCTGTTAAAATTCTACAAACATGATCAACAGTTCTTTGAGCAAGAGGAACTTGATTAATTTCTGTGATGGCCTCCCTCCATGTGTAATTCAAGGAATTGGTAATAATACTGACCATTTGATTATCGTCCATTGGGTAGCCACGTTCTGCAAGATCTTTCCTCATGCGCTTCATTTTTGTTAAGTGTGCCCCCATATTGTCAGTAGGTTTAAGTTTTGTTCCATGAAATTGTGACAAAAGTAAGTTTGTGGACTCAGCTGAAACTGGGCGAAAACAACGTTCTAATTGAGTCCATATGTCTTGGGCCTGAGCAGGCGAAGCTGCCTGGATTGGCTGTTGCTGAGGGGCAGCAATAGGTGGTGGCGCTGGAGCAGGCAAAAGTTGGGCTGCCATAGGTTGGGCAGGTTGAACAGGCTGGGCCTGCACAGGTTGGCCAGCTAATGAAGGACGCTGCATTAATGCATCTAATCCAGGGGTGAAATCCTCCCGGTTCACCCGGGCCAGTCCTTCGGCGTATAGCCGATGGAACTGGCGGCGGTCGCGGCGCGGAGCTTCTCCCGCCCGCTTTCCCGGCCCTGCTGAACGCCGCCATTCGGGTTATTTTTCCCTCTGTGCATGCGCGCGCATGCACAGAGGGAAAAATAACCCGAATGATTGTGTTCAGCCGGGCCGGGAAAGCGGTGATTGTGTTCAGCCGGGCCGGGAAAGCGGGCAGGAGAAGCTCCGCGCCGCGACCGCCACCAGTTCCATCGGCTATACGCCGAAGGACTGGCCCGGGCGAACCGGGAGGATTTCACCCCTGATCTAATCTCATTTGAGTCATTCTGTTCTGAGCCTGCAATATTTTTAATTGTTCATTCTGTTCCTGAATTACTTGGAGAAAAGAATCCCTTTTATCGCCACTAGATGGCAGTGCAGCATAAGCATATTCATAGTCTCTTTCTAGTCCATGTGGCAGATATGAGAAGGAGGTGCCAGTTTCCCACTCAGGAATGTCTGGACGCTGGTAGACATTTTGTTGTTCACCATAGGGAAAAACATATAACTTAGTTTGCTGTAATTCCCTTTGCAAATGCTTAATCTGAGCTTGCTGCCTCTGCAGCGTCTGGCCATAAGTTAAATTTATTTCTCTTTCAGCACTTGTCTGCCCCATGGAAGACGTTTGTGGGCTGGCAATTTGCTGCCTATAGAAGGATGCCTCCTCATATTGTGGGGCATTAGCTTGAGAGATTTTTGGAATAGCTCCTAAACGTGTAGAATTTCCCCCAGGGGCAAACGATGTGTTAATTTTCACATTACTGACCTCTGTCAAGTCTCCATTCGGTCCTGTAAATTCTTCCGTTTGTGTTGCAAAAAGAGGTGGTGAGGCTTCTTCATGCAGAGAAAAGCTTTCTGCAGGGCACTTTTCAGTTGCTTCTGTTTCTGTTTCCAGCTGTAATGGTTTATCTCCGTCGGTGGACATGGCTGGCCATAAATCACTCTAATTAGCTAACTATCCTAAAACGCAAGAAGACCTTCAAAGGAAGCTATAAATTTTACAACCATCCTCTGCTACCATGTTAAGGGGAGCATTCCTCTGTAGAGGCGATCTGTGGATCTTGTTCCCTTGAAGTCATTCTCATTAGAAAATAAAACCGAGATTCAAATCTAATTAACAAAATATTTATTTCAGTACAAAAGTAATAAAAGAATTCCTTAATAAGCTACATCTTTTCAGCTAATGAAGTCACGTCTGCTTTCGGCAGAAACGGAAAAGAGAAGGAAGATGAAATGGGAGTTGACTCCTGGAATGCACACATGCATAGTATAACATATCACATGTCTGCTTGACCATAAATACAAGAAACCTTAGAAAACATAGAGTTGCACAACTGGCAATATTCACATCGTAACACTCATGTCAGGGGGGGCACCTGTGGGTGATCAGGCAGGGCTGGGGTGGATAGAGGGGTTTCCGGCAGAAGGGGAACAGGACCAGGGGACGGGACCTGATCCACTGGAGGAACAAAGACAGACAGAGGGGTTGTGGAGCGGCAGCCCAGCTGGTCGCCATCATTGCCATGCTGCGGCCCCTTCATGCTTGGCCCCCGACATCAAACCTCGTCCTCCAGCAAGCCTGCTGCCTGCCCCCCACGCCTGCCCCACTCACAAAGGCCCCTGAAAATGGGAAAGGCAGGGAGCCCCCATCCCCAAGAGGCAGCTGGGACTCCGCAGCCCACACAGCGCAGGTGGGTCCAAGCCCTGCAACCACCAGGCCAATGCTTCAAGCAGCAGGTGGAAGCACGCGATCTGGCCTGTCAGATGTGCCGGGTGGCCACATGGCCTGCCAGATGCACCAGGCTGCTGTGCAGCCGCCTGCTCTGTCTCAGCCACGGTGGCCATGGGCAAAGAGAGACGTTGGGGTTGCGGTGAGGCAGCCCAGCCGGTCGCCGTCACCACCATGCTGCAGCCCCTGTGATCTCGGCCCCCTCCCTCAAACCTTGTCCTCCAGAGAGCCCACTGCCTGCCCCCCACCCTCGATGGCCCCAGCGATCGGAAAGTTGGGGAGCAGGCTCAATGGAGGACGAGGTTTGAGGGAGGGGGAAGAGCATGCAGGGGCTGCATTGTGGCAGTGATGGCGACCGGCTGGGCTGCCTCACCACAACCCCACCATCTCTTTTTGCCCATGGCCACCATGGCTGGGACAAAGCAGGTGGCTGCACAGCAGCCCGGCACATCTGGCAGGCCAGATCGCGTGCCTCTGCCTACTGCTTTGTGGGGCTTGGACCCACCTGCACTGCACAGGCTGTGGAATCCCAGCTGCCTCTTGGGGATGGAGGCTCCCTGCCTTTCTCGTTCACTGGGGCCTTTGCGAGTTGGGCGCCGGGCGGAAGACTCGTCCTGCATGTTAGAAGATGAAGTTGGATGGCTCCACCCCTGCCTCGCCACCTGCCTCCCCTCGCCTCATGGCTATGGCACCGGAAGCAGGCAAAGTTAGAGGTGCAGGGGGGAGGCAGGCGATCCAGCCTGACAGATGCACCAGGCAGCTGTCACACCTGCCCCATCCCAGCCACGGCAGCCACGAGCAACCAAAGACAAACAGTGGGATGGAGCATGCGGGTGGATGGGCAGCACCCAGCACTTCCAACGGTCCAGATCACGTGCCTCCTCCCCATGCCTCTGCCTCTGCCTGCTGCTTAGAGGGCCAGCCTGGTGGTCACAGTGCCCCAGACCCACCTGCACTCTGTGTGCTGCAGAGCCCCTTGGCCAGCAGGCTGCTTCCTTATTGAAAGGGAAGCACTCAGAACACAGTCAGCCTGGGGGGCAAGATGGTCCCTGGGGACACCAGGCCCCTTGCGCGCTTGCTGCCGCCTGTGCGCACACCCAGGGGGCAGGGCGGTGGCGGCTCCTCATGGGCTCCAGGGCAGCCCTGAGGATCTAAGGCTGGCCGTGTTCTGGCCCAGATGGCCACCACCAGGTTGTAGATTGGTGCCTGGTTGGCTTCCAGGAAGGACCTGTGGGACAGATCTAACCACCTTGTGGGCTGGATCCAGCCCACGGGCCTTGAATTTGACACCCCGGTCCAGAGGAACTGCAACTTAGTCTGAAAAGCATTAACTTTACCTCTAGGCCAGGGGTGTCAAACTCAATTTCATTGAGGGCCGCATCAGGGTTGTGTTAGACCTCAGGGGGCATGGGGGGGCATGGACAGGGTGGGCATGGACAGCTCGATGTGACTCATGTCAGGGGTGCCTGTGGTGGCCTGAGTGGGGCTGGGGGGATCCATTGTCTCCAGCAGAGGAAGCCGAGACCAGGGAGAGGGCCAAACCCTTGTCCACCACAGGAGCCTCGCTGGCCCTCTCAGGCCATGCAGAGGCCCCGCAGATGGGGATGCAGACTATCCAGAGCCCTAGGCAGCAGAGGGCAAGTGTTCACTGTTTCCAGAGTGGCCCCGCGGGCCAGATCTAAGCACCTTGCAGGCCAGATGCAGGCCGTGGGCCTTGAGTTTGACACCCCTGTGCTATAGCCTCTGCTTACCCTGTAGAAGCAGTCACTGACTTACAATGGATAATCCTCAGCAAGCATGTGTTAGAACTTGTAAGAGAGAATCACATACCTGCAGCTGCAGCACTAGGAATATCCATGAAAGAAAGGATAAAGTAACTGGATTACTAGGAGAGTAAACCACAATTGGAGCAAGTCGTGGACTGTATTTGATACTAGAATTAACAAACTATTAAGAACCAGAGGATAAAAGAAAGCAGAAAGAAAGAATTGAACAGGGCTCTGTTTGGTAGGAAAAAAATTGTGCAAGCCTCTCCAGATGAGAGATGGAGATTATGGAAATGGAGAGATGAAAATTAATAACAAGCAATAACACAATTAGAAATTTTCTTCTGGAGGAAAGTGGTGAGAATGAAAGCTGGGGGAGGGAAATAGGGGGTGCGATTGTATAAGATGCTGAGAGAATGTGTTTAATTGTATGAGTGATTGAAGAAAATTAGAGCCGTCTAGGAAGCTAGTTAAGAATGAAGAACTGAATGGATTTTATTATTTAGATTTCAATACTTTCCCATATTCTGTTATATTGTCATTCTTGTTAGATTTAGAGGAAAGTGAAATCTCGGAGAAGAAAGGGAGGAATGTTGGAAAGAAGGAAGCCATCAAAGTAGTAATGGGTAAAGGGAGATATTGTAGGAGACAGGATGGAGCACAGTTGGGTAAGACATAGAAATCAGTGAAATAGGGAGGATGGGGGAATCTTTAAAACTATGTTATCAAGCAGCTCATTTGGGACATGTTATTCCACTCATATTGGAAGACTTAACAAAACAATGGGTTCAGATAGAAGACATACACAAGTTAGATACATGAGTCAAATGTTCCTATTTCCCAAAGCAATGTAAATAACATATTTACTAAAGCTGTGTTTCAGGTTTGGAGGAACAGAAGTCCAGAACTGATAAAGGGCATCTCCCCATTAACCCCCTTGATCCTGATTTTTATGATACATCTAAGACAATTCCATTCACACTATGGAGACAATGAGATTTATACAGAATAAGAGATTGTTATAACAGTTTTTATGTAGTAAAGGATATAATCTAAAGTAGGCAATCTTGGTTAATGTAGTTTCAACTTAAATCTTCTGAGTGATAAAGTGGTCAAGGAAATAGCAAATTGTCCTTTGACTAATCTTGAGAAAATAATAATTAATTATCATTCACAATCAAAAGGAAAGATTTCCAAAATATATAATATACCATTGGAGATATGGATAGGCAATCACTCCACTGCATTGCGGGAAATGTGGGGTATAGATTTGAGTAAACACATGAAAGTTAAGGACTGGTAGTACCTATAGAAATCAATTGGATACTTATAGGCCTTGCTATAAGAACTGCAGTTAAAAGTAACATACAGATGACATTTAACCCCAATATGAACAATCCATATATCTACTAATCTATATACTACTAAAACACTGATTTCTGTAACTGTTAACTGGGTGAAATGGTGCACCAGAGGGCAAAACCTTTTCAACCAAGGTACCTCAAATGGGCTAAATTATAAAATGCATCCAAAATCTGGGATTCATTACTACTGCGAAATTGAAATTTGGCAAATTTTATAAAAAAATAATATAAACATGATCACAAAGCAGTTTATGACATAATACAAAATTTGTATTATTGACTATGTTTGACTGTGTTACACAGTTCAACATGGGCTATTTTAAATGCAGATACACCACTGAATGTATCCCAGCTTTTTTAGTGAAGGCAGTATATTAGAAGCTCGGTCATTGTTGAAGGCATTGACAAATCTGATAAGGAAATATCTATCAAAGGGTGACCCCAAAGGTCATGGATTTATTCAATAAAATGTTGGAGGGGAACTTCCAGGTTGGCATCATGGCGAGTCAGCTGAGAGTGAGCGGAGCTCCATGAAACCCAGCTGATTTCTTTCCATTTCTTTTCTTTCCCAAGGGGCCAAAGTCACCCTGGAGGGGTGACGAAGATAGGAGGGACACCTTTTCGATCGCGGGGTGACGGTGGTCCTCCCACTGGATCCAAGGATACCCTCCTGACAGACGGAAGAAGAGACGGCTATTATGGCCCGACCGAAGCTGTAACAACCGAAAGAGAAAGCACTAATTAGTGATTTGTGAACAGCATACTGGAACAGGGTGAGGATTTTTCCAATTTCTACCTTGGAGATTTATTCCCAAATAAAGAGACTATTTGAAAATTAAGACTCTCTAAAGACAAGAGGAAGGGATTTTATTCCCACCTGTAAAAGGAAGTGGCGAGTTTTTATGTAAAGAGACAGATAGGGGGTGGAGCTTCGCAGCATTACCAGTCACAGAGAACGGAGCTCTCCGTTCCTGTGCTGGCTTCTCCCTGTTTGTGGGCTCCGAAAGGAGCCAAAGCCGCCTTGTAGGGGTGGTGAAGCTAAGGAGGGGCACCCTGTGAGGTCGCAGGAGAGATCGCAACTCTCCTGCTGAACCCCGGGGCTTTTTTCCCTCTATGCCATGACGTGGAGAAGAGGCAGTATAAGATGGCTGCCAAGAAGCTGGGGAAGCAGATGGTGCATAGATAATCATAGTGCAGGGGTGGACTTTTGTGAACAGTGTGTGACGGGTGAGAAGAATTCTTTTTATTCAAATTTTAACCTCAAAAGAATTTCCAGGAAAAGAAAGGTTCACAATTTTTTTATTATAATTTTTTATTTTATTTTTTCTACTTCATATACAATTCAATACACATATACCTTAAAATATTATAATGAAATACATAGTTTTACATTATAATCAATCATTCAAAAATCAATATCTTATTCAACACTTGCATCATCAATCATCAGTCTGTTCTACTTTTTCCCATTACACTCCCCTCTATCTCCATCTTCTCCTCCTACTTTCATACTCCTTCACTCCTTCTCTACCTCTCTCTACTCCTTCTACTTCCTCTTTCACCCTCTTAACCTTTCCCTGAGTGCTTTTCATATTAACTAATCTTATATTTGACAGACTGATGACATAATCTCAAAATTAAACTAGTCGTGTCTCTTCTATATAAATTTTTTAAATTATTATTATATCATTTCTTTGTATAAAATACTTTGTTCTAGGAATATGCTGCTAATTCCATAAAAAAGAAAAAAAAGAAAAAAATCTAATTTTGTCATCTGGGATATTTACCAGTTAATTTCAAATTTTCCTTCTAGCTTCACCGCTATTAATTTAATTTCCCAAAATAGTTATTATTTCTTGTGCTTCTTAATTTTAAGCCATATTGTTTCCTCTACTTCTTTAGTCTCTTTAATCATCGTCTATGTTTCTTACCCTCCATTTCTATCAAAAACTAAATGCCCAATTATAAATTTCAATTTCTCATATTGATCATCAAAATTATTTCTAAGCAATTTCCACTCAATTGAATATTCAACTTTAGAAATATTTTTTTTAAATTTTGCAATTAAACAATCTCATATATAAAAAATAATACAGTCATAATTCATTCCCATTATTTCTGATTCTATATTCCTGCATCATTACAAGTATTTAATTAAATTAAATAAAAAAATTAGTCTAGCTCTTATCAGTTCCATCTCTTCCATTTAAACAAATCAAAAAGAAGAAAAGTAAAAGAAAAAAGGAAAGAAAAAGTCCAAATGATTTAATTTTCCAATTTTTAGCTTAATAAATTTAAAGATAATAAACAATCATAGTATGTCTTTTTTATTTTTAACATTAAAATAGTTTCCCTTAAATTCTAATAATCATATTTATCATTCATATTTATCATATTAATTATCATTGTTTTATTTATATTCTTCCAAATCATTTAATTCTTAAATAATATTACCTATATAAAAAGAACAAAGGATAAAAGAAAAATCTCAATTCCTTATAAAATAATATTAATTCTATATATCAAAATTCTAAATGGTTAACATTCTTATCACAATTAAATCTAATATAATAATTATAAAAAGAAAGAAAAAAGATAGAGAAAGGGGAAAAAGGGGGAAACCATTTCTATAATATATCAACGCCTTTATCCATTCCCTTTTGATTTCCCAACTACTTCCATTTTATATCTATTTTTCCTCCATCCCCATTTCCTTAACTTATTTCCCTTCTTTCGTTTACTCTTATACCAATAAGTTCTCATTTCCCACGCCCCTTTTTCCTTTATAAGATCTACTATCTGTATGTATCTAGTTTTCCCCATTCCTTTTTTAAGTATATGTATCTCAAAATCCTCTTCCTCAATCTGAACATAATCAGTTTTAATATCTTTATCTCTATTATCACTGTTAACCCCAGTGGAATCATTATAAGTATCAACATAATCATTAATCAGCATTGCATTGTCAGTATTCTTTTCCTGTTCATCATCATTTATAGTATTTTCTTCAATCTTCTTTTCTTCTTCTGTTATCTTTTCCATTTTTTTCCATTTGCACTTCATTCTTTCCTTTCTCAAGTGTTCCAATTCCAAAAGAACTTCTAAGATCTTTAAAGAGATCTTTCAAAAACCCAGCCAATTCTTCATAGTCAAAGCTTAACCAAATACACTCTATCATCAGAGTTCATTCAAGGATGCCACCAATTCTTAATAATCGCTAATCTCCATGTCTCAAAGTCACAAGTCGCTAATTTTCACAGTCCATCCAGCTGCTAACAAAGATGTATTTCACAGCCTGTTATAATTTACAAGTTTGTACTTTGGTAGTTGAAAAACCAATTCCTTCTGTTCTTTTGTTTTTTTTTTTATTGAAAAAGTTTTATGTGTACAAAGTACAAACATTTTTTAATATTTTCTCCCCCCTCCCCTCATCCCTCCCCCCAACTCCCCCTCCCTAGACTTCCCAGAACATACACAGGGTATAATATAGTTTACACAAATATAAAACTAATATATACTAACAAATTATTAACTTCCAAATACCATAAAATCTTAACTCCTTATACTGTAAATTAAACAAAAAATTGAATTAAAATATATCCTTCACAGTCTATTTTGATCTCCTTAATCTGATACTTGATTCAAATATGATCCGTCAATCTTCTCCATTATCAAATATATCATTTAAATAGCCTTTAAAATGTTCTAAAACTTCCACTTCCAATTTTATACCACCAACAACCTAGCCACAATTGTTAAATTCAAAAGCAGATTAAACCATATCTAAAAAATACTTAGCAACTTCACATACATTTAGTTACATTAGATTGCATTCTATACTTATTCCCACCCTATAATATAATTTAATCTTATTCTCTACCGATTTAGTCTCTATTATGTTACATTACCTTCTATACTTATTCCCCAAACTATATTATTAATTTAATTTTATTATTTAAAACCAATTTAATCTCTATACATCACTTTGCCTTCTATAATTAAACCCCCTAGATATCTTGTAATTTAATTCCTCTAATCTTATACATCCTCATATATACATTTAAACTTTATTCTTATTTACTTTATCCTACTATCACTAAAACATCAATTTTTAATTCCTCTCGCTTTCAAATCTGCGAGAGGAATTAAATATTTCTTTAAGTTGACATCTGAAAATATGACGATTTAATCTTGCTTCACTTCGAGGAGTTAAGGGCTGAAGTGAGTGGTTTGATTCTTCTTCACTTTCAACACTTTCACTTTCAACAAATACTTCTCTAATCTGTCTTAAATGGTTTGTTTGTTCTTGTCTATTCAGAGTTCCTTTCTGTTGTGGAATATACAAATCTTCCTTTCCCTCTCTTTTAACATTCTCATTTCCTTTATCTTCTGGTGGTTTTGGTCTCCCCACCTTTAACACATTGGCAAAAAAGTCCTTTGCTTTGGAAATCGTATTAAGTCTGTATCTTTCTGCCCTGTAAGAAACCAATAGTCCAGTCGGGATACCCCATGTGTATTTTATCTGTTGCTTTTTCAACTCTGCCACCAGGAAAGTATAATCTTTACGTGCTTTCAGTATTTTTGGAGGAATTTCCTTAAATATCAAAACTTCATGTTCTTCCACCTTCAGCTTATTTTTATAAGTCACCTGTAAGATTCGATTTCGTAATGTTTTTGTAGTAAAATATATTACAATGTCTCTTGGCAAATGGTTTTTTCTTGCAAACCAGGAATTGACCCGATATATTTTTTCAATCTGCCCTCCCAATTCCGCTTTTGTTTCCCCCAAAATCTGCACCAGTGCATCCACAATCTTATCTTTTAAATCCTCTTGTCCGTTTTCTTTTACCCCTCTCAGGCGTAGAGCAAATTGCATTTCTTTATATTGATCTATCGTTAGTTCTGCCTCAGTTCCTTCAATTTTTTTCTGCATCTCAGTTACTTTTTCACCCAAAATCACCATGGTCTGTTTAATTTCAGCTACGTCTTGTTCCAATAATTCCATATTAGATACCACAGTTTTAAGTGCAGATTCCACATTATCTCTGGTTTGTTGAGTCTGAGATGAAAACTCCTCTGAGACAGCTTGTATTTTTCCATTAATTTCAGTAATTTTTCCATTGATTTCTTTAATTTTTTTATTAACTGCTAAAGCAATTTCCTTCTGCATTTCTTTCATGGCTTGCTGCCACATCTCAAACGTAAAAGTCTGTGTTGGGGGGGGGGCAAAATCTTGCAAATTGACAATATGGGTGGAGAGATTTTCAACTCTTTCTATTCCTTTAAAGGAAACAGTCTTTGCCAGTTTTAAAGACATCTTCAATTTATATTGATTCTTATATATTTATTAGAAAACCAAAAACAAAATTCATCAAGGTAAAGAGTAAGAAATAAGAGAGATTTCTTACAAGCGTCTGTTAAGAAACAGAACTCTCACTAGCTTTCAGTAGCTTTCACTTTCTCCACGCCCTTTCAAATTCCAAGCGCCATCTTTAGCTACTTTGTTACTTCCAAAAAATCCAAAAAACAACACCGGAGTTAAGTTAAAATACTTGCTGTTGGATTCTCCTGGTATGTTCACCACCCCTCTGTCATGGTCAGATCATTTCCTACTGAGGCTGGATTTCACGACCCCATTCCTCCCCCGCAGGGAGGCGGGACCGACTAGGTGGTTCCGCCCCAGGCGCCTAATGGAGCCGGAAGGATTCCAGAGGGAACTTGGGGAAATACCTGAAACCCTGGTACACAATTCGGCTGACTCCCTGGTGGCTGCTTGGAACACCGCAGCATCAGGGGCTCTAGACCGAATTGCGCCTAAGCGACCTCTCCATGGCAGTGGATCCCGGAAAGCTCCCTGGTTCACCGAGGAGCTCCGGGAGATGAAACGCCAGAAGAGACGTCTGGAGCGCCGCTGGAGGACCAAGAAAGCCGAGTCTGACCGAACACTATTAAGAATTTACATCAGATCTTATTTAGTGGCGATAAGGGCGGCAAGACAATCTTATCTTTCCGCTCTTATTGCGTCCCCAGATTCTTGTCCAGCCGCCTTGTTTAGGGTGACTCGCTCCCTCCTTGGAAAAGGGGGGAGCGAGGAACACTTGCAAGGCAGAGCTGAGGAATTTGCTGAGTTTCTGTCGGATAAAGTCGCTCAGATTCGGTTGGACTTGGACTCTGGCAGGGCAGAGTCCATAGAGTTGACAGGGGCCAGTCCTAATCCATCTTTGTGGGAGGAGTTTGGGCCTGTTTCTCCCGAGGATGTGGACAGGGCTATGGGAGCGATGGGTACCTCCACCTGTTTATTGGACCCGTGCCCCTCCTGGCTGGTCTCGGCCAGCAGGGCGGTGGCATGCAGCTGGATCCGGGCGGTGATCACCGCTTCTTTGAGGGAGGGATCCGTACCGCAGTCGTTAAAAACTGCGGTGGTGCGACCCCTCCTGAAGAAGCCTTCCCTGGATCCAGCTGATTTGAAAAACTATCGTCCAGTCTCCAACTTACCTTTTTTAGGGAAAGTTGTGGAGAAGGTGGTGGTGACTCAGCTTCTGCAGCTCCTGGATGAAACAGATCATCTAGATCCTTATCAGTCGGGTTTCAGGCGCGGCTACAGTACAGAAACTGCCTTGGTTGCCCTGATGGATGATCTCTGGCGGGCCCGGGATGGGGGGAACTCCTCCATCCTGGTGCTACTTGACCTCTCAGCGGCTTTCGATACCATCGACCATGGTATCCTTCTGCATCGGCTCGGCGAGTTGGGAGTGGGAGGCACCGTTTTATGGTGGTTCTCCTCTTATCTTGCCGATCGGATGCAGTCGGTGTTGGCAGGAGGGCAGAGATCGTCCCCTAGGCCCCTATTATGTGGGGTGCCCCAGGGGTCGGTTCTCTAGCCCATCCTGTTTAACATCTACATGAAACCGTTGGGTGAGATCATCCGCAGACATGGGGTGTGTTTCCATCAGTACGCTGACGACACCCAGCTGTACATCACCACCCCGTCTGACTTCAGGGAGGCAGTGGATGTAATGTGCCGATGCCTGGACGACGTTAAGATCTGGATGGGGAGGAACAGACTCAGACTAAATCCCGATAAGACTGAGTGGCTGTGGATATTGCCTCCTAAGGTTCATGACAACTACCCCTCCTTGGTCTTTGAGGGTGCGAAACTGACCCCCTCAGACCAGGTCCGCAACTTGGGGGTCCTCCTAGATCCACAGCTAAAATTGGACCACCATCTTTCTGCTGTGGCTAGGGGGGCCTTTGCACAGGTTCGCCTGGTGCACCAGTTGCGGCCATACTTGGAGAAGGAGGCTCTACTCACGGTCACTCATGCCCTTGTCACCTCGCGTTTGGACTACTGCAATGCGCTCTACATGGGGCTACCCTTGAAGAGTATCCGGAGACTTCAGCTGGTGCAAAATGCGGCTGCGCGTGGTGTGGTGGGTGTGCCAAGGTACACCCACGTGACACCGATACTCCGCCAGCTGCATTGGTTGCCCATTGGTCTCCGGGTCCAATTCAAGGTGTTGATCACCATCTTTAAAGCCCTTCATGGCTTAGGACCAGGATATCTTCGGGACCGCATTCTGCCTCATACTTCCCTCCGACCGGTTAGGGCCCACAGAGTTGGCCTCCTCCAGGTCCCATCGGCCAAGCAATGTCGGCTGGCGGGCCCTAGGGGGAGAGCCTTCTCTGTGGCTGGCCCCGTGCTCTGGAACCAACTACCCCCAGAGACCCGGACTATCCCCACTCTGCTGGCTTTCCGAAAAGCCATTAAGACATGGCTCTTCCTGCAGGTGGGGGGGACAGCTTAATTCCACCTGAGCCTACCCCCCAAGTATGTATGTGTCGAATGGATGTTGTTGTTTTAAATAACTGTTTTAAATTTTTGTACTTGTTTTTAAATTTCATGTAATTTTTTGTTTATTCTTGTATTTCTTCTTGCTGTAAGCCGCCCTGAGTCCCTCGGGAGTTGGGCGGCATATAAGAATAACAAAATAAATAAATAAATAAATAAATAAATAAATAAATGTTCCGTCTGCTACATTGTTTAGAGTATTAAAATCCATTTGTTACAAGCAGAGATGGTCGCGGCTTCTTGCTCCGCTAAAAATAAGCGGAGGCATTCCAGGTCCGGAGCTGCTGACAGGCTTCTAGGGAGCCTTCACCCTTCCGCACCCCAGAGCTTCTTCTGGGGTGCTAGGGGGGCTCTATCTCAGCCCATCTGCTCTTTTCCCCTCCCTTTGCCCTGGACGGGAGTTTCCAAGCCACCAGACAGCTGATGTGGCTTATCTGGAGGCTTTTACAGAGCCTGGAATCGGGCGCCCATAAAGAGCGTCCAGCGAAGCTCGCGGTGCCACCGGAAGTCCCTTCTGTTCTTTCGTTATTGACATCTGTTCATGTTCATTCTTATCCAAGTCAACCCAAAACAATTCCTTTCAGACAATAACAAATTTGCAGTCTGTTTTATATTTCCTCAACTCTCAGAAATGTTTTTCTTATTCAAGGTTAACAGCTGTCGAAACATCCAAGAAGATATTCCACCACAAGAATAATTCTTCCAACCATCAGATGGCACTCACCAATCAAATTTCCCAGCTCTACTTTTCCTGTTTTAATTTTTCCATTTTTAGTCAAATTCAATCCAAATTTTCCCTTCCAAGTTTATTTTCCAATTCTTACTCCTTTAACAAATCTTTAAAGCAATGTCCAAATCCTTAGTAGTTGGGCTTTAGTTACAAATCCCTTTAATTTTGTTGCACCATTGTATCCACATATTTAACATCTGCTCCTTGATTTCCGGTCCTTTTGTTCCCCTTTTAAATTGAAAGGTTTCTTTTAAAATGTTCTTTTGGCAATGTGACTCACCAACCTCCGTCTTCTTCAACTTCGACTCCTCCAGCACTTAACTTGAATTTTTTGCTTCCCAGATGACTCCAGCCTCGCTTGTTCAATCTTACCGATGTGACTGCAGCGGCTAGGGACAACTAGAGGTCATCTTCTGATCGCCGCCGGTCGAGGAGACAAAGCTGGCTCCCTGGGGGGTTTGCAGCCCCCCCCCAGTCCACCAGCAGGCGCTCCTCTTCTTCACCACCCCTCCAGGGTGGATCTGACCTGGTCCTGACCGGACCAGGTCCCCGGACGACGCGGATTTGGGGCTTACCCGTGGAGCACGGGGAAACTCCATAGCGCCGCTGCATTGGCCATGCCTTCTTTTCCCGTTCACAATTATTTTTAAAGTGGCAGCGATCTAGCACTCTGTAAAAACTTTAAAATTGAAGGAAAGAATTAAAAGGAAAAAGGCAGAAAAATTGCTAAAATACAGAAAATTGGACTCTCAAACTGGATAGGCTATGTTTTGGATAGGCATTTTGAAATGCTGGAATTATCTACTTAAAAATTAACGTTATTTTTACATTGTGGGAAAATGAAAAACTGGTTAATATTTTATTTATTTATTTTTATTTGTCAAGCATATATGATTAAAAGCAATGTGTAAACAAAGTATAAACTTGATTGTATATATATATATATATATATATATATATATATATATATATATATATATATATATATATATATATATATATATATATATATATATATATATATATATATATATATATATATAATAGTACAAGCATGATTATGAGTACAAGAAGTATGAATATATGGGTACATTAGGACAGGAACGGTGTCAAGGTTCCAAATAGTAATCGAGCAGAAATCAGAGTCCAAGGCAAAAGGTTCACCAAAGTTCCAATTTATTGCAGATAAATTGCATGTTGCATGTTGGCAACTCATGGGAAAACCAAAATCTAACTTGTCTCCCAAGTTCCCTTTCAATAGGAAATGGCCACTCCTTGTTCCCCACCCCAATCCGGGTCACATTGCCCACCAAGCTTCTGCCAGCGTGGCAACCCCTCCTTGCAGGTGCTGGACAAGGACGACCTTGGAGAAGCCACGAAGAATGTGCTATCTGCCGCTTCTCACGCTCTCTGCTTTCCCCCTCCCCACTTCTATGTAGAACATTCTTCTATGTAGAATGGTGGCAAACGATGCTTTGACAGTCGGCTCTCCTTACAAGAAAGCTGTACGTGCCGGCGGACCTCCGCTTACAAGTACTCCAACGGAGCCATGACTCTAAGCTGGGTGGACACTTCAGCTTTTTGAAGACCCTCCACCTTACGAGATGGCAATTTTGGTGGCCAAAGATGAAGGCAGACGTGGAGGACTATGTAAAAAGCTGTGCCACCTGCGCCACAAATAAGCACCGACCAGGGAAACCACCTGGGTTCCTGCAGCAGGTGGCCAGTCCCAGCAAGCCATGGGAAGAAATAGGAATGGATTTCATTGTAGAACTC
This sequence comes from Diadophis punctatus similis, assembly GCA_023053685.1. Classification (NCBI taxonomy): domain Eukaryota; kingdom Metazoa; phylum Chordata; class Lepidosauria; order Squamata; family Dipsadidae; genus Diadophis; species Diadophis punctatus. The sequence goes on along the minus strand of JALIGW010000079.1, from coordinate 1,951,021 downwards.
CCAGAGAGCAAGGGAAATACCGTTATTTGGACCGTCATAGATTTGTTCTCCAAACAAGCCCACTTCGTTGCCTGCTCGGGGTTACCGACGGCCAGACACTTAGCAAAACTTTTCCTCAAACACATCTACCGCTTGCACGGAGTACCAAAGAGGGTCATCTCCGACAGAGGGGTGCAATTCACCGCTAAGTTCTGGAGGGAGTTCCTGCAGACCATTGGGTCCACCCAAGGTCTTAGTTCTGGATTTCATCCTGAGTGTAATGGAGCAGCTGAAAGAGCCAACTCCATGGTGGGACAATATCTCCGCTGTTACGTAGATTACCAGCAGGCCAACTGGGCGGAGCTGTTGCCTTTTGCAGAAGTGGCGTACAACAACGCAGTACACAGCAGTACCGGCCTGACACCTTTTCAGGTTACCAGCGGACAAGAATTCATCCCAATGCCAGAGCTGCCCACACAAGCACCCACATCTAAGTCCCTAACAGAATGGATGGAAGATTTGAAGAAAGGATGGGAGAACACAAAAAAGGCATTGATGGAAACAGCAAAGACATATAAAGAACAAGCGGATAAGCATAGAGCCACACAGCCCCCCTTTAAAGTAGGAGATAAAGTCTACCTATCAACAAAATACATCCGCTTGAGAATACCCAGTAAAAAATTGGGTCCAAAAATTTTAGGCCCTTTCCCAATAGTAAAAATAATCAATCCAGTCACAGTACAACTGGCGCTGCCAAGAATATTGGGAAAGATTCATCCAGTGTTTCATAGTAGTTTACTTAAACCAGTGAAACCCTCTAATATTAGACCACAAGACCTTCCTCCACCACCCCCTATAGTGGTCCAAGGGGAGAGACATTATGAGGTGAAGAAAATTCTAGATTCCTGATTGTTTAGGGGTCGCCTTCAGTATCTGATTTATTGGAAAGGATATCCTGTGGCTGAATCCACATGGATTAACAGTTGGAAGGTTAGAGCAGACAGGCTCATTAGAGATTTCCATAACAAATACCCAGATAAACCGAAGCCCCCTGGGGGAGGGAGGGGTGGTTAAGGCCATTTGCTTAATCCCCTGTACTTTCACTAATTGTTTTCTTTTGTGTATTAGTAGGACATGCTTTCTTGTGAGGAGGGCACCCTGTCAAAGCATCGTTTGACACCACTCTACATAGAAGAACGTTCTACAGAGAAATGGGGAGGGGGAAATCAGTGAGCGTGAGAAGCGGCAGATAGCACATTCTTCGTGGCTTCTCCTGTACTTTCACTAATTGTTTTCTTTTGTGTATTAGTAGGACATGCTTTCTTGTGAGGAGGGCACCCTGTCAAAGCATCGTTTGACACCACTCTACATAGAAGAACGTTCTACAGAGAAATGGGGAGGGGGAAATCAGTGAGCGTGAGAAGCGGCAGATAGCACATTCTTCGTGGCTTCTCCAAGGTCATCCTTGTCCAGCATCTGCAAGGAGGGGTTGCCACGCTGGCAGAAGCTTAGTGGGCAATGTGACCCGAATTGGGGTGGGGAACAAGGAGTGGCCGTTTCCTATCAAAAGGGAACTTGGGAAACAAATCAGATTTGGGTTTTCCTTTGAGTTGCCAACATGGTGCGGTTCCAATTTATTGCAGATACCATGTTGGCAACTAATGGGAAAACCCAAATCTAACTTGTCTCCCAAGTTCCCTTTCAATAGGAAACGGCCACTCCTTGTTCCCCACCCCAATCCGGGTCACATTGCCCACTAAGCTTCTGCCAGCGTGGCAACCCCTCCTTGCAGGTGCTGGACAAGGACGACCTTGGAAAAGCCACGAAGAATGTGCTATCTGCCGCTTCTCACGCTCTCTGCTTTCCCCCTCCCCACTTCTATGTAGAACATTCTTCTATGTAGAACGGTGGCAAACGATGCTTTGACAAACGGTAGGCACAATTGTGTGCTTATGCAATATTGAAATCCAATCTAAGATCGCCACCTGCTGACGAAAGGAAGAACAACATACTCCCAAAATCTTGGAACTATTTGATTGTTTGGGATTTAAATGTGATAATACAGAAGACATTATCATTAAAATGACCCCTGAAGATTACAATACAAGATTGAATTTATAGAGGGACCTAAGGAGATTCTGGAAAACTTATGGGACTATCCAGAGGAACAGGTTGATTAATTTTGGGATACAAAGAACTAAGAATATTGAATTATTTTGAGAAGTGACTATAGGTTTGAATATATGGTCTTTGGATTATTGGACAAAAGAGGGACGCAATAAAATTTAATGAGATGCTTCATCAAGGAGAAAGGAGTGGAACTTGGGAAGAGATGGTGTCGGTAATCCAAAGTACAAGGGAGACACTGACAAGGTATTTTAAGGAAATAATGAATCGAATAGAGAGCATGGATGGAACGCTGGGAAATATAACACAAAGGACAATGAGTGATCAAGACACCCAGGAAGAGGAGGAACTAACTTGCTGCCCCACGGCTGCTGGCAGCCATGGCAGGCAAGGCCCAGCAGCTGTGGAAAGTCCAGGTGCAGATGCGGGCTGGGGGAGGGGGCTGAGCGCCGTCGGCCTTATCTTCCAGCCCGCAGGGCTTGCAAAACTCTGCTCACCGCAGCTGCCTGCAAAGGTAAGGCTGACGGCAGTGGAGGGAGACTCTGAGCCCACTGTGCTCAGCTGAAGAGTGCGGGCCGGCAGGTGGGCATGGGAGGGACGGCTGGCAGAGGGGTGATGCCGGCGGTGCAGCCACGTGGTCCCTGGTTGCCCCCCGCCCACTGGCAGCCATGGCAGGCGAGCCCCAGCAGCTGTGGAGAGTCCGGGCGGGGGGCGAGATGCCGGTGCCTGCTGTTCTGACCCAGCCTTAGTAGAACCAATAAACAGACTCCTTGTCCCGAAAAAACCCTCTTTATTTAGCTACTATGAATTAATGGCATTCACACACCGAAAAGTCCAGGCAATAATCCTTCAAAGGGTTAACTGCAGTAACAGACATTATCAGTTCCTTGAGATAATTGCCAGGCTGGGCGCGTCCAGCCACAAGGCTGTAAATTAAGTTCTGGCAAGCAGTCTCTGAGACATGAACCATGATGAGCAAATCTTCCGAAAGAAATCCGAACGGTTGTCTCCTACAACCACCCCTCCCCTTTCCTTCTATTTATTCCCCAGCCAGGGAGGGACCATTCAGCGTCCACGTGTGCCTTTCTTCCCGAGTCGGCTCCTTGTCCTCAGTTGTTCTCCTCTCCTAAAAGCTCTGTGCATGCGCACATCTGTAACAGACCCCAGCTGTTCTTCCTCCCCACTTATCTCCGCCTCCGAAGGCAGCTGGGAAATGTCGGACGGCCCTGGCTCTATCTCTGCTTCTGACGCAGAGCATCCATCAGAGCCTTCCCCAGACTTCAGGACTGGCCCAAGTTCCTCCCCAACCTCCTCATCGTCCGAGTCTGCCACCAGCTCTGCTGGCGGCTGGCGGGCCACAACACCAGACAAGACCGAATGGCTGTGGTTATTGCCTCCTAAAGACTATGTCAACTGTCCATCCTTGGTTCTAGGGGGGGGAGAAATTGTCCCCCTCAGAACGGGTTCGAAATTTGGGTGTCCTCCTAGACTCACAGCTAAAATTAGATCAACATTTGACAGCTGTAGCTAGGGGGACCTTTGCACAAGTCCGCCTGGTGCACCAACTGTGACCCTACTTGGATCGAGAGGCTCTCCTCACAGTCAATCATGCCCTTGTCACCTCACGATTAGATTATTGCAACACGCTCTACATGGGGCTACCCTTGAAGAGTGCTCGGAGACTACAACTGGTCCAGAATGCAGCTGCATGAGCTGTTGTGGGTGCACCTAGGTACACCCACATTACACCAATCCTCCACGAGCTGCACTGGCTCTCTATAGGTCTCCGGGCACAATTCAAGGTGTTGGTCATTACCTTTAAAGCCCTACATGGCTCAGGGCCAGGTTATCTTCAAGACCGCCTCCTGCCACATAGCTCCCAGTGACCAGTGAGATCCCACAGAGTTCGTCTCCTCCGGGTCCCATCAGCTAAACAGTGTCGGCTGGCTGGCCCATGGGGGAGGGCCTTCTCTGTGGCTGCCCCGGCTCTCTGGAACCAGTTACCTCCGGAGGTCCGGACTGCCCCACCCTATTTGCCTTCTGAAAAGCGGTTAAGACCTGGCTTTTCCGGCAGGCCTGGGGCCGTTGAGCTTGCGGTTGTAATCGGTGAGATCCGGCCATGGAATGATATGTATGGATTTTAAATTGTTTTAAGGTTGTAAGATGTTTTTAATGTTTTATCCTGTTGTTAAGCCGCCCAGAGTCCTTTGGGAGTTGGGCGGCATATAAATTTAATAAAATAAATAAACACCTGCCACTCACTTCGGATGCAAAAGGAGCAGCATCCACCAAGGCAGCCGGAGCAGCGGGCGAGAAGATGCAGGGATGCCACCAGGAATGAGGATGTTCAGGCTTGCATCCATCCAGGTGAGCTTCGCTTGGCAATGAGGTTCCACTGGGAAAGAGAAAGAGGGGAGATCCAGCAGGCACTCACGGGTCCTGCTGCTGCTGCTGCTTGCAAAGAGACCCTCAGCAGCGCCTTTGCCTGGAACAAAAGGGGAAGGAACCACGAGGGCCCGTAGAGAGAAGGGAGGGGAGGGGCATTCCAGCTGTTTGCATCGATGCTCGTTCTCAGAGCGTTCTAAGCTTTGTCTCTTGGGTTCTCAGGCCCCGGTACTGCAGCGGAAATCAGGCAGGAGGACAGGAATCTTTCTCCCATTCATTCATGCACACAGGGGGTGTGTTGTGCTCCCACAACGGATTAAACTAGGGTAGAATAAACAGCCATTAAGGGAAAGGCAAAGTGCGTTCTCTTCCCCTCAACCCCTTGCAAGGGCTTTTAGAACCCCTTTAAACTAAGCGTGATTTTTTAAGGTTGCTGATGCTCTTTCCTTGCCGTTTTGAACTGTGAGACGTACTAAAAGCGACAAACCGTGTGGCAGATTAATTCACGCAATGTGTTTGTCTTGATTAGGCTTTTCCGGGGCTTAGGGTGCTGTGCAAACCTATTTTGTACAGTGTTGATCAGTATATTATGCAAATCCAGAAAACGTATTAATTCAGAAAGCAGCCTACCGTATTTTTCGGAGTATAAGATGCACCGAAGTATAAGATGCACCTTAGTTTTGGGGGAGGAAAACAAGGAAAATAGTCCTCTGCCTCCAAGCAATTTGCCAAACAGCAAACAGCAAACAGCACAGATGATATACACTGTTTGCTGTGTATTTCTGTGCATGTGTGCCTGACCCATAGAAATAGCAAAGAATTGGAGAAATGTACATTATGCCAGAAAGTTTTCTTAAATGTAGTCACACTAACTCCTCCCAATTATTTAAATAGATCTACTCCAAGGTAAGTAACGATTTAACTCTAATACTAAACAGGACACTGTTACGTTTCAGACTATACTTGTACAGAGCTGTTAAAATTAATTAAAATTTCTGGAAGTATACATTATTCTCTATTATTTAAAAGAAGATACAATAGCACTGGGCCTCTTCAGAGCAAGCATTTATTTTAAAAAGCTTCTTTATTTTGTTAAGTTGTCTAGAGGTCTCCAACCTTGGCAACTTTAAGACTTATGGACTTCAACTCCCAGAATTCCACAGCCAGCAAAGCTAACAAAGCTGGCTGTGGAATTCTGGGAGTTGAAGTCCACAAGTCTTAAAATTGCCAAGGTTGGAGACACCTGGCTTGAACAATAATAAAACACTCTTTAAAAAATAAGTCTAATAATTTGAACATTCTACAGACATTTATAGTTATTCACTTACCCCCTTGCATCCAGCAGAAAATAAAAATCTGCCTGTCTCTCCCAGCTATTTGCCTCTTTGCAGCTAGTTTCACTTTCATTTTCCCACGTGGCAAACCTAATCAGCTGTATGTCGGGAAGCTGCTACTGACTTGCTTGGCTTTACAGGCTCTTCCCTCTTTCCTGCGAGCAGGTAAATTGCTGGAAGACAGAGGCCAAAGGGTGGGGGTGGCTGGGTGGGTGGGGCTGCATTCGGTGTATAAGACGCACCCAAGTTTTCACCCTATTTTGGGGGGTTAAAAGGTGCGTCTTATACTCCGAAAAATACGGTAAGTGTGAATTGGGCATAGTGTGTGTGCTACAAGCATTGTTGTTTTAATTGCCGCTCACCTGGCCTCTTTTAGATTTAATCAGCATTAAGGTATTGCCTGTCCTTAAGAGCTTTAAGTTTAATGGGGTTACTGGACGCTTCTGTCCCTGTAACGTTTCCTTTATATATAATATTTACCTTTCAAAGCAGATTGGTGTGTGTGTGTGTGAGAGAGAGCGAGAGAGCAAATCGGTGGGGTTTGTGTTTGTCTGCCTACAGACGATCTCAATGGGGTTTATATCATTTGAAATGTGTTCATTTTAAATAAAAGTAAGAAATGCAGATTAATATTGCTGGAAGTAACAAAAGGTCATTCCATGAGTTAAATGCATCAGAAATCAATTTACATAAAGGTATATGGTGCATTTTTTTATAAAAAGTTTTTTTTATTTTATAACATATAAAAATTCCATTTTTAGTTAAACAGTGTGTTGTCTGGGTACAAATATTTTTAGGAAATAATAAAGTGTTTACAACAATATTCATTACGTTGGTATTAGTTCTATAATAATAATATCAATAATAATATTTGCTTATCCATTTTAACAAACCTCCCTTGTATCATTAGTCCTTTTCTTTTATCTATAAGTTTCTAACTTCTGTTTGGTTAGCTAACCATTGGTAAAATAAGTCCCATGTCAAAAAATATTCAGTTTCTTCCTTTTCCTTGATTGTAAGTGTTAGTCTATCAATTTCTGCACATTCTAATTTTTTTAAATCACATTTTCATCCGTAGGGATCTCTTCACTTTTACATTGTTGTGCAAATACAATTCTGGCTGCAGTTAATACATGTAAAATCAAATATGTAATCCCCTTGTTATACTTATCTGGTAAAATGCCCAACAGAAATATTTCTGGTTTTAAATTTATATGTTGCTTTGTCATTTTTTCCAACCATGTGTGTATTTTTGTCCAATATTTTTTTGCTTTTGGACATGTCCACCACATATGATAATACGAGCCAGGTGTCTGATGACATTTCCAACACATAGTGGACATGTCCTTAAACATCTTTGCCAATCTTGTGGGTGAAAAATGCCATCTATAGAACATTTTATAAAGATTTTCTTTACATGCAGTTGACATTGTTAATTTATAATTCCTATCCCACAGTTTCTGCCAATTATTAACTCTATTGTATAACCAAAGTTTTTAGCCCGTACTACCATCGTCTCCTTTACTTGCTCACTGTCAGAGCGTTTGCAGTGTGACTACTATTAGGAGACAACCCAGGAGCAAAACACAGCACTCTGAGCCTTAGACATTAACAGTGGTTTATATACAAGATATATACAGACATATACAGTACATGGTAGGCAAATACCTGACAAGCAATCAATCAACTTCTTAACTCTACACGGAGAACACAGCAATGGATACTGAACACAAGGAGAGAATGAGAATACACGAGGAGAGAAGATACGCCCTCTCCTGGCTGCTTTATATAAACACCTCTTAAAGTGGTAAAGACCTTTGTGGACCCCTTCGTAGTCTACAGCCGGCAATACCAATGCTGATTCATCTTCATTGCATCAGCCTTACAGTTGCATCAACTTTACAGTTGCATCAGCTTTACAGCTGGTCAGCTCTTAAATCTCAATACCTTAACACTCCTCCCATTTAAAGCTGAACAGCTGATAATCCAAATGCTTTAACATAGTCCTTATACTTTTCCACAGATACAGGCTTTGTTAACATATCAGCTATTACAGTATGATATATTACAGCAATATGACAACATTTCCTGGTAATTTTGGGGTTCATACCTGACCCTGTATGCTCTGACCTCACTTTCAGTGAACCGTTCAGGAGGTACACCTTTATTACTCCTCTCAGATCTCCTTGGAATTATATGTTCCTGCGTTACTGTTTCAGGTCTCTCCTCTTCTATATCTATATCATCTGTGCTTTCACTTTTTATTATACTGTAGGTCTATCCTCTTCTACATCTCTATCTGACCCGGGTTTCTGTCTCATCTGCCCTGTCTCACATTCTGATAAATTAGGACTCTGCATTGGCATGAACATCTCATGATTAGCATGTATTTTGTTCCAATTGTTTTGCTCTGCAAAACTAGCAGATCTTGAAATCACTACTTGTTTGGTACCATCTGTAAATCTGTACCCCTTTGTTCCTTGCTCATACCCAACAAACCGAAGCTTTCTGGCCTTTGTCCTTTTCTCCTAGTACCTTTTGGAATATGCACCAAGGCATAACTGCCGAATGTTCTTAAATGAGCTAAGGAGGGTTTCCTTCCATGCATCAGGAAATATGGTGCCACTCCATTTTCAGCCGGTGTATATGGATTTGTTTTTCTATGCCTTATGCCCAGACTGCTTAACCACCTTTGAAACTTCTCAGACATAAACTCTGTTCCTCTGTCTGTTTGCAGCTGGCATACTTTACATCCATACTGTTGCTCTACGAGTGTTACCCATTGCCTGAATTGTTGCAATACTTCAGTCTTATTTTTCAGTAAATAACAATATCCATATCTACTGTAATTGTCTACTATGAATAAGGCATATCTAGCTCCTCTTAAAGAGGGTGTCATAGGACCAACCAGATCGGCATGACCTAATTGCAATACTCTGTTGTTCTTGCACTTCTCTTACTTATAGGATACATTTTGGCTTTTGATTCCTTACAAACAGTACAATCCTGTACAATAACTCTTGGATTGACTTAATTTTTAATGAGATTATTTTTATATGCTCCTTATTAATTTTATTGATTTTAACATTTGTGATAATTAACCTTGCAATTTCTACCCCAGAAGTATTGTGATTGTGATTATAATGTGGGCTATGAATGGGTATGATTGTGCGAGAGAGTTTCATTGATTATTAGAGTGGAAGGAGTAAGCCGAGGGTTTGGTCTTTGTCCCCCTCTGCTGAGTGTGGAAACAGAAGTGGAGGGGGACTTAGGTCCATTCCCAGGTGCAGTATGAATGGTATGTATGATCTGTCGGGAGAGGGGGGGACCAGTAGGGGAGGGGAGTGGATCTCTGATGGGATGGGGGACGGGAGGATTACGGTCATAACAGGGAGAGGTAGGTATGGCGGGAGCAGAGGGGTAGGCCGCTCTCGGGGAACGAGAACTCGCTGTCTCCGAGCGATTTCCTGTTCTGGCCCCTCTGGTTTGGTTCCATCTTGCTCAACCCGAGGTCCTGGTAACCAGGGATGTCAGGGCCCTGGGCTCAAGCTGCTGCTGTTGAATGCCAGGTCAATTATCAACAAGGCCCCCCTTGTACGGGATTTAATCCTGGAAGAGGGGGCGGACCTGGCATGTACTACTGAGACCTGGCTAGGCCAGGAGGGGGGGGGTTCCCCTCTCCGAGATGTGCCCAGACGGGTTCTCAGTTCAGCATCAGCCGCGACCCCAGGGAAGGGGTGGAGGAGTGGCGATTATAGCTCGCCAGAACCTTAATCCTCGAAGGAGCCCTGCCCCGGAGATTGTTGGGTGTGAGACGCTCCTTCTGAAGTTGGACTTAGGGGTCCAGGTGGGCCTTTTGCTAGCGTACCTGCCTCCTAGCTACGTTGCAAAGGCCCTGCCTGTTCTGCTCGAGGCGGTAGCAGGGCTGGCGATTGAGTTCCCCAGGTTGATGGTGCTGGGGGACTTTAATTTGCCATCGCCCGGTGAAACCTCGGAGGCAGTCCAGGAGTTCATGGCTTCCATGACAACCATGGACCTGACCCAAGTAGTTCAGGGTCCGACTCATGAGGGAGGTCACACGCTTGACCTTGTGTTTCTCTCGGGGCAGTGGAGAGATGATCTGAGGCTGAGGGGTTTAGTCACAGTACCCTTGTCGTGGTCAGATCATTTCCTTCTGAGGTTGGATTTCATGGCACCACTCCTCCACCGCAAGGAGGCGGAGCCGATTAAGTGGTTCCGCCCCAGGCGCCTAATGGAATCTGAAGGATTTCAGAGGGAACTTGGGGAAATACCTGACTCCCTGGTACACGATTCATCTGAGGCTCTAGTGGCTGCCTGGAATCGGGCGGCAACGGGGGCTTTAGATCGGATTGCGCCTTTGCGGCCTCTCCGTGGCAGCGGATCCCGGAGAGCTCCTTGGTTTACTGAGGAGCTCCGGGAGATGAAGCGCCTAAAGAGACGCCTAGAGCGACGATGGAGAGCCAGTAAAGCTGAGTCTGACCGGACACTTTTAAGAACTTGCATTAAGTCTTACTTAGTGGCGATAAGGGCGGCAAAATGCGCGTATTTTTCCGCTCTTATTGCGTCCGCCGACTCCCGCCCAGCCGCCCTGTTTAGGGTGACTCGCTCCCTCCTAGCCAAGGGGGGAGTTGAAGATCCCTTGCAGGGCAGAGCTGAGGAATTTTCTCAGTTTCTGGCGGACAAAGTCGTTCAGATTCGGACGGAGCTGGACTCCATTTGGACAGGGCAAGCCGAGATGACAGGGGTGAGTCTTAGTCCTGTTATATGGGACGAGTTTGAACCTGTCACTCCTGAGGATGTGGACAAGGCCATAGGAGCGATGAGCGCCTCCACCTGTTTATTGGACCCGTGCCCCTCCTGGCTGGTTTCTGCCAGCAGGGAGGTGACACGCGGCTGGCTCCAGGCGGTTGTGATCGCTTCTTTGAGAGAGGGATCCATCCCACAGCCTTTAAAATCTGCGGTGGTGAGGCCCCTCCTCAAGAAGCCTTCCCTGGACCCAGCGGATTTAAAGAACTTCCGTCCAGTCTCCAACTTACCCTTTTTGGGTAAAGTTGTTGAGAAGGTGGTGTCGCTCCAACTCCTGCGGCTTTTGGAGGATACTGATTATCTGGATCCCTTTCAATCGGGTTTCAGGCGCGGCTACAGTACGGAGACTGCTTTGGTCGCACTGATGGATGATCTCTGGCGAGCCCGGGATGGGGGCTATTCCTCCATCCTGGTGCTACTTGACCTCTCAGCGGCTTTCGATACCATTGACCATGGTATCCTTCTGCGTCGTCTTGGGGAGATGGGAGTGGGAGGCACTGTTTTACGGTGGTTCTCCTCCTACCTCTCTGACAGGACGCAGTCGGTGTTGACAGGAGGACAGAGGTCGACCCCTAGGCCCCTGGTTTGCGGGGTGCCACAGGGCTCGGTCCTCTCGCCCATCCTGTTTAACATTTACATGAAACCGCTGGGCGAGATCATCCGACGACATGGGGTGAGGTATCAGCAGTATGCTGATGATACCCAGTTGTACATCTCCACCCCGTGTCAGTTCAGTGAAGCAGTTGATGTAATGTGCCGCTGCCTGGACGATGTGAGGGTCTGGATGGGAGTGAACAGACTCAGGCTCAACCCAGACAAGACTGAGTGGCTCTGGATATTGCCTCCCAAGGACTATGTCGACTGTCCCTCCTTGGTTCTCGGGGGAGAAAAATTGACTCCCTCAGAACAGGTTCGCAATTTGGGTGTCCTCCTAGACCCACAGCTAAAATTGGAGCAACATCTTTCAGCTGTGGCTAGGGGGACCTTTGCACAAATCCGTCTTGTGCACCAATTGCGACCTTACTTGGAGAGGGAGGCTTTGCTCACAGTCACTCATGCCCTTGTCACCTCACGGCTAGACTACTGTAACGCGCTCTACATGGGGCTACCCTCGAAGAGCATCCGGAGACTCCAGTTGGTACAGAATGCAGCTGCGCGAGCTGTAGTGGGTGTATCAAGATACACCCACGTAACACCTCTCCTTCGCCAACTGCATTGGCTACCGATTAGTCTCCGGTTGCAATTTAAGGTGTTGGTCGTTACCTTTAAAGCCCTACATGGCTCAGGGCCAGGATACCTGCGGGACCGCATCCTACCACATACCTCCCTAAGACCGGTTAGGTCCCACAGAGAGGGCCTCCTCCGGGTCCCGTCGGCCAAACAATGCCGACTGGCGGGGCCACGGGGGAGGGCCTTCTCTGTGGGAGCCCCGTCCCTCTGGAACCAACTTCCACCAGAGATCCGGACTATCCCCACCCTGCTGGCCTTCCGTAAAGCCTTAAAAACATGGCTCTTCCGGCAGATGGGGTGAATAGGACAACCAGATTCCCCCTGAATGTTGTGTTTATAATGTTCTTTTTAATTATATTTTAATTTAAATTATGATTGTTTTTAAATGTACGTTCTTATTCATGCTGTACGCCGCCCTGAGTCCCACGGGATTGGGCGGCCTATAAGAGCGTTTAAATAAATAAAATAAAATAAATAAAATCCAAATATACATTACATTTCTTTAACTTCAGCCCCTCAGCTAGGTCTGGCATCCTTTTCAATACATTAAAACTTGCATGCCCCAATCTTCTATGTAACAGATGTATACAATTGTCATGTGTGGGAGCATTCGTAGGTACGCGTGCACAATTATTTTCTTGCCTTCCCAGAACGTACAGACCATCCTTCTTAACCCCTTGTGTACATATCTGTCCATTTTTTCTTAATGGTATATAGTCCCCCTGCAAATATTATTTCATACCCCTGCCTGTCTAACATGGATATACTCAACAGATTATGTTCTAATGCAGGTACATATAAAACATTGTACAATGTAGCATCTATTTCTGGTACATAAACATTACCTTCCCCTTTTACAGCAGCTCTCTGTCCATCAGCCAGACTAACCCACATTTGCATTGTTGGTTTTTAACCAGAAAACGCATGTGGATTGTTAACCATATGCTGGCTCGCCCCACTGTCCAACAACCAAGTATTCCTGGTGTGTGCAGTCATTAACGCTGCCAGGGAAAACAATGCTGGAGTACCACTCCACATTTTCTGAGTAGTCCTGCGCCCTTGTCTCGCTGCTCCTCTGTTCCTCCTCTCAGGACAGTGTCTCTGGAGATGCTCAGTTGAACCACACGTGTAGCATCTCTTCACAAAGTTCACTTTCTCAGCTGATTTGCCGCCATCCTGAACCTTTGTAGATGCTGGTCTGTGATGAACGCTCTCTCCTCCCTTTCCTGGTCTCCTTTCCAGCTGTTTCTGCTCCTCCTCCAGTTAAATATGCCATGGTTAAATCCTGTTCTTGCATGGACTCTAGACTAGTCACAAGAACGTCCCATGAACTGTCCAAGGAACTGAGCACCACATACACCTTGTGTGCCTCTGTAAATGTCATTCCTCTTTCTTCCAACTCAAGGAATGTCCTTCTCATATTCTGCAAATGTGTGGACATGCACTCTCCCGGCTATAGCTGTGCTTTATACATGTTGTGGTCCACCAGTGGCCTGCGGAGCTGGCAGCAGAGTCAGACAGTGAGGAGGCTGGGGAGGAACCTGGGCCAGGCCTGGAGTCTGGAGAAGGCTCGGTGCCAGAGGCAGGGATCCAGCCAGGGACATTGGGGAAGTCTGTCCCGCCTCCAGAACCTCCAGAGGCTGACATCAGTGAGGCAGAGGAACAGGGGGAGCCTGTTCTCAATGCGCGCATGTGCAGCGCTGCCAGAAGGCAAGAACAGTTCCAGAGGAGAAGGACTACTCAGGAGTAAGGCTTGGAGATAATTGGCCCCTCCCATAAGCTATATAAGTGGAGAACACGAAAGGGTTCGTTGCAGGAAGCAACTCAGTTCATCTCTAGCTCTCGTCATTGCAACTCGGACTCTGTTTCTGTTTCTGTTTTGACTTGCCAAGTTTTCCTGCAAATTAGTTCTGGGCAGTTTGCCAAAGAAGAGCAAGGTTTGTGTGTGTTATCTGCCTTTCTCTGAAAGACTGTAGTCAGACTTGTTTTCCTTTGTTTGGACTTATTACGGCTGTTAATGAAAATAATTATCAGAAGTTACAAATAAAAAGAGGTTTGTGGGATGCTGTTTGTGCCGACTTATTTAATCAGGAAGCCTAGGTCAGAACAATACAGTCTCCTTGTCAGCAATACTTTACTGCCCGCAGTCTCTCTCACATACACACTGCGCAAAGCTTCCCAGCACTCTTTCATAGACTGGACACCCCTCACGTGTATCAGCTGACTGTCTTCCAAGGCAAGAATTATGCTGGCTAATGCCTTTTCATTTCTTCTCAGGTCCCCATCATCCAGGACTGCTGTTGGATTAGTAACAATCGTCCACAACTCCTCCCTCCGCAGGTACATCTCCATCTTCACATTCCAGGAGAGGTAGTTTGTCTCATTCAGCCGAGACACCAAGAAACCTCCTCCCATTACGCCGACGGAGGCCATTTTGCCTGATAACCATGATTTAAACCACTTACTCTGGTGCAAGCTCCCACTGGGTTACTCTTCTTTCTAGGCTCTCTAGTCACTCTGGCCTTCTCTCTGTACTGGGCCCATAACCTGTCAGAGCGTTTGCAGCGTGACTACTATTAGGAGACAACCCAGGAGCAAAACACAGCACTCTGAGCCTTAGACATTAACAGTGGTTTATATACAAGATATATACAGACATATACAGTACATGGTAGGCAAATACCTGACAAGCAATCAATCAACTTCTTAACTCTACACGGAGAACACAGCAATGGATACTGAACACAAGGAGAGAATGAGAATACACGAGGAGAGAAGATATGCCCTCTCCTGGCTGCTTTATATAAACACCTCTTAAAGTGGTAAAGATCTTTGTGGACCCCTTCGTAGTCTACAACTGGCAATACCAATGCTGATTCATCTTCATTGCATCAGCCTTACAGTTGCATCAGCTTTACAGTTGCATCAGCTTTATAGCTGGTCAGCTCTTAAATCTCAATACCTTAACACTCACCTTCCATTTTGATACTTAGTAAATAGCTATATATTTTCTTCATTAATTTTTCATCCATTCCTGTTAATATCTGATCTAATTCTGTTAAATCTTTATGAAAACCATACATTCTCCATCCTCTGAGGAGCCAGCAGTCAGGATGGGTTGTCTCCGCCCACTAGCAGTTGAGGACCGAGTCTCTTTTTTTTCTAACTTCCTGGATCCGCCCTCT
This sequence comes from Diadophis punctatus similis, assembly GCA_023053685.1. Lineage (NCBI taxonomy): Eukaryota > Metazoa > Chordata > Lepidosauria > Squamata > Dipsadidae > Diadophis > Diadophis punctatus. The sequence goes on along the minus strand of JALIGW010000079.1, from coordinate 1,935,954 downwards.
GGGACCCCAGTTCTGACTCGTCCTCAGCAGACCAGGACGTGGCGAACACAACCTCATCCCAACTTCTGGTTCCTACACCTCACAGATCAGATCTACAAGCAAGTAGCAAGAAAGGAAGGAAAAGATCCAAGTATTTAAGTTTCTTAATATAAGTGGGCTAGGGTTACGTGGTACGACGCAGCGGCTTCTGCCCAGTCTACCACGTGGAGAGTCAGGTCCCAGGGCCCCTCCTCCTCTACGGGACACAGGCTCGCTCAGCGGCCACGGCCAAGCCCCAGGACAACGAAACGGGGGACTCCTAGCCGTTTGAGCGCTGCTCCGGTTTTGGCCGTGAGGGAGGTTTCCCGCTTGCCGCGCCCCAGCCCACCACCGCTAAGTGCCTGTGCGAGCGCCCCATGAGCCAGGCGCAAGAAAACAAGGAAGCGAGGAGGAGAGCTTCTTGCAAGTTCGCAGCGGCCGCCGGCGCCTCGCGTGCAGAGGTTTTGCTTTCCCCGGCAACCGAGTTTGGCGCCAAAATAGCCTAATGAATACTCGGCCACGCCCACAGCCTGTTCCCCGGGGACGCCCTGAGGGCTGCCAGCCTCGTAGTCCATAGCGGGGAGGAAATCAGCGGTGCACCGTTCTCCGGGGGGGGTAATTAAGGATGGGGTCGACCGCTCCTGCGCGCCTACAGCCCATCCCTTAATGGCCTTAACAGAACCAGGGCCACGGGGTTTAAGCATTCCAACAGCGCTTGGCCTCCGTGCTAATTAAAGGAGTCACCATGGCTAAAGGCATCAGCTCAACTAGCTATAAACCTGGGGGCAAGCGCACAAAGAAGACCAACAGGCCGAACGACGATGAGGCCGCTGCCTTGTTAGCCTCCCAGGCCAGGCCATTGAGCCCCTCCAGGGCGGAACGGCGTAGAGACCGCACCCTCCAAAAGATTCATGAGAAGGCAGCCAAAGCTAGCCTGCCCCTCCCAGACAATCAAGGAGGGCCCTCTGCCTCCGGCCCTGCACCCCCGGTGCCTTCTTTGGAGGCCTCGGTCCTCCCACCAGTTTCTAAGAACCTGTGGGGACCAGGGGGTCTGAGGGGTTCTATTCCTCCCTCCCTGGATCCTCAGGCTACTGCCAGCCAGGGCCCTCTCAATCTGGAACAAAACTCCCAGACTCAGGCCTCTCAGGCTGCAGCGAATGTGCAGGTCCCTATTGTAATACCTGATCAGGGAACCAGTCCTCAGACCATACCAACTGGCTCCAACGCGACTTGGCCCATCGACCAGGCAGCTATTCAACAATGGATTGCCATGGCGGTCCAAAGTAGCATCACTGCTAACCTCCAATCCTTGGCTGCCTCATTACCAACTCAAGGCTCCGGGAGATCCTCTCTCCAGCTGGAACCCCAACCAGGCACCAGTTCTGGCCTGTTAGGAGAGGACCAGCTTTCTAATGTATCTGAAGAGGATAACCTTGATGATATCCCGGAGGCTGGAGTAGACAACATGGGAGGCTTATCTGAGGATGAATCCCCCCAGCCCAACCTCCATCCTCAGCCCTTTCCCCTCCAGGGCTGTACAAGTCCCTCCTGAGCAAGGCCAGGGCAGAGGCCAGCCTAGCAGTGCCCGCCGGCCCGGCTCCAGCCACCACCACTCCGCTTGGACCGATCTTCTCTTCAGTCACAACTGAACTAGATTCGGTGCCAGCCCCCTCCCTCTTTCTAGACACCATGAAGCACCAGTGGGCGAATCCATCAGCCGGACCATCCCCTTCCAGCCTCGAATGCCAATTCTTCAATGTGGCTGCTGAATTGGGGGACCTCCTCGAGGTGCCCTTGGTGGATTCCCCGGTCCTGGCTCTACATGCTCAAGCTAACCTACCAGGAGAGTCGGAGGAGAATTTAAAGCCTGAAGATCGAAAAGTGGAACAGGCACTGGTTTGGGCCCATCAGGCGGCGGCCTGGGCTATCAAAGCGGCTTCAACCTCTTCCTTCTTTGCCAGAGTGGCCCTTCTTTGGCTGAAACAGCTGCAAGAATTCATCCCGGACACAAACATCCGCGCTCAACAAGACCTCAACAAGGTTTTCGCCACCTGTCAATTCCTAGCAGATTCCACTCTGTATACGTCAAAATTTGCCTCCAAAGCTATGGCATCCACCATCGTGGCCAGAAGGATGCATTGGCTGAAACAATGGCCAGTCGAAACTCGACACAAATGGCGCTTAGCGGCCAAACCGGTCAAGGGCAAACACCTATTCGGGGACTCCCTCGACCCCTTCCTCATCGAGTCTCGCAACAAGAGGAAGATTCTTAGATTTAGATTTAGATTTATTATTAGAGTTGGAAGGGACCTTGTAGGTCATCTAGTCCAACCCCCTGCTCAAGCAGGAGTTCCTACACCATTTGAGACAGATGGCAGTCCAGTCTCTCCTTGAAGGTCGCAAGTGTTGGGGCTCTCACGGCCTCTGCTGGCAAGCTGTTCCACTGGTTGCTCGATCTCACCGTCAGAAAGTTTCTCCTCACTTCCAGGTTGAATCTCTCCTTGGTCAGCTTCCATCCGTTATTCCTTGTTTGGCTTTCTGGTGCCATAGAGAACAGCCTGGCCCCCTCCTCTCTGTGGCATCCCCTCAAGTATTGAAACACTGCTATCATGTCACCCCTGGTCCTTCTCTTCGCTAGACTGGCCAAGCTCAGTTCCTGCAACTGCTCTTTGTATGTTTTATTTTCCAGACCCTTTATCATCCTGGTTGCTCTCTTCTGCACTTTCTCTAGAGTTTCAATGTCTTTTTTGTAATGTGGTGACCAAAACTGGATGCAGTACTCTAGGTGTGGTCTGACCAAGGCTTTATAGAGTGGTACTAGTACCTCTCTGGTCCTTGATTGTATCCCTCTATTTATGCAGCTCAGGACTGTGTTGGCCTTTTTGGCTGCTGCTGCACACTGCTGGCTCATATTTAGTTGGCTGTCTACTAGGACTCCGAGATCCCTTTCGCAATCGCTGCTATTGAGTGTGGTTTCGCCCAGTTTGTATGTGTATTTTTGATTCTTCTTGCCTAGGTGCAGAATTTTACTTTTCTCTGTGTTAAATTTCATTTTATTGGTTTGGGCCCAGTGTTCGAGTCTGTCGAGGTCCCTCTGGATTTTGAGTCTGTCGTCTGGGGTGTTTGCTACTCCCGCCAGCTTGGTGTCATCTGCAAATTTGGTTAGTTCTCCTGCTATTCCCTCATCTAGGTCATTTATAAAGATATTGAAGAGTACTGGGCCTAGGACGGAACCTTGTGGTACCCCACTGCTTACTTCTCTCCATGTGGACTTAGAGCCATTGAGGACTACTCGCTGGGTACAGTTGGTCAGCCAATTGTTAATCCATCTGGTTGTGTAGCTATCTATCCCGCTTTTTTCTAGCTTATGAAGGAGTAGGTTGTGGTCTACTTTGTCAAATGCTTTGCTAAAGTCCAGGTATATTATGTCTACTGCATTACGCTGGTCTACTAATTTGGTCACAGTGTTGAAGAATGAAATGAGGTTGGTTTGGCATGACTTGTACTTAACAAATCCGTGTTGGCTGTTGGTTATTACTTGGTTTGTTTTTAGATGATGGGAGATCTGGTTTTTAATTATTTTTTCCAGTATTTTCCCAGGTATTGATGTTAGGCTGATTGGTCTGTAGTTTCCTGGGTCTGTTTTTTTACCTTTTTTGAAGATGGGGACCACGTCAGCTCTTTTCCAGTCCTCAGGTAGTTCCCCTGTGTTCCAGGATTTGTGGAAGATGTGGTGCAGTGGTTCTGAAATGACTTCTGCTAGTTCTTTTAGGACTCTGGGATGTAATCCGTCTGGTCCTGGTGCTTTGTATTCGTTAAGTTCAAATAGGTGATCTCTTACTGTATTTTTGCTTAGGTTGAGTCTTGCTTCGAATCTGTTTTTTATATTTGTGTTGCTGGGTAGTTGAGCTGCAGTTTCCTTTTGTGTGAAGACTGATGCGAAGAATGTGTTCAGTAGCTCTGCTTTGTCTGTGTTGCCTGTTACTTCTTTGCCGTCTTCTCTCTCTAGTGGACCAACTGTTTCTTTGATTTTTTTCTTGTTGTTAATGTGTTGGAAGAAGCTTTTTTTGTTGTCTTTGACTTTTGTTGCGAGTCTTTGTTCATTCTGGGCCTTTGCTGTCCTGATTGTTTCTTTACAGATTCTGGCTGTCTGTTGGTACTCTGCCTTGGTTATGTGCCCCTCTTTCCATTTTTTGTATTTATCTTTTTTTTCATTCAGTTTATCGGTGAGATTTTTGTTTAGCCATGCTGGTTTCCTTTTGGATTTCTTGTTTTTCTTCCTCATCGGTATTGTGGTGTTCTGGGCTTTTATGATCGTGTTTTTCAGGATCTCCCAGGCTTCTTGAGTTGTTTTACCCTTTAGTACTTCCATCCAACAGATCTTTCCCAGGTTTTCTCTGAGTTTATTGAAGTCAGCTTTTTTAAAGTCTGGGATATAGGTGTCGTTATGTTCAGTTATTTGTGTTTGCGTTATGGTGAATTTTAGTATTACGTGGTCACTCTCGCCCAGTGTTCCCGCAGCTTCGACTCCTTCTATTGTTTCTTCTCTGTTTGTAAGTATTAGATCCAGTATGGCTGCCCCTCTAGTTCCCTCCTCCACTTTTTGGACAATGAAGTTGTCGGCTAGGCTGGTTAGGAATCTGTTAGATTTCTCACTTGGTGCTGAGTTGGTTTTCCAGTTGATGTCCGGGTAGTTGAAGTCTCCCATTATTACAATGTTGTTTTTCTTGCATATGTTCTTTAGCTGGTTGGTAAAAAGGGTGTCCATTGTTTCTGTTTGGTTTGGTGGTCTGTAGTAAACTCCTATTGTTGTGTTGTTCTTTTTTTCTTTTATGTTGACCCATATGCATTCTAATGGGTTTTCTTCCTTGGTTACTTGTAACTCTGTAGCTACATAGTGGTCCTTTATATACAGTGCAACTCCACCTCCTTTTTTGTGTGATCTGGTTTTTTTGTAGAGTTTGTATCCTTTTATCTGTGTGTTCCAATCGTGTGATTCGTCCCACCAAGTTTCTGTTATTCCAACTATGTCATGTGTACCTTCGTGCATTAACATTTCAAGTTCACCCTGTTTATTCCCTAGGCTTTGTGCATTTGTGTAGAGGCATTTGAGTTCTTTGTGCCTGATTGTGGGTGTTCTTTCTTTGTCTCTTGTTTGGCGTTTGAGTTTGTTTTCTTCCCCATCCCTTTTTGGTTTGTTGTTTGTTTTGTTTGCTTGGGGTCCATTCTTGGAGTTGGGCCCCAGGGGTCCTGTGGATTGGTCACCCTCCCCTCGTGATTTTAGTTTAAAGCCCTCCTGACAAGTTGGGCCAGTCTTTTTCTGAAGACATTCTTCCCAGTCTTTGTGAGGTGTAACCCATCCCTTGCCAAAAGTCCATCTTGGAGGTAGTACAGTCCATGGTCCAGAAATCCAAAGTTTTTTTGGCGACACCAACCTTTTAGCCAGTGGTTTACTTGTAGGATTCTTTGTTCCCTTGCTGGGTGTTGTCCTCTTGTTGGTAGTATGGATGAGAAGACTACTTGCGCACCTAGGTTTTTGATGTTCTTGCCTAGTTGCTCATAGTCGTTCTGTATTGCTTTCAAGTTCTTTTTTGTGTCATTTGTTCCTACGTGGAGTAATAGTAGGGGGTAATAGTCTGTGGGTTTTATTATTTCAGTTACTTTCTCTGCTACGTCTATGATTTTGGCTCCTGGGAGGCAGCATACCTCTCTGGATTGGTTATCTGGTCTACAGATGGCGGGTTCGGTTCCTCTGAGGATTGAATCTCCTATTACCAGTACTCACCTTTTCTTTTTGCCTGGAGTTGTTTGAGGAGTTTCTTTCTTTGTCATTGTGGTCTTCCATCCCTTTCCCGCAGGGGTTGGCCTCGCCAGTCTCCCTACTCCAGGCAGCCCTTTCGCCAGGCTGACCAGGGCTCCAATTTCCCCCGGACCCCAGGTCAGTACAACAACAGATTCCGCTCTAGCCAGGACAGGGCCGGGAGCGGGAGACAGTCTAGGAGGCCGTTCCGAGGGGCGGACGGCGGACGGTCGGCCAAACGGGGAAAGTGGTAGTTTCCCTTCCCATCTCAGGATTCCCATAGGGGGGCGATTAGTGCATTTTGCCTCTTGCTGGGTCCTGACCACAGAGGATTCTTGGGTGATTGACACCATTCAAAACGGTTTGTCTCTGGAGTTCCTCTCGATTCCCCTGGGGTCCTTTATGCGCTGTCCCACTGCCAGGAATCCCGCTAAACAGGCGCTAATGGATGAAGCGGTGCACCACCTGCTAGATATCCGGGCCATTGAGCTGGTACCCACTGAAGAACAGTTTCAGGGGTTTTACTCAATACTATTTGTGGTGCCTAAGGCCTCGGGGGGATATAGAGCAATTCTAGACCTCAAACGCCTTAATCGGTATATCTCCTACATGAAATTTAGGATGCATTCCCTTAAATCTATCCTAGCGTGCATCCACCAGGGAGATTTCATGGCGTCACTTGATTTGACCGAGGCATATCTCCATATTCCCATCTCCCAACACCATCGCAAATACCTTAGATTTTGCTATGCGGATAGACATTTCCAGTACAGGGCTCTCCCATTTGGACTTTCCTCTGCCCCCAGGGTGTTCACGAAGGTACTTTCAGTCCTAGCCGCTCACCTTCAAACCCTGCCAATCAAGGTTCAGTGTTACCTTGACGACATATTGGTGCATGCTTCGTCTGAACAACTCGCTCAGCAGCACCTGCAAGTCGTATCTACCTTGTTAACAGACCATGGGTTCTCTATTAACTTCCCAAAGAGCCATCTTTCCCCCTCCACCTCGATTACACACTTGGGGGCGGTCATTAACTCTGTGGAGGGGAGGGTATACCTATCTCAGGAACGACAGGACAGTCTGCGGGTATTAGCGGTCCAAGTTCAGTGGGCGGCCTCCTCCCCCCTCCTCACCCTTTCCTCCCTGCTAGGCAAGATGGTGTCCAGCATCTCCATAACTCCATGGGCAAGACTGCATGCCCGGGAACAGCAATGGTTCCTTCTTCCCTTTCAGAAGGCAGGGCGAGGATCATCTCTACACAAGGTTCGACTCACACCTTCCGTTCGTCACTCTCTCTCCTGGTGGCGCTCTCCAGCTCTCGCAAAAGGTACCCTATTCCATCCGCAGCCTTCCATCATGGTCACAACAGACGCCAGTCTATCCGGATGGGGCACACATTGCGAGGGCCTCACAGCACAAGGCCTGTGGTCAGAGGCACAGGCCAGGTGCTCCATCAACTGGCTCGAGCTGCATGCCGCCTCCTTGGCGCTAAAGCAATTTCTTCATCTCCTGGCGGGCTCACATGTGCTGCTCTTGACGGACAACATCACCACGAAAGCACACATCAACCGCCAGGGAGGTACCCGTTCCCAGACACTCATGAACGAAGCATTGAAACTGGGGTTATGGGCAGAATGACATCTCCTATCCTTGACATCAGAACACATATCCGGAGAGTCCAATGTCCAAGCGGACTGGCTGAGCCGCTTGACAGTGGACCAGGCTGAGTGGCGTCTCGACCCATCGATCTTCAGTTCCATCCTGGCAAAGTTCGGGACCCCGCTGGTGGACCTCTTCGCGACCCCGGACAATGCCCAGCTCCAGCAGTTCTTTATCAGATACCAATCTCAGGGCTCCGAGGGAACCAACACTCTCCGCTGTCGCTGGCCCCGGGGCCTGCTGTATGCCTTCCCCCCCTCCCCATCCTGTCCCAAGTACTCCAGAAGCTGATCCAGGAGGAAGCAGAGCTGATCTTAATTGCACCGTACTGGTCGCGGCAGCCTTGGTTTGCCGAGCTCAGGACTCTATCCGTGGCAAGCCCCTGGAAACTGCCTCCACTTCCAACGCTCCTCAGCCAGGGATCCCTCTTCCATCCGGACCCCCGTTGGTGCCAACTGACCGCCTGGCGATTGAGCGGGTCACCCTAGGCAGACAGCTTTATGATCCAGATGTGATCGTCTACATCCAGGCATCGCGTCGTCCGTCCACGGAACGGATATACTTGGCCACGTGGAAGGCCTTTTGCTCCTGGTGCGCCTCTCAGAACTTGTCACCCCTCAATGTACCGCTGCCCATGGTGCTGCAATTCCTCAAACGGGGGCTGGACAAAGGCCTTTCCCCCAACACTCTTCGGCGACAGGTCGCTGCGCTTTCTTCAGTCCTGTCGTGCGGCCATTTGGACTCACTATCACACATACCCACAGTCCGCCAGTTTCTAAAAGGGGTCACTAATTGTCGTCCCCCCACAATACACTGCTCTCCCACCTGGGACCTGCCCAGGGTGTTACAATCTCTTACGGGCCCCCCCGTATGAACCCATTCGAGAAGCCTCCCTCAGACACCTGACACTTAAGGTGGCCTTTTTGCTGGCCATCACCTCAGCTCGTAGGATATCTGAACTTTTGGTCCTCTCAGTGAGGGACGACCTCTGCATATTCCATCATGATCATGTGATCCTGTGTCTGGACCCGGCCTTCATCCCTAAGGTCAACTCCGTCTTTCATCGAGCCCAGGAGTTGGTCCTCCCAGCCTTCTGCTCCAGGCCGTCACATCCCTCCGAGAGAGTCTGGCATACCTTAGACATTAAACGGGCCTTGCGGGTTTACATCAACCGCACGTGTCCCTTCAGGAGGACGGAGGCACTTCTCGTGACATTCCTACCCCAATCGTTGGGCCTCAAGGCTTCCTCCACAACCATCGGACGATGGATCAGGAGCGCCATCACAAAGGCGTACGAGTTGGCTTCTCTTCCAAGACCCACGGGTCTTACAGCACACTCAACGCATAGCACAGCAGTCACCGCCACCTGGTCAACCCAATGCCCCCTAGAGGATCTCTGTCGGGCAGCGACTTGGGCTTCCCCAACTCCATTTATCAAACATTACAGAATCGACAAGTACGCTTCAGCGGATGCCGCCTTTGGACGTCGAGTCCTACAGAGAGTGATCAACCACAACATTTAACTCTTACCTTCCCATGGGGACTTGCTTTGGTATGTCCCATCCTGACTGCTGGCTCCTCAGAGGATGGAGAATGAGCGTTGACCTACCTGATATGCTCTTTCTCATCAGGAGGAGCCAGCAGTCAGTTCCCTCCCTAGTTATAGTTGCATTGATACTTGTCAAGTTCTGATGCATTTCTGCACCCCCCGGAAGGAGGTTGTTCCTCTTCGAACCCTTCGTGACCGTTGTCATCGTTGTTTCTTACATTTGTTGCTACCCAAGTTGGCCTCGTGCTACAAGTTTGGACATGAACCAGTCATCACACAGTTGGGATGAGCCGTCGTGTCATCAAGAATACGCATCGTTTTCGCCACATCGAGTCTTTCCCTCGGATTCGTCAGAACAGGGGTCCCAGAGGGCGGATCCAGGAAGTTAGAAAAAAAGAGACTCGGTCCTCAACTGCTAGTGGGCGGAGATAACCCATCCTGACTGCTGGCTCCTCCTGATGAGAAAGAGCGTATCAGGTAGGTCAACGCTCATTTTAGCATTTCTTATATCGAGATTGTATCTGGACTTGTGGCCACCATGCTATATCAATCCCTTGACTGCTTAATTCTTGTATAGTTTTGAGTTCCCCCTTTTCATTCAAAATATCTTTATATCTTGTAATTTTTTCAGTGCCTCCATTGTGGAGACCCAGACTGGTATTTTCAGATAGTGTTGTTCTTTAATTTTTACCCATACTGATAATAATGCATTTCTAATATAATGTCTTTGGAAATAACTATGTATTTTATTTTTCCTGTACCATAAGAAGGCATGCCAACCAGAGGTGGTATTCAGCTGGTTCTATCCGGTTCAGGCGAACTGGTAGTGCTGAATGCGGGAGGCCCCACCCACCCACCCGGACGTAATCACGTCCCATTTATCCACGTTTTTGAGGCTTTGCGCATGCGCGGATGAGCGCACTCACATTTGCGAACCAGTAGGGAAGGTAAGTGAATACCACCCCTGATGCCAACCCAATTGGAGATCATGTCCCTCCAAAGTTAATAATCTTTTATGCCTCAAACCTATCCACTCTTTCACCCATGTAAATACTGAGGCCTGATAATACAACTCCCAATCTGGCAGCCCAAAACCCCCTCTATTTTTAGAATCTTGCAGCATTTTCAAACTTATTCTTGCTTTTTTCCCTTGCCAAATATATCTTAATATTATTTTATTTAATTCTTCAAAATATTTTTTCCTGCTTTATCAGAATTGTTTGAAATAGTTATAATAGTCTCGGCAAGATATTCATATTTTTTTTAATTGAAAAGTTTTATAAGTACACAGTACAAACATTTTTCCCCATTTTTCTCCCCCCTCCCCCCCTCCCCCCACTCACCCTTCCCACCCACCCACCCACCCCGGACTTCCCAGAAAAAGCACAAGGTATAAATCCAAGAGAACTAACATAAAAATTACAAAATACTAAAAAAAAGGAAAAAAGTTATTAGTTCAAAAATACCCTTTCATCCTTAACTCTTTGTTAGTCCAAAAGCTTGAAAGTATAATATATCATTTCACAAATTTCTAACATTAATAAACTATTTGAGTTATTTTAGTCTGATACTTTTTTTGAATATATTCAGTCCACCTACTCCATTCCAATATATATCTTTCATTTGAGTGGTCCTTTAAGTATGATGAAATCTTGGCCATTTCAGCCAAATGTGTCATTTTCAACGTCCATTCTTCAATTGTAGGTATATCTTCATTCTTCCAATATTGTGCCACCAGCAATCTGGCAGCAGATATACAGTTCAAAACCAGCTTAGTCTCTATAACAGAACAATCCGTTATTATCCCCAACAAGAAAAATTGTGGTGTAAACTTAATCTTTTTCTTTAAGATATTTTGTATAATCCACCAAATTTTTATCCAAAATGCCTTAATCTTTTTACAGGTCCACCATATATGAAAATATGTAGCATCCTCACATTCACATCTCCAACATTTAGAATCTAAATTTGGATACATACAAGCTAATTTTTTTGGGTCTAAATGCCATCTATAAAACATTTTATAAAAATTTTCTCTCAAGTTTTGTGCCTGTGTAAATTTAACATTTCTAACCCATATCTTTTCCCATGTATCCATCATTATCGGTTCACCAATGTTCTGGGCCCATTTTATCATACAATCCTTAACTAATTCTGTTTCTGAATCTAATTCCAATAAAATATTATATAATCTCTTTATATGCATTGGGCCCTTACCTTTTTTTTGTACAAACAAACTGTCCTCTTTTTTCAATATACCAATTTTTTGATCGTCTCTCCATCTAGCCTGTAATTGTATATATTGAAACCATGTTCTGATTATTCCTTCTTCTCTTAATTTCTCAAACGATTTTAATTGATATCTAATTCCCTCTTCCAAAAGAAGTTCTTTATATGTAATTTTATCAAATTTTTGTTCCACATTTATATTTTCTATCGCGTGTCTGGGTACTGTCCATAAAGGTAACTTATCATTTAATTTAAATTGATGCTTTTTCCAGACACGCAATAAAGAATTTCTTAATATATGGCTCTTGAAAGCTTTATCTACTTTTTTGTCATATATTAAATAAGCATGCCACCCAAAGACCAAACCATATCCCTCAATGTTTAATACACTCTCTTCCGTTAAGTTAATCCAATCCGTAATTGCTGAGAGGGCCGCTGCTTCATAATACAATTTTAAATTAGGCATTTTTAAACCACCTCTTTCACATGTATCCTGCATAATCTTCTGATTTACCCTTGGCTTCTTCCCCGCCCAAATAAATTTATTTATACCCTTCTGCCATTCCTTTAAAACTTCATCTTTTTTAAGTATTGGTATCATTTGAAAGAGGAATAAAAACCTTGGTAAAACATTCATTTTAACAGCAGCTATCCTACCCAACAAGGACAATTGTAATTTTTCCCAGCTTTCCATATCCCTCTGTATTTTTAACCAAAGTGGTTCGTAATTATGTTGATATAATTTTGTATTTGTGGACATAATATAAACCCCTAGATATTTAATCTTTTGAGCTATCTCAAAACCTGTTACCTTTTCTATTTCTTCTTTTTGGTTTTTTGTCATATTTTTAACTATTATTTTTGTTTTAGCTATATTTATTTTAAAACCAGACACTTGTCCATATGAATTAATTGTATCCATCAAAATCCTAATAGATTGTAATGGTTGAGTTAAAGTAACAACCAGGTCGTCCGCAAACGCTCGAAGCTTATATTCTTCCTGTCTAATTTTTATTCCTTTTATTGTGTCAAGCTCTCTTATTTTATTAAGTACTATTTCTAAACTCAAAATAAACAACAAAGGAGATAGAGGACATCCTTGTCTTGTTCCCTTTTCTATATTGAAAATATCTGTTAATCCACCATTGATTATTATTTGCGCCGTTTGTTTTTGATATATTGCCCCAATGGATTGTACAAAATAATCTCCCAGTTGTAACTTCTCTATTAACCTTAGTAAAAACCGCCAATTCAATCTGTCAAAAGCTTTCTCAGCATCTAAGAATACTAATGCTGCGGGGATCTGGTTATTGCTTCTCAAATACTCCAGTAAATTAACAATTTGTCTAACATTAGTTTTCATTTGCCTACCAGTTAAAAACCCTGTTTGATCATAATGTATCATTTGTTGCATAACTATCATTAACCTATTCGCTAAGATTTTTGTAAAAAATTTATAATCTATATTTAAAAGTGAGATCGGTCTGTAATTTTTTGGATCTGTACAATCTAAGCCCTCTTTTGGGATCAGAGAGATAAAAGATGTCTTCCATGTTGGAGGAACATTACCTCCCTTTTGAATATTATTGAATAATTCTTTAAGTGGTTCCCCCATTTCTTCCTGTAATTTTTTATAATAAACAGCAGTTAACCCATCTGTCCCAGGGGCTTTACCCACTTTTAACTGTTTAATTGCCGTTGAGATTTCTTCTAAAGTTATCAATTGGTTTAACGTATCCCTCTGCTCTTTAGTAGTTATATGAATATTCTGTTTCCGTAAATAATTGTCTATATCCTCTTCTTTAACTTTATCCTCACTGTATAAATCTGAATAAAATTCTAAAAAAGATTTTTTAATAAATTAATGTTCATAACATTCTTTACCCTTATATCTTATTTTTTCAATAGTTCTTGATTTTTGCTTCTTTCTTAAAATATAAACCAACCTTCTTCCTGGTTTATTAGCATTGCTAAAAGTATTAAATTTAGCATATTGTAAATTTGTTGCTACTTGTTCTTCCATTAACATATTAAATTGACCCTTTAGTAAGTTAATTGTCTCTTTAATTTTTTTATCTCTTGGATTAGAAATTAAAGCCATTTCCTGTCTCTTAATCTCCTCTTCTAGTTCTTTCCTTTTCTCCCCCTTTTTCCTTCTATATTTATTATTCAAATATATCAAAATACCTCTCTTTTTTAAAAAAAAAATAATTTTTATTTGAAATATAAACATTAAAAAAGACAAACATACATTAAACACGACATTATATGTACTTACATGTACATATATACATATAAACTTTTATGGTAAACGTCTTCACCTTATCCTTTTATTTATATATTTCTATACGACTGTATCTATCTATATATATAACATTTCTCTTCTCATTTTTATCTAATTATAAATTAATTATAGATTAATAAATACATACATATATTTATAATAATTGTACTTATCTATTATTCTATTGGTTGGTAGATTATCCATTATAAATTATCTATCAGTCTAAACATTTCTATGTTTCTTTTTTTCGTTTCTCTTTTCTAGCCAATTATAAAAGAGGTTCCAAGTTTCAAAGAATTCTGAGTTTTTTTTCTGATTCAGTTCTAGTGTTAATTTGTCCAATTCTGCACATTCTAAGATTTTTTTAATTATTATATTTTCTGCTGGTACATCACCTTGTTTCCAGTATTGCGCTAGTGCTATTCTTGCCGCTGTTAGTACATGGGTTATAATATACCAGTGTTTCTTTTCTATATTTTGCTCCAACATCCCTAACAAGAAGATTTCCGGTGTAATATTTATTTTTAAATTGGTTATTTCTTGGAGCCAGACATGGATTTTTTGCCAGAAGTTTTTAATTTTAGGGCAGGTCCACCACATGTGGTAATACGTTCCATTTTTGTGTGGGCATTTCCAACATTTGGGGTTCATGTTTGGATACATTCTGGCCAATCTCGCTGGTGGAAGGTGCCATCTATAATACATTTTATAGGTATTTTCCTTATATGATGTTGATTTAGTTATTTTCAGATTTTGGGTCCAAATTTCTTCCCATTGCTCCAAATTTACTTCATATCCGAAATTTTTAATCCAGCTCGTCATATTTCCCTTTACTGTTTCTTTTTTCATTTTACAGTTTATTAGAAATTTATAAATTTTTGTTATCATCTTTTTTTTCTGGTCCCAATAAAATTTTGTCCAATTCTGATTTCTTTTTTGCTATTCCGAATTTTTTCTTGTCTTCTTGTAATCTAGTTTTAATTTGATAATATGGCCACCAGTCTATTCCAATTCCTTGTTCTCTTAGAGTTTGGATCTCTTTTAAATTTCCTTGTTCATCCAATATTTGTTCATACTTAACCATTTTATGTATGTCTGTTGTGGTAGGGTAGGTGATCGCCTCCATAGTTGAAAACCATATCGGAATTTCTTTGTATTGTTGGTGCTTTATTTTGTTCCATACATTGTATAATGACTCTCTAATTTTGTGTTTTTGGAAATAGGAGTGTGTTTTGTGTTTTCCATCCCATATAAAGCCATGCCATCCTACCTGTAGATCATGTCCCTCGAGAGTTAATATTCTTTTATTGTTAATTTTAATCCAATCTGTTACCCACTGTAATGTTGCTGCTTGGTAATAGGTTTCCCATTCTGGGAGTCCAAAGCCCCCTTGGTCTTTATTTTGCTGTAAGTATTTTAATTTAATTCTTGCCTTTTTTCCTGCCCAAATGAGCCGGGCGCAGTGGCGCGAGCCTGTAATCCAGCTACTCTGGAGGCTGAGGCTGGCGGATGGCTTGAGCTCAGGAGTTCTGGGCTGCAGTGGGCTATGCCGATCGGGTGTCCGCACTAAGTTCGGCATCAATATGGTGATCCCCGGGGAGCCGAGGGCCACCAGGTTGCCTAAGGAGGGGTGAACCGGCCCAGGTCGGAGACGGAGCAGGTCAAAATACCTCTCATGTAGGCTTTACTTGCGTCCCAAACCATTTCCAAAGATGTGCCCTTTTGCATGTTATTAACAAAAAATTCTTTCATTAATTTTTTACACTCCTTCACATTTTCATCATATCTAAATAAATTCTCATTTAACCTCCATGACCTTCTAGGTCCATTTCGATCTTCTAAATCCATCCAAACCGGACTATGATCTGTCAGTACTCTTGAACATATCTTCATCTTCTTCATCCTAGAAAAAAGATTATTAGTAATCAAAATAAAGTCAATCCTTGAAAAGGATTGGTGTCTATTGGAAAAAAAAGTAAAATCCTTTTCTTCTGTATTTCTTTCACGCCAAATATCTCTCAACTCCCAATCTTCCATCATCTCAAAAAAGGGTTTGGGCAATTTTGCTCTTGAAGAAATATTTTGCTTAGGGCCTTTCTTATCTTTTACAGCATCTGGTACACCATTCCAATCACCAAGAAGAATGCAGGTACTGTAATCCCATTGTACCAATTTTGTATGTAGAAAATCATAAAAATTTTCCTGTTGTTGATTCGGGGCATATACACCAATTACCAAAAGTCTCTCTCCCTTAATTAAAAGTTCAACCACGAGATATCTTCCTTGATCATCTGCTTCAATTAGCTTAGCAATCAAATGTCTCTTTACATATATAACAATTCCATTTTTTTTATCATGTGCTGCTGAAACAAATTGTGTTCCTAATCTTGAATTTATTAGGTATTTTTGGTCTTGTGTTCTAATATGTGTTTCTTGTAAGCAAGTCACATCATTATTAAATTGTTTAAGATAATGAAAAATTTTCTTTCTTTTCTGTGGTGAGTTTAATCCATTGACGTTCCACGTTAAAAATCTACTTCCCATCTGGGGGCTTCTCAAGCGACTGGAACATTGCCTGGACATCTAGCTTCTGTATTTCTTTTGGCCTTGTTCCTCCCACTGCTTGCTTGGTACCTTCCTCGGCTAACAGTTGAGATTGTTGCTGCGACATTTCTTGTATACGCTTAGTTGTAGCTCTGGTCTGTCTTTGTTCTCTTTGTTCTCTTATCCGTTCCTCTCCAAATAAATCCACAGTTTTGTCAGCCAGAATTATAGCTAGTTCACTTTGACCAGCTGTAGCTCCTTCCTGCTGTAGTTCCTCTCTTTGTCTTACTCTCTCTTCCTTTCTCCTCCCTTCTGGAGATCTTGGTGTCCCAGCCTTTAAGATATATGTAAATAAATCTCTTGCTTTCTGCACCGTATTCAATCGGTGTCTTTCTCCTTCATAAATCAACGATATTCCGGCTGGAACCTCCCACCTAAATGGGAAATGTTGTCTTTTAAGTTCTTCCACTAGGAAGGAAAATTCCTTTCTAGCTCTCAACATTTTTGGAGGGATTTCTTTCATTGTCATCATTTCTTGTCCTCCCACCTGTAACTTATTTTGATAAGTTGCTTGTAGAATGTCATTTCGCAATGTTCTATTATTAAAATAAATTACAATATCTCTTGGGAGATTTCTCATTCTGGCCACACGAGAATTCACCCGATATATCTTATCAATTTGCCACACCAGCTCTTCTTTCCTCATGCCCATAGCTTGGGCAAGGGCCTCTACCATCAAATCTCTCAGATTTTCTTGTTTCTCCTCCTTCACCCCCCACACTCTGATTGCAAATTCCATATTCCTGTAATGAATTAATGTAATTTCGTCTGCATCTCTTTCTCTTTTCTCCTGAACATCTTGTATTTCCCCTCTCAGGTCTGCAGTAATTTCTCTAATTTGGTCAATTTGTTGTTCCAAATATTCCACATTATTTGCCAAACCTTTAAGTGCTACCAAAATATCTGTTCTGATTTCACTGTTGCCAATTTCTATTTTTTTCTCAATTTTCTCAGAAACATCTTGTATTTTGTCATTAATCATGTCATTAATTTTTTCATTAGCTTCATCAATTTTCTTATTAAAGTTTTTAGTCATTTCAACTTGCATGACTTTAAGACTGTCTTGTATCATTGCCAGAGTTAGGGGCTGTGGTTGTGCTGCCAGAGATTGCAGTTTAGAAGGGAGAGTGGGTGAGCTCTCAGCACTTCCAGCACCTTTAGAAGGAACTGTCTTCACAGATTTGGAAGCCATTTAGCTTTAATTAAATCTTAATAATATTCCAACTTATATTAGTCTTCTTGCCAAAAAGAAGAATCTCCAAAATGCAATATCAGTTCAAAATCAACTCAAACAGACTCTCCTATGCAAGCCTGTCAGTAAAATGAAACTTTCTCTCTTCTCACTTTCACTTTTCCACACCCATTCAAGCTTCCGTCGCCATTTTAAAAGTTGCTACTTTGTAACTTTTACAGTAAGAGGCAATAAGAGTTAAGTGGTGGTTACTTGCCCAGTTTGTCTCTTGTCTTTTCCTGCTGCTTTTTTGTGGATTTTCTATCATTTGATGTCAATCTTTGAAAGCAGTGCTGGACGCGATCATCTTGCTCCGCTAAAAAGAAGCGGAGATGTCCCAAGTCCGGAGCTCAGCAGCTTCCCAGGGAGCCCTCACCCTTCGCACCCCAGGAATCCTCCTAGGGCACTTGGGGGGCTCTACCTGTATCCGCCGACTCTTCACCCTTCCCTTTGCCCGGGAAGGGGGTTTCCAGCCGCCAGTCAGCTGTTTTTCGGCTTTCTGGCGGCTTTACGGATCAAAGGACCGGCGCCCCGAAAGAGGAGCGTCTTTCGGCGATCGCGGACCCAACCGGAAGTAAGATATTCATTTTTATAGTAGCTATTCTCCCTGTCAGCGACAGTTACTGTTCTGCCCCAGCTACGGACCAGAGAAAACGTAGCACACACGCAGTTTGTTCAAACCTATATTTAATTGATTAACAACTACTAATAAAGTGGTTTAGTAGTATTCACACACAAACAAATCTTAAAGCAGTCTTTTCTTGAAAAAACCAGCTGTTAATTAAACGGCATTAACAGCTGGCATAAGTCCATAAAGTCATAAAGCAAAGATAAGTAATTAGTCCTGGATATCTCAGGAAGCTCACAAAGGTTGGCAAGATGCCTTGAATCAGTCCATAAGAAGTAAGCCAAAACAGATAAGCTGAGCAGAGGTTTTCCAAACAAGAGGCACACGGACGAACAAACTATCAAATGAGTTGTTTCCTGCAGAGCTTTTTCCATCTTCATCATTCCTTAAGTAGGCTTGGGGAGTGGCCAATTATCCTCAAGCCTACTCCCAAGGAGACCTCCTCCTGAGTAGCCATTCCTGCCTTTTGGCAGCTCTGCGTGCTGCCAAAAGGCAGCTCTCGTGCATTAAGAAGAGGCTCCTCCTCTTCTTCCTCATCACTGATGTGAGGTGCTGGAGGTTCTGAAGGCCCTGGCTGAACCTCTGTCTCTGGCACCGAGTCCTCTCCAGCCTCCTCACTGTCCGACTCGGGTGCCAGCTGCACAGGCCGCTTGCGCATCACCTCAGCCTCGTCTCGGACGGGATCCGCTACCAGCTGCACGGGCTGCTGGCGGGTCACAACTGTTGCAGGTTTTTCCACTTCTACAGATCCATTTTAATTTGTTGGATCAGCTTATGGTAATGATCTTCTTTAATGGTTGCACATCTTGCCATTAGCTGAATTCCTAAGTATTTAAATTTCTTAACTATCTGAATATCTGTCCTCTTCATTCACTCTTTTTTCTGTGTATCTGAAAGATTTTTGACTAGGATTTTGGTTTTTTCCTTATTTATTTTCAGTCCTGCAACTTCACCATATTCTTCTATTTTTTAAATTAATTTGGGTCCAGTTTCTTGTGGGTCTTCCAGGATGAAGACCAAATCATCTGCAAACGCCTGTAGCTTGTATTTTTCTTTTTTTATTTCCATACCTTTTATTTCTAATAGCAATAGCACTTAGACTTTTATACCGCTTCATAGTGCTTTACAGCCCTCTCTAAGCGGTTTAGAGTTCAGCATATTGCCCCCAACAATCTGGGTCCTCATTTTACCCACCTCAGAAGGATGGAAGGCTGAGTCAACCTTGAGCCGGTGAGATTTGAACAGCTGAACTGCTGAACTGCAGTGCTGCATTTTAACCACTGCGCCACCTCAGCTCAACAGCTGCAAGGTCATTCTACTTGTGGTTTGGGGACAGACGGTGAGCCTTTTCAAGCTCTTTGAACTTTTGTGGATTATAAACAACTTTTGTGGATTATAAACATTGATGATGTCGTGGAATTGTTTTGAACTGGTTTGAGTTTGAACGAAGTGGCAATTTGGACTCTTTGGCCTTTTTGGATTACTGAGACAAACTTGGTGGGCCATTTTGGATTACAAATACCATTTGATAGAACATTTTGAGAGGTGAAAGAAGAAAATTGAAACAATATATATAGAGTTGGACAAGATGATGACAGGGAAAATTGTATTATAAAACTCCTGACTTTAAAGTGTTCTTTTTTTCCTTCCTAATAGACTCAATATTTTAATATTGGAATTGATATAAAGTTGAATTAATTGTAATAGGGTATTGATTATAAAACAGATTGTAGATTGTAGACTGATCATAAAAGAAAAGGAAGGGGGGGAGAGTGCTCCAAATCGAACTAAAATTGGAAAGAAAGCATCTTCTACACCGACATCTGCAGCATCCAGCCCATCAAATCAAAGATCAATAGACACAATGTTACAACAAGAAAAAATGAATACTTTCCAAAAAGAAATACAATCAGTGCTTCAATCTATTCAAGAAGCTATTGTTTCACGGAAAGAGGAAACAAGGAAGAACCACAATGAGGTGAAAGGTGACTTGGGGGGAGATGAAAGAACAGATTCAGAACATGGATGAGAGACTAGGGAATTTTCAGCAAATGATAACAAAAAATGAACAAAGGATTCAGAAAATAGAGGACAAATCGGAAGAAACCGAAAAAAATTGGAGGAAATAAATCAAAAGCTGACACAAGCAAATAAGAATCTGGAGGAGACCATTATAATTTTAGAAATGGAGAAGGCAGCCCATTTTCTAAAATTTCAGACTATAGAGGAGGATAAAGAAAACCTCCCAGAAGTGATGACAGAGCTATTGGCAAATGCTTTGGGGATAGGAAAGCTGGAGGGGGAGATGGATGAAATATTTAGAATAAACATGAGCTATGCAAGGAGACATAAGTTGCCAAGGGAGGTACACGTGAGATTTGTTAAAAAATCAACAAGGGTTGAAATATTAAAAAGGGCAAGATATGAACCATTGAAGTATAGAGAGAAAGAAATTGTGGTTCTTTTTTTTATTCAAAAAGTTTTATTAGTACAAAGTACAAACATTTTTCTCTTTTTCTCCCCCCTCCCCCCCAACCCCCTCCCCTTCCTCCCCCCTCCCCCCCTCTCACCCCCCCTCCCCCCCCAGAAAAAGCACAGGGTATAATATTCAATAAAGATAAAATTAAAATATACTAACAAATTATTAATTTCAAAATTTCTCTGGATCTTTAACTCCTTGTTACTCAAAACTTTTTAAGCACAGTTTAAAAATCAGGCCTATTATTAATAAATTTACATTCCGATATATCAAATTATTAATTTCACAATTATTCTAAATCTCTAATTCCATATAATTCAAAACCTTTTAAAAATAGTCAAAAAAATTTTTTCCCTTAAACCATTCCACTATGTATCTTTCATTTATATAGTCTTTAAGATATAATAATAAAAAGAAGAAAAAGAAGAAATCTTTCTTTCGCCATTTCAACTAGATACACAACCATCAGCGTCATTTCCTCGATGATAAATGGATCTTCCTTCTTCCGACGCTATACCTCCTCAATAAACATAAAATTAAAATATACTAACAAATTATTAATTTCAAAATTTCTCTAATTCTTTAACCCCTTATTACTCAAAACCTTTTAAGCATAATCTAAAAATCAGGCATATTATTAATAAACTAACATTCCAATATATCAAACTATTAATTTCACAATTATTCTAAATCTTTAATTCCGTATAACTCAGAACCTTTTAAAAGTAGTCAAAAAGAAAATTTTAGTCCATTCCTCTATGTGTCTTTCATTTATATAATCTTTAAAATATAATAATAAAAATTATTATTTTTATTATTATATTGTGCCTAAGCGACCTCTCCGCGGCAGTGGATCCCGGAAAGCTCCCTGGTTTACCGAGGAGCTCCGGGAGATGAAACGCCAGAAGAGACGTCTAGAGCGCCGCTGGAGAGCCAGCAAAACCGAGTCTGACCGAACACTATTAAGAATTTACATCAGATCTTATTTAGTGGCGATAAGGGCGGCAAAACGATCTTATTTTTCCGCTCTTATTGCGTCCGCAGATTCTCGCCCAGCCGCCTTGTTTAGGGTGACTCACTCCCTCCTTGCCAAAGGGGGGAGCGAGGAACACTTACAAGGCAGAGCTGAGGAATTCGCTGAGTTTCTGTCGGATAAAGTCGCTCAGATTTGGTCAAACCTGGACTCTAGCTGGGCAGAGTCCATAGAGTTGACAGGGGCTAGTCTTAGTCCACCATTATGGGAAGAGTTTGGGCCTGTTTCTCCCGAAGATGTGGACAGAGCTGTGGGGGCGATGGGTACCTCCACCTGTTTATTGGACCCGTGTCCCTCCTGGTTGGTCTCGGCCAGCAGAGAGGTGGCATGCGGCTGGATCCAGGCGGTGGTCACCACTTCTTTGAGGGAGGGATCCGTACCGCAGTCGTTAAAAGCTGCGGTGGTGAGACCCCTCCTGAAGAAGCCTTCCCTGGATCCAGCTGATTTGAAGAACTATCGTCTGGTCTCCAACTTGCCCTTTCTGGGGAAAGTTGTGGAGAAGGTGGTGGTTACTCAGCTTCTGCAGCTTCTGGATGAAAAAGATCATCTAGATCAGTGGTTCCCAAAGGGGGCGGTACCACCCCCCGGGGGGCGGTGGGAACCCTTAGGGGGGCGGTGAGGGCAAGGCTGGTGACAGGGGGGCGGTGAGAGGGGCCAGGGGGCGGTAGGTGATTCGCCAGGCTTTTCCCGCTACTTTTTCCCCCACCAGTTTGCACTTCTAGGGGGGTGGGGCAGAGCGTACTGTGAGGCATACAGGTTCTTTGCTCCTTGCACCAGAGAGCAAATTTGTCCAACGAAGCCCATTCTCAAAGAAAACAGCTCGATGCAGTTTGGGAGGTGATCGGGGGTGGGGGGTGGGGCAGAGCGTACTGTGAGGCATACAGGTTCTTTGCTCCTTGCACCAGAGAGCAATTTGTCCAACGAAGCCCATTCTCAAAGAAAACAGCTCGATGCAGTTTGGGAGGTGATCGGGGGTGGGGGGGTGGGGCAGAGCGTACTGTGAGGCATACAGGTTCTTTGCTCCTTGCACCAGAGAGCAATTTGTCCAATGAAGCCCATTCTCAAAGAAAACAGCTCGATGCAGTTTGGGAGGTGATCGGGGGTGGGGGGGGGCAGAGCGTACTGTGAGGCATACAGGTTCTTTGCTCCTTGCACCAGAGAGCAAATTTGTCCAACGAAGCCCATTCTCAAAGAAAACAGCTCGATGCAGTTTGGGAGGTGATCGGGGGTGGGGGGGGCAGAGCGTACTGTGAGGCATACAGGTTCTTTGCTCCTTGCACCAGAGAGCAAATTTGTCCAACGAAGCCCATTCTCAAAGAAAACAGCTCGATGCAGTTTGGGAGGTGATCGGGGGTGGGGGGGGCAGAGCGTACTGTGAGGCATACAGGTTCTTTGCTCCTTGCACCAGAGAGCAATTTGTCCAACGAAGCCCATTCTCAAAGAAAACAGCTCGATGCAGTTTGGGAGGTGATCGGGGGTGGGGGGGGCAGAGCGTACTGTGAGGCATACAGGTTCTTTGCTCCTTGCACCAGAGAGCAAATTTGCTTGTGGATTGGGGGAGGGGGAAGGAGGAGGAAAGGAGGAAGAGGAGAAGAGGAGAAAAAAGGAGGAAAGGAATGGAGGAAGAGATGGAGAGATGGAGAAGGAGGAGGAGAGGGGGAGGAAAGGAGGAAGAGAAGAAGGAGAAGAGGAGAAAAAAGGAGGAAGAGGAGAAGGGAAGAAGAGATGGAGAATGGGAGGAGGGGGAAGATTAAGAGGAAGAAAGGAGAATGAGAAGGGAAGAAAACGAAAGAGGGAGGAGGAAAGAAAAAGAAAAGAAGCGGAGGGGGAGCAGGAGAAGAAGGGGAAGAGGAAGAGGAAAGGACAAAAGAAGAAGGGAAGGAAATTCTTCTCGCAAGGGTGAGCAATTAACAACTTGATCAAGGTATCTCCCCTGCCAGGTAACTTCTTGCAGTGAGAAGAGTTTCTGTATTTTGCAATCTTTTTTTCCCTAAAGAGACCAGCCAACAGACACAGTTTGGGGGTGACAGGTTGGGTAGGGTGGAGTGGGGCTGGGGCTCTTAGGAAGGCAGACAGACAGACAGAAAGAAAGATGGTAGGAAGGAAGGAAGGAAGGAAGACAGACAGAAAAAGAAAGGAGGAAGGGAAGGGAGGGAAGAAGGAAGGAAAAAGGAAAAAGAAAGAAAAAAAAGAAAGACTTATGACCACAATTGAGCCCAAATTTTTGGTTGCTAAGCAAGAATGTTGTTAAGTGAGTTTCACCACATTTTACAAGTTGGCCACACCAACTTGGACTCGGCTCATCACCTCCTGTGCCTGCGCGTACCGTACGCTGGCAGCCACGCTAAGCCTCCTGTGTGCTGCTCTGTTTTGCCTGGCTTGGCAAACTCACTATTTTTTTAAATTAAAAAAGCAGGTGTCTACTACTTCCCCCCCTGCAACTGTAACTCTTTTCAAATCAGTTGTGAACACACACATATTGTATGTATTCTGATTTTCAGAGCAGAAATGGCAGAAGCAGAAAAATCAAAGAAGAAATGTAGACAATATAGTGTGGAATATCTGAAGTATGGATTTATACCAGCACCATCAAACCAGCAGCTGCCACAGTGCCTACTATGTGATAAAGTATTTTCTAATGAGGCAATGAAGCCTTCCAGACTGAATGAACATTTGATGAAGACACATCCTGATAAGGCAGACAAGAACCTAACTTTTTTTCAATCACTTCGTGACAAATTTCAAAAGCGCCCAACACTGTCACGCATGTTTCACAATGCTTCCCAACAAAACACTGATGGTTTGCGTGCATCATACAACATTTCATTGCTGATTGCTAAGTCTGGAAAGCCACATACTATTGGTGAGGAACTCATCCTACCAGCCATTAGTGAGGTTCTGAGTACTGTTTTGCATAAGTCACCACATGATATAATTAAGACGATTCCTCTCAGCAACAATTCAGTGCAAAGACGCATAGATGAAATGGAGGAGAATGTTGAAGATGTATTGTGCAGCATACTACGGACAACAGACTTTGCATTACAGCTGGATGAATCAACTTTGCCAGGCAATGAATCTTTGCTTCTTGCTTATGTGCGCTTTATTAAAGATGGAAGTTTGACTCAAGAGTTGCTATTTGCGAGGCAACTGCAAACAGATACTAAAGGGGAGTCAATATTTCATGTGGTTGAGCAGTTTTTCAAAGAGAAGGAAATTCCACTTACCAATATACTTGCTTGTGCAACTGATGGAGCACCATCAATGACTGGTCGCTACCGTGGGTGTGTTGCTTACTTGAAAAAAGCAGTGCCAAATATCTTTATCATTCACTGTGTCATTCATCGCCAACATCTGGTTGCAAAAAACCTCAGTGATCGCTTACATAAGTCATTACACACTGTCATTACTGCAGTGAACAAAATTAAAGTACATGCTCTCAATGATAGACTATTCCGAGAGCTCTGTGTTGAGAATGATGAAGATTTTGATCGTCTGCTGCTTCATACAGAAGTTCGTTGGCTATCAAAAGGAAACTGTGTGAGACGCTTTTACAACCTTTTTGACACTGTTGTGGAGTTTTTTGAAGACAAGAATGCTTTGCTCAGTGATGAACTCAAAGAGATCAGGCATGACATTGCTTATTTATCAGAACTGTTTGCAAAGTTCAATGAAGTGAATTTGCAGTTGCAAGGAAATGAGGTCAATCTTATTAAAGCCAAATCTGTCATCTGTAGGTTTATTTCAAAGTTAACTCTATTCAAGCGCAATATAGGCCGTCGTGAGCTATACCAATTTCCGAGCTTGTCTGAGCTAGAAGAGAAAGGTGGGATACCAGATGATCATCTGCAAGTTTTTTGTGACCACTTGGACATGCTGCATAAAGATATGTCTGAGCGATATCAGGATCTTCTTTTGATGGAAGTTCCAGATTGGGTGATAAATCCATTTTTAGATATCGAAGAAGATGGGGTAGTGGAGGAACAACTAATAGAGCTGCAAAATGACATTGAGCTGAAGCCAAACTTTAAGAAATCGTACCTAGAGTTTTGGTTACAGAAGGAAATTTCTGATCGCTATCCTGCACTATGGACAGTGGTTAAGAAGCTCCTTGTTGCATTTCCAACATCATATTTGGTGGAACGTGGTTTCAGTGTGGTCATCCAGCTTCTCTCCAAGCAAAGAAATCGACTCCAGATTACTGAACGTGGTGATTTAAGACTCCTGCTAAGTGACTTAAAACCAGACATTGGGAAATTGGTATCACTTCATCAAGCCCATCCATCACATTAAGAATTTACTACTTAAAGTGAAGTAGTTACTAATTTTTACTGAGCTTACTAAGGTTACTAAGGTTACTAGTTACTAAGGTTCTTGATAAATGACTATCACACTTTGAAAACTTGGTATCACTGGATCATGTTTAACAATTTTGTTGAATTAACAAAAGATTTTTAAATTGGATTTTGAATAAATGTACAATTAATTGTTACCGTTTTGAATTTTACTGTTACTATCTTCCTTAGTGGGTTGTGCAAACCGCTATTCCGAACAATGCTATTTATAGGGGGTGGGGCCTTGGCTGGGCAGGGAGAAAGTGGCACTGCCTGGAGAGCCACCGGATGGGCGTGCCGGGTCTCCAAGCCTTGCCAGGAAAGTAAGCCGAGCGCCGGCCAGAGCACTTTCTTCCTTCTCCCACTGCCGAGAAGAGAGAAAGAGGAAGAAAGAAAGAAGATTGGAAAAGGCATGGATGTTTCTCACTTTCTCTCATTCTCTCATTCAGATATACCTGCACACATGGAACCCCCCCCCCCGTCTTGGGAGTTGTTGAGTAATTTGGAATTGCAGAAGAAAGAGAGGGACAAGAAAGAGAGGGAGGGAGGGAGGGAGGGAGGGAGGGAGGGAGGGAGGGAGACAGAAAGAAAAATGGTAGGAAGGAAGGAAGACAAAGAAGGGGGAAAGGGAGGGAAGAAAGAAAGATGGTAGGAAGGAAGGAAGACACAGAAAAAGATGGTAGGAAGGAAGACAGACAGACAGAAAGGAAAAGATGGTAGGAAGGAAGGAAGACAGACAAAGAAAGGAAAGAAAGAAAGATGGTAGGAAAGAAGAAAGAAAGAAAGAAAGAAAGATGGTAGGAAGATAGAAAGAAAGAAAAAGAAAGAAAGAGAAAGAAGGAAAAGATGGTAGGAAGGAAGACAGAAAGAAAGAAAGATGGTAGGAAGGAAGAAAGATAGAAAGAAAGAAAGATGGTAGGAAGAAAGAAAGAAAGAAAGAAAGAAAGAAAGAAAGAAAGAAAGAAAGAAAGAAAGAAAGAAAGAAAGAAAGAAAGAAAGAAAGAAAGAAAGAAAGAAAGAAAAGACTTATGACCACAATTGAGGCCAAAATTTTGGTTGCTAAGCAAGAGGGTTGTTAAGTGAGTTTCACCATATTTTACAAGTTGGCCACGCCCACCCGGTCACAGGACCACCAAGCCACGCCCACCTGGTGGGGTGGGGGTGGGGGGCGGTGAGGATGAGTTTGTAGCACCAAGGGGGCGGTGGAATGAAAAAGTTTGGGAACCACTGATCTAGATCCTTATCAGTCGGGTTTCAGGCGCGGCTACAGTACAGAAACTGCCTTGGTCGCTCTGATGGATGATCTCTGGCGGGCCCGGGATGGGGGTAATTCCTCCATCCTGGTGCTACTTGACCTCTCAGCGGCGTTCGATACCATCGACCATGGTATCCTTCTGCATCGTCTCGGCGAGTTGTGGGTGGGAGGCACCGTTTTACAGTGGTTCTCCTCTTATCTCGCTGACAGGATGCAGTCGGTGTTGACAGGAGGACAGAGATCGTCCCCTAGGCCCCTATCATGTGGGGTGCCTCAGGGGTCGGTTCTCTCGCCCATCCTGTTTAACATTTACATGAAACCGCTGGGGGAGATCATCCGCAGACATGGGGTGCGTTACCACCAGTACGCTGATGACACCCAGCTGTACATCACCACCCCGTCTGACTTCAGGGAGGCAGTTGATATAATGTACCGATGCCTGGACGACATTAGGATCTGGATGGGGAGGAACAGACTCAGACTTAATCCCGACAAGACTGAGTGGCTTTGGATATTGCCTCCTAAGGACCATGACAATTGTCCCTCCTTGACGTTCGAGGGAGCGAAACTGACCCCCTCGGATCAGGTCCGCAACTTGGGGGTCCTCCTAGATCCACAGCTAAAATTGGATCACCCTCTTTCCGCTGTGGCTAGGGGGGCCTTTGCACAGGTTCGCCTGGTGCACCAGTTGCGGCCATACTTGGAGAAGGAGGCTCTACTCACGGTCACTCATGCCCTTGTCACCTCGCGTCTGGACTACTGCAACGCGCTCTACATGGGGCTACCCTTGAAGAGTATCCGGAGACTTCAGCTGGTGCAAAATGCGGCTGCGCGTGCTGTGGTGGGTGTGCCAAGGTACACCCACGTGACACCTGTACTCCGCCAGCTGCATTGGTTGCCCATCGGTCTCCGGGTCCGATTCAAGGTGTTGATCACCATCTTTAAAGCCCTTCATGGCTTAGGACCAGGTTATCTCCGGGACCACATTCTGCCTCACACTTCCCTTCGACCGGTTAGGGCCCACAGAGTTGGCCTCCTCCAGGTCCCATCGGCTAAGCAATGCTGGCTGGTGGGCCCTAGGGGGAGAGCCTTCTCTGTGGCAGGCCCCGTGCTCTGGAACCAACTTCCCCCAGAGACCCGAACTATACCCACTCTGCTGGCCTTCCGGAAGGCTGTTAAGACATGGCTTTTCCTGCAGGCTGAGTGTAGAGCGTAATCCAGTGAGCTCACCCCAAGTATGTATGACTGTTGAATGGATATTGGATGTTTTTAATATTACGGTTTTAATTTTTATATTTGTTTTTAAATACATATTTATAAATTGGTTTCTTGTATCTTTTTTGTTGTACGCCGCCTGGAGTCCTCCGGGAGTTGGGCAGCATATAAGAATACCAAATAAATAAATAAATAAATAAATAAATAAAAAGAAGAGAAAAAAAAGAAAGAAAAAAAAAGAAAAAGAAATCTTTCTTTCGCCATCTCGGCCAGATGCACAACCATCAGCGTCATTTAAATGAATCTTCCTTTTATTTGTATTGTCAAATTAACATCTTACTGCAAAATACAAATTTTTGATCTTCTCTCCATCTGGCCTGTAACTACCCATACTGAAACCAAGTTCTAATCATTCCTTCTTCTCATTCGAGCTTTAGATCTGACTCTTGCACCCACTTGTGGTTTGGTAATTTTTTGAGTTGTCAGCTTAGGTTGTTGTTGTCTTGATACTTCGATTCATATAGCCGCTGCCCTGGTCTGACTCTGATCCTTTGTCTCTTCCACATTATGAACACCACTCTGGTTCTGTAAATCACCTTGACTCATCAAAACTCCTCCTATTTGGACAACTGTCGACGACTCTCCTCTCTTATCTTCCATTGCTTCCTTCATTCTTCTTCCTTCTGGTATTTTGGATATGTCGGCCTTTAACACTTTTACATAAAAATCACTTGCTTTCAATATCGTATTAAGCCGATATCTCTTTCCCAGATGTATCACCACTATCCCAGTTGGAGCCTCCCATCTATACTGTATTTGCTGATTTTTCAATTCATCCACCAGAAAGGCATAATCCTTTCTGGCTCTCAACATTTTAGGAGGAATTTCTTTCAATGTCATTACCTCCTGTCCATCTACCTGAAGTTTGTTCTTGAAAGTCGCCTGTAGAATTTCACTACGTAATGTCCTTGTGGTAAAATATATTACAATAACTCTTGGCAGATGTTTCTGTTTAGCAACCCAAGAATTAACATGATATATCTTGTCAATTTGCATACCCAATTCCTCTTTTGTCACTCCTAACGTGTACACAAATGCCTCCAACATCCTTTCTCTTAGATCTTCTTGTTTTTTCTCTTTTACACCTCTTACTCTTAAAGCAAACTCCATATTTCTATATTGAATCATTAACACCTCAGCTTCATAATTTTCAATATTATTTTGAGTCTTTCCTATATCTTCACCCAAAATTATCACAGACTGTTTGATTTCTTCCACCTCCTCCTCCAAAATTTCCATATTTCCTACCAGTCCTTTAAATGCAAATAACATATCTTCCCTTAATTGCTGGTGTCGAATGGCAATCTCCTCTGAAACAGTCTGTATTTTTTCATTAATTTCATTAATTTTTAGATTAAATTCCGTAACAAGTTCATTCTTCATAACTTTTAAAGCTTCAAATAACTTTTCAGGTGTTAAAGTCTGTGGGGGTGTTGAATAGACAGTGGGTTGCATTCTTGAAGTGTAAACAGGGGGATACTCAAATCCTTTGTTAAAAGCAGTCTTTCCAGGTTTTAAAGCCATTTTAAATTTAAAATTAGACTCTTTGTTTTAGTCCAAAATCAAAAAGAGAAGAGAAAATTCATCAAAGTCAGGCAGTTTCAAACAGAGGGCTGCTAGCGAAATGAAACTTTCCTTTTAACTTTCACTTTCACGCCCTTTGAAGCTTCAATCGCCATTTTGTTACTCTTAACTCAATTAATCATTTCCGAAATAAAGAGTCAACATTGGAGTTAAGTTAAAGTACTTGCTATCCAAGTCTCCTGGCTTTTTCTGTCTGCTGTAGTCAAATTGTTAAAAATCCCATATTGAAGGCAGAATTGGTCGCTGCATCTTGCTCCGCAAAAGCGGAGGCATCCCAGGTCCCGGAGCAGATGACAAGCTACCTGGGGAGCCCTCACCCTTCATGCCCCAGATTTTCTCCTGGGGCACTAGGGGGGCTCTACCCTCACCTGTAGGCTCTCATCTCTCCCCTACGCCCGGGGAGAAGATTTTCAAGCCGCCAGACAGCTGTTCTGGCAGCTTTACGGAGCCCGGGATTAAGCGCTCGACAAGGAGCGTCCTCGATGCAGCGGAGCCAACTGGAAGTCTCAGAAATTGTGGTTCTGAAACAGATTCCTAGGAGGGTAAGAGACCTACGTAAGCAATATCAATTCCTGACTGTTAAACTGATTAAAAGAGAAGCAAAATTCAGATGGTTGGTACCAGATGGAATATTAGTGAACCCGGGAGGGAAAAAGAAACAGACTGGACTCATTAGATAAGGCTATGGAATTCTATGATAGTTACACTGTTGCAAATGAGGGTCAAGAAATAAGAGGAGAGTTGGAATATCAAAGACAAGAGGAATTTACAGGAGAAGAGAGGAATACACAAGAAGAAGGAGAAGCAGAGAGAGCAGAACGAGAAGGAGCAAGGGCAAAGGATCAGAGACAAATAAGAACAACTAGGAGAATAAGACGTATATATAAATAAAGGAGATGGAGGGGGAAAGCAAGATGTTGTCAATAAATATAAATGGCCTGAACTCCCCCATAAAAAGAAGGAAAAAATTATACATGACTACAAAAGTTAAAAGTAGATATAATTTGCCTCCAAGAGACCCACATAAAAAAACAACACAGTAGGAGAGAAGGCATGGCCAACGCCGCGGCACTACGGTGTTCCCCTGGGCTCCGCGGGGGGAACGCCGATTCCGCATCGTCAGGAGACCTGGTTCAATCGGAACCAGGTCAGAACCACCCAGGTAGGGTGGGGAAAAAGAGGGCGTTAGCTGGTGGACTGGGGGGGTGGCAAACCCCCCAGGGAGCCGGCTTTGTTCCCTTCGGCCTACAGCGAACGGAAGCGACAGTAATTATCGCTCCTAGCCGCGGCGGTCACATCGAAAGGATCGATAAAAGCTGATTGGAGTAATCTGGGAAGGAAAAATTTTAAGCGTTGTGCTGGTGAGTGTGGAAGTCAGAAGAAGCTGGTGAGTGATTTTGCCAGAATAAGCTTTAAAAGTTACCTGGACATATTAAACGGGAACAAAAGGACCGGAAATGAAGAAGCGGCTGTTTGGCATTTGGAGATTATAGAGTGCAAAGATTTTTCTTTTTAAATGGAATTATAACTAAAGCCCAATTGATTGAAGATTTGGAGTTTTGCTCTTAAAGATTTGGAAACTTAGAGGGAAACAACTTGGTTGCTGGAATTGACTTTAAAAACGGAAGAATTAGAATATAATAATAAAAGGCAGAGTTGGGACTCTGGAATGGGAAGAGCCATCTGCTGGTTGGAGGACTTATTGCAAGCATGGGATATTACAAGAAATAATGTTTTGACAGCTGTTGTTTATGAATAGAGCAGCTTGTTATTGCATAAAAGGAAAACATTCAGACTGAGTTGGATAAGAACTAAATTGGATTGAATTTTAACAACAATGGAATAGCAAGAAAGATTTGGACTTGTAATGACTAAATGGAAATTAAAAGGATTTAATTGGTGAGAACTTACTAGAAGAAGATTAAAAGGGCTGCAAAATATATTACTATTAACAGCTGTAAGGATTATAAAAAATTGGTGACTTGTGATCTTATTGATATTGAAATAAGCGATTGCTAAAAACTCTTGGAACTTCTTGAAGATTTTTTTTTCAATCACCGTAAAAGGAAAAAAAATTGCAAATTATAAAAGGCGGTGGACATATTGTCAGCAGCTGAACAGATTGTTGAAAATAATTGAATTCTGACTTTGAGATATGGAGATTAGTGATTATTGAGAACTGGTGGTACCTTTGAACGAAACTTGATTAAAGATTGAATCTATTTAAGCTTGGATTTAAGAATTGAGAACTGAGACTTTAAAGATGGAGAGAATTGATTATGAAGAATTGGCTGAGTTTATGAAGGACCTTTTTGAAAACTTTAGGAAAAAATGAAGTGCAAACGGAAAAAAAATGGATAAGAGAACAGAAGAAAAGAAGAATGATGAAAACATAAATGATGATGAAAAGGGAAAGAATATTGAAAATGCAATGCTGATTAATGATTATGTTAACGACAATGACTCCACTGGACTGAACAGTTAAAATAGGGATAAAGATAACAGTGATAATGATAACAGAGATAAAGATATTAAGAATAATTATGTTCAGATTGATGATAAGGATTTTGAGATACATAAAATGGAAAAAGGAATGGAGAAAATTAGATATATACAGAAAGTAAAATTAAGAGAGAGGAAAAGAGCGTGGGGAAAGAGAACTTATTGGTATAAAATTAAAAGAAAGACGAAAAAGAATTTAAGCAGATGGGGGTGGAGGAAATATATATAAAAAAACGAAATAGTTGAGAAACTAAAAGGGAATGGATGATGACATTGGAATATTATGGAAATGTTTTTTCTTTTTATTTAAAATTATTACTTTATTAAGAGTCAAAAAAAAATTCTGTTCCTTTATATACAGATTAATATTGTTTAACAAATTAAAAGATCTGATATTTTAGAGAAAACAAAGTTAATTAATATGGGAAGTATGAATGATAAATATAAATATTAGAGCTCAAAAGATATATCATGATTTTGTATTTCTTTTTATCTTTTTCAATTTATTTTTTCACATATGAAATTTGTTCAAATGAAAAATCTCAAAGGGGAAAAAATGTATTATTTTAAGAGTTGAATATGTAATTGAATAATTTAGAAAGAATTTTGATGATTAGTAAATGAAAAGATATATTATGATTGTGTACAATTAATATAACTCTGGTTAGAAATTCAGAGATTATTTTTTCTCCCTTTTGTTCTTTTTATAAAGATTAATATTGTTGAATTGTTTGGAATAATGTGGATAAAACAATGATAATAAGAGAAATATGGAATAAATATGATCACTAGAATTTAAGGGAAATTACTTAAATATTAAAAATGAACAGGATATATTATGAATGTTAATTACTTTAAAATTTATTAAGCTGAGATTTGGTAAGTTAATTGATTTGGATTTTTTCCTTTTCTTTTTATATTCTATTTTTTCTTTACTATTTTTTTCTTTTCTTTTCTATTTTTTATGTTTAAATATAATAGATGGATGAATTGATAATGGTAAGATTAATCTTTTGATTTGATTTAATTAAATATTTGTATCGAGACAGGAAATAAAGAATTAGAAATAATGGAAATGAATTTAAATGTCAGGGGGGAAAGGGGGGGTATATTATGAGTGTATATTATGATTGTGTACTATTTTTATATATGAGATTTGTTTAAATGTAAAATTTAGGACTTTTTTATTTTAAGAGTTGAATATTTACAGAGTGGATAAAATTAGACAGAATTTTGATGATTAATATGAGAAATTAAAAGAATAATTGGGCATTTAGTTTTTTGATAGAACAAAGGATAAAAAACAGAAGTGATGAATAAAGAGATTAAAGAATTAAAGGAAGCAATATGGCTTAAAATTAAGAAGCAGGAGACAGTAACTATTTTGAGAAGTTAAGTGAATAGCGATCAATTTGGATGGAAATTTGAAACTAACTGGTGCATATCCCAGATGACAAAACTAGAAAATCAAGATTTTTTTCTTTTTTTCTTTTTTTTCTTTTTTCTTTTGGAGGTAAGATGGAAATAGCAGCATGTACCTAGAAGAGAGTATAACATAAAAAGAATAATAATATAACTATAATGATTTTTTTTAAAAGAGATATGATTGTTTTAAAATTGAGATTAGCATCAGTCTGTCAAATATAAAATGAGTTAGTATAAAAGCACTCAAGGAAAGGCAAAGAAAGTGAAAGAGGAAGTAGAAGGGGAGGAAGAGAAGGTGTAGAGAGGGTAGAGGAGGAGGGAAGGAGTTAGAAAGTAGGAGGAGAAGTTGGAGATAGAGAGAGGGGAGTGTAATGGAATAAAGTAGAACAGACTGATGAATGATGAGGCAAGTGTTGAATAAGATACTGATTTTTGAATGATTGATTATATTGAACAAATATGTATTTCTTATTGTAATATCTTAAGGTATATGTGTATTGAATTGTATATGAAGTGATGGAGAAAATAAAAAAAATTGAAAAAACAACAACACAGTAAATTATTGGAGTACCCCAAAATTGGGAAAGTATATTTTTCATTAGCACAACAAAAGAAAAGAGGGGTAGCTTTATATATTAAAGAAACAATAAATTCTAAACAAATATATACGGATGAAGAAGGAAGAATTTTAATGGTGGAGATAGTGATGAACCAAAAAAAGATATTGTTGATAGCAATATATGCACCAAACCATAAACAAGAAGAATTCTATCAAAAGCTGTATAAAAAGACACTGGAAGTGGAATATGAAAATATTTGTGTTGTAGGAGATTTTAATGCAATTGTAGACACAAAATTAGACTACAGGAGTAGTAAGACCGGGAAAAAGGCAAGAAAGATACTCCCCAAGACATTTTTTAAAATGGCAGAAGAAACTTATATACAGGACGTATGGAGAGAAATGAACCCGGGGAAAAATCAATACACATTTTACTCAAATAGACATAAATCATGGTCCAGAATTGACATGATTTGAATGTCACCCGAATTAAGAGAAAGAGTTTATGCAAACAATAGTAAAATAAATGGAATTCTTTTTTAAAGAAAACAAAAAAGTAGACACATCACTACAAAATTTATGGGATACAACTAAAGCATATATTAGAGGACTAGCAGGAGGCGGGGCTGACATTACTGCGATATGACACATCTCCATGGGGCTCCATGGAATTGCGCCAAATTCGATCTGCCAGAAGGTTCTGAGGGACCCAAATCGCCCTGGAGGGGTGATGAAGATAGAGAGGACACTCTGCTGATCACAAGGAGGCCGCATACTCCTTGTTTGATGCAGAGAAGCTCTCAATCTGGTGGGAAGAAAAAGACGGCCATTATGTGCCTGACTGGAGCTGTGACAGCCGACCGATGCAGCAAGTATAGAAGTTGAGGAACAGTGTGATCGATCTGGGTGAGATTTTTCCAATTCCTGTTGTGGGATTTACTCCCTAAAAAGCCTGGGAGAAAGTGGGACTCAAAGAAGAGGAGGTGGAATTGTCTGTTTTCCACCCCCAAGAATAGCGGCGAGCAAACTTGCAAGCTATTTATACATCTGGAAGTAGAGAAAAGAAAACTTTTTTGAAAAAGGGAGAAGAAATTGAAAAGCTAGAAAGTTGGACTGGGGATTTAAAAACAAAATAGACTAAGTTGAAACTCTGTGAAAATTGAAATTTGGACCCCTGGGACTTTTAAAAAGCTTTGAAGCAGATGAACAACTTAAGATAACAAAAGAGAAAGGAGAGAAATAGAGCAACAGTGACACCTACTGGAGAAAACTGCAGAGAAGTGAAAGTAATGAAAGTACTTTAGAAATATGACCTTGGCTATTGAAGATAAGCTTGTTAGCCACAATAATTTGCCGAGTCCTGAGACCCCTGCCGACATCATCAGGTGGGCGGAGAAGTGCACCGGATATTAGTACTATCTCTTTATGCCCGAGGAAGCAAGAAAGATCTCGTGAATTCCCCGCCATTACTGTTTGCTCCTACACCCATGGTGAAAATATTTTCCCGGCTGTTTGGCCTAATATCACCCCTGCGCCCGTGGATGTTCCTGCCCACCCCAAAGACTATCGCAAGCAGGGTGAAGATGTGGAATCTCCCCTCGGTTGGAAATTGGTTGAATTCCGAGGGACATAAGACTCTATACTCCCAACATCATCGACGTAAACGAGGTTCCCTTCCATCCCGGGAATACAGAACAACAGGGAGGCGGAGCCGACTAAGGGAACTTGTCCCCCCAGCACTCCCTTGCCTGGAGGATCCTGCCTTCCCTATTTTGGAAAAGACTCTTAATTATACTCTCCTCCTCTAAAAAATTGTGGTATGGATGTGATTATGTATGGAGATGAGTGATTTGAATGTCTGATAATTTAAGAATGTGTGTGTAAAAATGGAAAAGCTGGGGGCTGTAATTCCGTCCCTCCCCGCTGAGTGCAGAAACAGAAGCGGGGTGGGTGGGTTCAGTGACCCTATCTTGTGAGAATGGTGTGCATGGCCTGCAGGGAGGGAGGGAGACCAGCGGGGGGGAGGGGGTATCTGGTAGGGACGAGAGCCGGAACATCTCGGTCATAATGGGAAGAGGCAGGTATGGCGGGAGCAGAGGGGAGGGCCGCTCTCGGGGAATAAGACCTCGCTCTGTACAAGTGATCCCTTGTTCCGGCCCCTCCGATGTGGTTCCATCTTGCTCATCCCGAGTACCTGGCAACCAGGGTGTTCAGGGCCCTGGGCTCAGGATGCTGCTGCTTAATGCCAGGTCAATTTCCAACAAAGCCCCCCTGATTCGTGATTTAATCACAGAAGAGGGGGCCGACCTGGTTTGTATAACTGAGACCTGGCTGGGCCAGGAGGGGGGAGTAGCTCTCTCCGAGATATGCCCGGATGGGTTCTCAGTGCAGCATCATTCCCGACCCCAGGAAAGGGGGGGAGGAATGGCAATAATAACACGTGGAAACCTGCATCCTCGTAGGATCCCTGCCCCGGAGATTGTTGGGTGTGAGACCCTCCTTCTGAAGTTGGACTTAGGGGTACAGGTGGGCCTTCTCTTAACGTACCTGCCTCCCAGCTGCGTAAGTAAGGCCCTGCCTGAGCTGCTCGAGGCAGTAGCCGGCTTGGCAGTTGAGTTCCCTAGGCTTATGGTGCTGGGGGACTTCAACTTGCCTTCTGCTGGTGAAACCTCCGGGATAGCCCAGGAGTTCATGGATTCCATGACAACCATGGACCTGACCCAAGTAATCCAGGGTCCGACTCATGAGGGTGGTCACACACTCGACCTAGTGTTTCTCTCGGGGCAGTGGAGAGATGATCTGAAGATAAGGGATATAGTCATCACCCCTCTGTCATGGTCAGATCATTTCCTACTGAGGTTGGATTCCGCAGTTCCATTCCTCCCCCGCAGGGAGGCGGGACCGACTAGGTGGTTCCGCCCCAGGCGCCTAATGGAACCGGAAGGATTCCAGAGGGAACTTGGGGAAATACCTGAAACCCTGGTACACAATTCGGCTGACTCCCTGGTGGCTGTCTGGAACACCGCAGCATCAGGGGCTCTAGACCGAATTGCGCCTTTGCGACCTCTCCGCGGCAGTGGATCTCGGAAAGCCCCCTGGTTTACCGAGGAGCTCCGGGAGATGAAACGCCAGAAGAGACATCTGGAGCGCTGCTGGAGGTCCAGCAAAACCGACCCCGACCGAACACTATTAAGAATTTACATCAGATCTTATTTAGTGGCGATAAGGGCGGCAAAATGATCCTATTTTTCCGCCCTTATTGCGTCCGCAGATTCTCGCCCAGCTGCCTTGTTTAGGGTGACTTGCTCCCTCCTTGCTAAAGGGGGGAGTGAGGAACACTTGCAAGGCAGAGCTGAGGAATTTGCTGAGTTTCTGACGGATAAAGTCGCTCAGATTCGGTCTAACCTGGACTCTGGCTGGGCAGAGTCCATGGAGTTGACAGGGGCAAGTCTTAGTCCACCGTTGTGGGAGGAGTTTGGGCCTGTTTCTCCTGAGGATGTGGACAGAGCTGTGGGGGCGATGGGGGCCTCCACCTGTTTATTGGACCCGTGCCCCTCCTGGTTGGTTTCGGCCAGCAGGGAGGTGACACGCGGCTGGATCCGGGCGGTGGTCATCGCTTCTTTGGAGGAGGGATCCGTACCGCAGTCGTTAAAAGCTGCGGTGGTGAGACCCCTCCTGAAGAAGCCTTCCCTGGATCCAGCTGACTTGAAGAACTATCGTCCGGTCTCCAACTTGCCTTTTTTAGGGAAAGTTGTGGAGAAGGTGGTGGCCACTCAGCTTCTGCGGCTTCTGGATGAAACAGATCATCTAGATTCCTATCAGTCGGGTTTCAGGCGCGGCTACAGTACAGAAACTGCCTTGGTCGCTCTGATGGATGATCTCTGGCGGGCCCGGGATGGGGGAAATTCCTCCATCCTGGTGCTACTTGACCTCTCAGCGGCTTTCGATACCATCGACCATGGTATCCTTCTGCATCGTCTCGGCGAGTTGGGAGTGGGAGGCACCGTTTTACGGTGGTTCTCCTCTTATCTCGCCGATAGGATGCAGTCGGTGTTGGCAGGAGGGCAGAGATCCGCCCCTAGGCCCCTGTTATGCGGGGTGCCTCAGGGGTCAGTTCTCTCGCCCATCCTGTTTAACATTTACATGAAACCGCTGGGGGAGATCATCCGCAGACATGGGGTGTGTTTCCACCAGTACGCTGATGACACCCAGCTGTACATCACCACCCCGTCTGACTTCAGTGTGGCATCCGATGTAATGTGCCGATGCCTGGACGACGTTAGGATCTGGATGGGGAGGAACAGACTCAGACTCAACCCCGACAAGACTGAGTGGCTTTGGATATTGCCTCCTAAGGATTATGACAACTATCCCTCCTTGGTTCTCGAGGGAGCGAAACTGACTCCCTCGGATCAGGTCCACAACTTGGGGGTCCTCCTAGACCCACAGCTAAAATTGGAACACCATCTCACTGCTGTGGCTAGGGGGGCCTTTGCACAGGTTCGCCTGGTGCACCAGTTGCGGCCATACTTGGAGAAGGAGGCTCTACTCACGGTCACTCATGCCCTTGTCACCTCCTGTTTGGACTACTGCAACGCGCTCTACATGGGGCTACCCTTGAAGAGTATCCGGAGACTCCAGTTGGTGCAAAATGCGGCTGCGCGTGCTGTGGTGGGTGTGCCAAGGTACACCCACGTGACACCTATACTCCGCCAGCTGCATTGGTTGCCCATTAGTCTCCGGGTCCAATTCAAGGTGTTGATTATCATCTTTAAAGCCCTTCATGGCTTAGGACCAGGTTATCTCCGGGACCGCATTCTGCCTCATACTTCCCTCCGACCGGTTAGGGCCCACAGAGTTGGCCTCCTCCAGCTTCCGTCAGCCAAGCAATGCCGGCTGGCGGGTCCTAGGGGGAGAGCCTTCTCTGTGGCTGGCCCCGCGCTCTGGAACCAACTCCCTCCAGAGACCCGAACCATCCCCACCCTGCTGGCCTTCCGAAAAGCCATTAAGACATGGCTCTTCCTGCAGGCAGGGGGTAGAGCTTAACTCCATCTGCAC
The DNA here is from genome assembly GCA_023053685.1 of Diadophis punctatus similis. Lineage (NCBI taxonomy): Eukaryota > Metazoa > Chordata > Lepidosauria > Squamata > Dipsadidae > Diadophis > Diadophis punctatus. The sequence continues at coordinate 1,896,448 of JALIGW010000079.1, read as the reverse complement.
TCTCCCCCGGGTATGTCTGGTGGTTGAATGGTTCTTTTATATTGTAATTTTTAATTTTTATATTTTGATTTTAATTGAATTTATTGGTTTTCTTGTATTTTTCCTGTGTTGTAAGCCACCCTGAGTCCCTCGGGAGTTGGGCGGCATATAAGAAACCATAAATAAATAAATAAATAAAATAAATAACACCTGCTTTAGCAAATTGTTTACATCAGACAGCAGAGAGTGAAACACTGTAACATTTTAAACAGTGTAGCTCTTTGAACTCAGAAGAAAATTAAACAGATAAAGTAAATAGAAGCTGGGAAACAGCAAAGAACTTTCTTTTTTCCTTCTTGCTTGAACTATTTTTCTCTTTTTTTGGAGTGATATACGAATTTGAGTGGTTGAACTTTGGGGTTTGGTGGGCCTAAGTGGATTACAAATTTATTAAACTTACTAAATCAGTTAAGAAGAAAGGATTAGGGTTTGAAGAACCTATTTTTTTATTTTTTCTTCGACTTTCCTCTCATTTGGGCTACAATAACAGCAAATTTGAAACTGTCTGGAGACTTTGATTCTGCTTCGATTTGTGAAAATATTGGTTAAGTAGAAGTTGGTGTGGGATTGAGAAAATACTAGAAGATTGTTGTGTTATTGCTGACTATTTTTTTGTTTAAAGGTCTTGAAGAATTTAAGCTTATTCGAAATGTCTAGCATTTCAAATTTAAAGTAAAGTATGGAGAAAAAATACATCTGTGCCCTCATCATCATCAGCAGTAGCAGCTGCATCCAGACCAGCAAGCCAAAGATCTTTGGATAGCATGTTGCAGCAGGAAAAAATGAATATGATGAACACGATGCAAGTAGAACTGAAATTAATGCTCCAAACATTTCAAGAAGCCACAACAAAACATTTTGAAGACATGAAGGAAAGAATGGAAAAGATGGATGATAAAATGGAAAAGATGGATGACAAAATGGAGAACATTCAACAGACAATAACGAAAAATGAACAAAGGATGCAGAAAATAGAAGAGGAATCAGAACAAACAGAGAAGAAAATGGAAGAGATGGATGATAGACTTACACAGGCAGATAAAAATCTTGAGAATACAGTAATCATGTTGGAGATGAATAAAGCTGAGTATTTCCTGAGATTCTAGAACAGTGGTTCCCAAATTTTTTCAGTCCACCGCCCCCTTGGTGCTACAAACTCATCCTCACCGCCCCCCACCCCACCCCCTCAGGTGAGCATGGCTTAGTGGTCAGGTGACCGGGTGGGCATGGCCAACTTGTAAAGTGTGGTGAAACTCACTTAACAACACTCTTGCTTAGCTACCAAAATGTTAGGCTCAATTGTGGTCATAAGTCTTTCGTTTTTTCTTTCTTCTCTACCTTCCCCCTTCTTTCTTTCTTTTTCTTTCTGTTTTTCTTCCTACCATCTTTCTTTTTCTTTCTTTCCTTTCTTTCTTTCTGTCTTCCTTCCTTCCTTCCTACCATCTCTTCTTTCTATCTGTCTGTCTTCCTTCCTACCTACCATCTTTTTCTTTCTTTCTGTCTTCCTTCCTTCCTACCATCTTTCTTTCTTCCTCCCTCCCTCCCTCCCTCCCTCCCTCTTTCTTTCTTTTTTCTTTCCTTCTTCCCTCCCTTCCCTTCCCTCCCTCTTTTTTTCTGTCTGTCTTCCTTCCTTCCTACCATCTTTCTTTCTTTCTATCGGTCTTCCTCCCTCCCTCCCTCCCTCTTTCTTCCTTTCTTTTTCTTTCTTTCCTTTTTCTTTCCTTCTTACCTCCCTCCTTTCTTTTTCTGTCTGTCCTCCTTCTTTCCTTCCTACCATCTTCCTTCCTTCCTTCCTTCCTTCCTTCCTTCCTTCCTTCCTTCCTTCCTTCCTTCCTTCCTTCCTTCCTTTCTTTCTCTTTCTTTCCTTTTTCTTTTCTTCTTCCCTCCCTCCTTTCTTTTTCTGTCAATCTTCCTTCCTTCCTACCATCTTTCTTTCTCTTTCTTTCTGTCTTCCTTCCTCCCTCCCTCCCTCGCTTTTTCATTCTTTCCTTTTTTTCCCTTCTTCCCTACCTTCCCTTCCCTCCCTCTCTTTTTCTGTCTGTCTTCCTTCCTACCATCTTTCTTTCTTTCTTTCTGTCTTCTTCCCTCCCTCCCTCTTTCTTTCTTTCCTTCTTCCCTCCCTCCTTTCTTTTTCTATCTGTCTTCCTTCCTTTCTACCATCTTTCTTTTTCTTTCTTTCCTTTTTCCCTCCCTCCTTTCTTTTTCTGTCTGTCTTCCTTCCTTCCTACCATCTTCCTTCCTACCATATTTCTTTCTTTCTTTCTCTTTCTTTCCTTCTTCCCTCCCTCCTTTCTTTTTCTATCTTCCTTCCGTTCCTACCATATTTCTTTCTTTCTTTCTTTCTTTCTTTCTTTCTTTCTTTCTTTCTTTCTTTCTTTCTTTCTTTCTTTCTTTCTTCCTCCCTCACTCACTCACTCACTCACTCTTTCTTTCTTTCCTGCCTTTTTCCCTCCCTTCCCTTCCCTCCCTCCTTTTTATGTCTGTCTTCCTTCCTTCCTACCATCTTTCTTTCTTTCTGTCTTCCTCCCTCCCTCTTTCTTTCTTTCCTTTTCCTCTCCCTCCTTTCTTTTTCTGTTTGTCTTCCTTTCTACCATCGTTCTTTCTCTTTCTTTCTTTCTTTCTTCTTTCTGTCTTCCTTCCTTCCTCTCTCTTTCTTTCTTTTTTCTTTCCTTCTTCCCTCCTATCCCTTCCCTTCCCTCCTGCCAGCCATGGCCAGGCAGCTGCCGCTCACCCAGGCCAATGGCTTGGTAAGCGTTCTCCGGGTCGTACACCAGGTCGCAGAGCGCCATCAAGGCTGGCTGCCGTGTCAGCAGCTCGGGGTGCTGCAGCTCTTCATTGAGCTTGGGGAGGCCTCGGCGGCTGAAGGCCACAGGCACCTTGGTGGGGTCGATGTCGGGGAGCAGCTGGGCTGAGATCCGCAGGTGCTCCATGCCAAAGGGAAGCCCGCCAAATTGCGCGTGCCAGGTTGCTAGGCGACAGGGACGCCGGGCGGAAAAGTCTGCGCACGCGCAGGTTCCACAGCAGGGCCTTCCTGCGGGTCTGCGAGCGCTCACCCGAGCAGCTTCGGGAGCGGTCAGCTTCCCTCATCGCTGTGCCGTGCTCAGTACTTAGCACTTGTAATTCCGTCGCATTCCACGCTCTTGAGTGCAGGGCAGCCCATTCTGAAAGAAAACATCTCGCATTTTCTTTCAGAATGGGCTGCCCTGCACACAAGAGCGAGGAACGCGAGGGAGGTTCAAGTGCTAGGTAGAATGCCCATTGCGCAATGGGACGCAGTTTGGAGTGACCAGTCGTGCGGGGTGAAGCGGAGCGGGGGCTGGGCAGGGGCTAGCCGGGCCGCGAGACAGGCATCATACCTAGCACTTGTAACTCCATCGCATTCCACGCTCTTGAGTGCAGGGCAGCCCATTCTGAAAGAAAATGTCTCGTGTTTTCTTTCAGAATGGGCTGCCCTGCACACAAGAATGAGGAACGCGAGGGAGCTTCAACTGCTAGGTAGGACGCGCGGTGGGACACAGTTTGGAGTGACCAGTCGTGCGGGGTGGGGCAGAGTGGAGCGGAGCCTGGGCGGGGGCTGGGCAGGCCATGAGACGGGCATCATACCTAGCACTTGTAACTCTGTTGCATTCCATGCTTTTGTGTGCAGGGCAGCCCATTCTGAAAGAAAACGTCTCGCATTTTCTTTCAGAATGTGCTGCCCTGCACACAAGAGCGAGGAATGCGAGGGAGCTTCAAGTGCAAAAGCATGGCGAACCACCTACCGCCCCCCTGGCCCCTCTCACCACGCCCCTGTCGCTACCCTTGCCTCTCACCGCCCCCCTAAGGGTTCCCCCCCGGGGGGCGGTACCGCCCACTTTGGGAACCACTGTTCTAGAACATTGAGGAAGAAAAAGGGGAAAAGAGAGCTAATTTTATCTTGCTTTTGTTCCAAATTTATATTTTCTATCGCGTGTCTGGGTACTGTCCATATAGGTAACTTATCATTTAATTTACATTGATACTTTTTCCAGACACGCAATAGCGCATTTCTTAATATATAAGGCCAGCTGATTGTTGTCGGCTGCTTTGACGAGCTCTGCCTGTGTCTTCCGGTTTCGGGATGGCACGAGCTACGAGCGGTTCCCCCCCTGCCTGAATGGCAGCCCCGATCAATCGGAGCTGACATGCGGCCCCCTCCACCATGAGGTCGCCTAGGAAGGAAAGGGTAGACAGTAAGGCTGTTAGTCACCTGGGAGCGGCTGGTTTTCCGGGATGTGTTTTGTGAAACCGGGTGATAAATTTATCGGCCTTGATGTCGTGATAGGGAACCCACGATGCCTCTGCCAGTGTGTACCCTTTCCAAAGAATCAGATATTGGACACGGCCTCGATACAGTCGGGAATCTATAATGTCCTTGACTTCGTAGTGCTGCTCGCCCTCTACATCTATAGGGGTAGGTGGCATGCAGGATGGGCCCCGTAATGGGGATGTATGAAGGGGACGTATTAAACTTGCGTGAAACACCGGGTGTGTCTTCCCCAATAACGGTGGGAGTTTCAGCTGCACCATGATGGGGTTTATTATTCTGACAATAGGAAATGGTCCAATGAACTTTGGTGCTAGCTTTTTACATGGTACCTTCAAATTGAGGTATTTAGTAGAAAGATAGACTCTTTGACCCACATAGAAAGGGTTTTGGGGTCTTCTTTTTAAAAAATTTATTTTTACCAAACTTACATAAACATCCATATATATACGATAATATCAAAACATCCATAGTTATACATTTATATCCAAAATGCCATAAATATATTCCTAAATTTGCTCCTTTTATACTTTTATCTCCCATCTGCTTTCCTTCCATATTTCATACTACTCCACTCCCTCTATCTCCCTCTCTTCCCTCTACCTTCTTGGGAGAAGGGGTGTGGCCAATGTCGCAGCGGTACGGGTTTCCTCTGCGCTCCGCGGGTGTCCTGTCCCCACGAAGCACACAACCACACAAGCAGTGTAATGCAACACTTTTACTAATAAACCTTTTATCAGTAAAGAATGCACACACCAAGTTACAAACAGTCTTTGTTGGCAAACAACCAGCTACTAATTAACTTCATTAATAGCTGGTATTAGTTCAAAGAGGTCACAAACAATGATGAGTAAATTAAGTCCAGTTATCTTACGGAGCTTCCTAGAGTTGGCAAAGTTCCTAGAATTTAGTCTCTGATAACAAGACAACGACAGATAAACACAAAACAGGTATCATGAAGCAAACTCTGATCAGATGGGTTTTTCCAAAAGTTGTTCTCTGCAGCTTGTTAGCTGCAACTGATGACCTTAAATAGACTAGGGGAGTGGCCAATTAGCCCCAAGTCTTACTCCCAAGTAGACCTCCTCCAGAGTAAACCTTCCTGCCTCTTGGCAGCCCTGCGTGCTCTTGCATTCAGGAAAGGAGTAGCCCCTCCTTTCTCAGCACTGCCAAGAGGTACTGAAGGTTCCAAAGGCCCAGGCTGCACAAGCTGCGGACGGGCCACAACACTACCCCCCACCGCAAGGCCCTCCCCCTGGGTCTGTCGGTCAGGATGCAACCAAGATGGGAAGGCTAGGACGTTCTGGGACCAGAGTATGTGGGGCTCATGCTTCCGCAGTCAGGCGAGCCCCAAGACTATGGGAAAATGGAGTCCAGTAGTGACATAAAATTGAATGGCCTCCTCATGCCTACCAATGGTCAAGTGCACAGGGAGCGTGGCGGCCTTAATCAGGCCGGACAACCATGTACACTTTTTACAACCATGTACACTTTTTACAACCATGTACACTTTTTAGAAACTTCAAACTTGACAGCTTTAAGACTTGTGGACTTCAACTCCCAGAATTCCTCCTCCAGTCATGCTAGCTCAGGAATGGGAGTTGAAGTCCACAAGTCTTAAACTTGCCAAGTTTGAAGACCCTTGCACCCCTAACCCCTAACCCAGGGGTCTTCAAACTTGACAGCTTTAAGACTTGTGGACTTCAACTCCAATTCCTGAGCTAGCATGACTGGAGGAGGAATTCTGGGAGTTGAAGTCCACAAGTTTGAAGACCCTTGCACCCCCTTGGCAAGTTTAAGACTTGTGGACTTCAACTCCCAGAATTCCTCCTCCAGTCATACTAGCTCAGGAATGGGAGTTGAAGTCCACAAGTCTTAAACTTGCCAAGGGGGTGCAAGGGTCTTCAAACTTGTGGACTTCAACTCCCAGAATTTCTCCTCCACTTGGCAACCTTAAAAAAACCATTTAAAAAAAAGTTCTAACCTGTCGGCTCTCTTCGGACAGCAATGGCAGCGGCGGCTTCTCAGGTGCCTCGGGAGCAGGCTTCAGGCGGTGGGGGGGGGGTTGGGCAGTAGCGGCGGTGGCAGCTCGCTTCGGGTAGCGGCAGGGGCAGCGGCGGCCAGCAACGGCAGCAGCGGCTCCTAAGGCAGCAGACTTCGGGCAGGAACAGCGGCAGGGGGTATTTCGGTGGTGGCAGCAGTGGCGGCAGCCAGCAACGGCAGCAGCAGCTCCTCACGCGGCAGGCTTCGGGCAGGAACAGCAGCAGGGGGGATTTTGGCAGCGGCGGCGAGGGCAGTGGCGGCGGCGGCGGCAGCGGGGGCAGCAGTGGTGGCAGCGGCTCCGGGCAGCAACGGCTGCAGTGGCGGTGGCCAGCAATTGCTGGAACCGGCCAAAAATGCGATGCGCGGAGGCCAAAAACCTCCGAAGGTTGGGGGCTGGTGAGTGGGTAGGGCTACATTCGGTGTATAAGACGCACCCAAATTTTCACCCTCTTTTGGGGGATAAAAAGGTGCATCTTATACTCCGAAAAATACGGTAACCCTTTGTTGAAAAATTTCTAGCTGGGAATTTATGTTAATAATCTCTTCGTTTATCTTGTCTATTTTTTCTTCCATCTTGTGTTGATTATTTTTTATCTCACTTTTTATCTCATCGTGATTTTTTCTTATATCTTCTTTTTGTGAAGCCGAGGTGGTGCAGTGGTTAAAAGCAGCACTGCAACCTACTTCAGCTGATTGCTAGTTCAGCAGTTCAGCTGTTCAAATCTCAGCAGGCTCAAGGTTGACTCAGCCTTCCATCCTTCTGAGGTTGGTAAAATGAGGACCCAGATTGTTGGGGGCAATATGCTGAACTCTGTAAACCGCTTAGAGAGGGCTGTAAAGCACTATGAAGCGGTATATAAGTCTAAGTGCTATTGCTATTGCTATTGCTTCCTGAATCATCTGTAGCATTGTTTGCATTTCTTTTTGAAAGTTATTCTATTTTTCCTGCTGGAGCATTGAATCTATCAATCTTTGGTGTACAGGACTAGGAGCCCCAGAGGAAGGTGCTGAGGAGGGAGTCTTTTTACCAACTTTAGTGAGATTTGAGGCACTCATTTTTCTTCCCCCAACAAATGTTCAGTTCTTCAACTAATAACTAATAATATATTAGTGTTGTGTAATATAGCCCACTAATCAGCTTATCAAAAAGCAATTTAAGTTACCGGTACCTCTTAAATCTTACAGATTTTAACTATACAGTTTATACTCTTTCCTTTATCTATAGGCTTTTTAATCTAACAGTTTCCAATAATCCAATATTTGTGTCCACCAAAGCAAAATATGGTTTTTAATCCAGCTCTCTCAGTCAACATTGCCGTTCAACCAATATTTGTAATCAAAACTCTGAGATTTATATAGCCAGCTTGTCTTGTCCCATCAATAAATCCAAATCAATCGTTTGTAATCCACAATAGCCCGTAATAGCCCGTCAGTTTTAACTAATCCAAGTGATAAATCCCACCAAATAATAAACAGTGCATCTGTTAGAATATTCATGACTGGGAGAGCCAGTGGTAACAAGGTCAGCCAACAAATAGGCATAGCAACTAAGTCAACCAATGAGAGCTAAACTGTTATGTACTGACGTACATAGTAAATTTGCATAGCCGCCACTGATTGGCCAATATAGCAGCGGCAGATTTGAACGCCTGTCACTGGTCGGCCGGGTTGCAGGGAAGCCCTTAAAAGCGGCTTCCCTGCCACTCGCGGCCAGTTCTTTTTCCTTGAGCTTACTTGCTACAATAAAGGTGCTAAACTGTTCTACATCTCGACTCTGATTCCCGCGCTAATCTAACATAAACACTTCTGAGTCTGTGCAGAAAATTGAAACTGAAAGCTTAAGCTTAAGGCTGGGCGTAGCTCTGTCCACTCTGTACTCTCTGTGCTTGTCTGCTCTGCTGAAATGAAACTAACTCCTGCTTGTGTTTACTTGAAGAAATAATCTGCTTGTGGTATTTAAAATATATATCACTGTGTTTATAAAGAAGTTAATGAATCCAGCTGAATCAGTCATCTGTGTGTGCTTCTGGTTTTGATTTTGCAACAAACTCTAATAGGTTATAGCTATTAGATTGTTGTGAGCCGCCCAGAGTCCCCTGGGAGTTGGGCGGCATATAAATCCATTTAAATAAATAAATAAATAAACAAATAAATAAATAAATAAATAAATAAATAGCACACAGAAAGACTGCATTGTAATTTAAGCTGAAGAGACTGCCTGTGTTTAGAAAGAGAAACAAGGCAGAGATTGCAGGATGGCTGCTGTTAAATTTAAGGAAAGCTCTGTGCCTCGTTTGGGGCAGAAGAACTATATAATTTGGGCTGCAAAGATGGAATGTTTCCTGAAGGCTAAGGAGCTGTGGTATATGGTAGTAAATTCACCACAAGTTTTTGCAGCTGGAGATCAGAAGCAGCATGATGAAGCAATGGCTTATATCATCTTAATTTTAGAAGCTGAACAGTTTATCAATGTAGCTGATTTAAAGACTGCAAATGAAGTCTGGCTGAAATTAAGAGCTGTGCATGTGAGTGTGTCTGCATGCAATATTGTGCAATTATCAAGGAAGTTATACAGAGCATGTTTGCAACCAGGTGAATCTATGGAAAGACATTTATTGCAAATGCAAACTTTGTTTATGGAATTAGAACAGCGTGGAATGAATATTCCTGAGTCCCAGAAGGTGTTGTTAGTGTTAAACAGCCTTGATGAAACGTGGGACATTGTGTCTGCAGTGTTTGAATGCAAACCAGAGCAGGACTTGCGTTTGGAAGCTTTAAAGGCATGTTTGATTGCAGAAGAGAACAAACACCATTATAGAAAGAGCCACGAGGAGGAATTCCTGAGGTGGGGGCCCAAGGAGCAGAGAGAGAAGAATGGAAAATTCCACACACTGGCTGTTAAAAGCAGAAGAGATCAGATTACAGCCCAGCAAAGGCTTTCTAAGCAGCAAGAACAGCAGCAACATTTAAAGAAGGACTGTTTGCAAAGAAAAAGCTGTTTGCAAGAAAAGAAAAAATATTTGCAAGATGGACAGATTTCTGTTGCAAAAGTTTGTTATTGCAGTAGCAGAGACAAATGGTTGATAGACAGTGGGGCAAGTCAAACAATTGTTAACAATTCTAAATTGTTTTACAGGTTGCATCCAGTTGCTCAAGATGCAGTAGCCTTGGCAAACGGCCAGAATGCTAAGGTCATTGGAAGAGGCAGTGTGCAAATTCCATATCTAGAATCAAGGTTTAATGATGTATTATGTGTGCCTGAAATGGAGCATAATTTGCTAAGTGTCTCTAGTTTAGACAAGCAAGGTTTTGAGACCACATTTGTAAATGGGTAGTGTCTCATAAAGAGAAATGGGAATGTATGTGCACAGGGCATAAAAGAGGATAATCTTTATGTGTTGCAGGGACAAAAGGTTCAATGTGCCCAGACATTTGGAAATGTGCCACAGCACGATTCATGTGTTCATCTCTTGCACAAAAGGCTTGGCCATGCCAGCTTCAGAGTTTTGCAAACAGTGGAACAGTTTGCAGAAGGGTTAAATTTAAAGGGATGTAAGCAGCAGTGAAATGCTCCCAGTTCGGGCGGGCCAGTCGGTCGTCACAGAGCCGACGGAGCCGGTGGCGGTCGCGGCACGGGGCGTCCCCCACCCGCTTCCCCCGCCCGCCTAGACACCGCCATTTGAGTTCTTTTGCCCTCTGCGCATGCGCAAAGCATTCTGCGCATGCGCAGAGGGCAAAAGAACTCAAATGGTGGCATCCAGGCGGGTGGGGGAAGCCCCACGCCGCGACCGCCACCGGCTCCGTCGGCTCTGCGATGACCGACTGGCCCGCCCAAACCGGGAGCATTTCACTCCTGGATGTAAGGCATATTTGGACTGTGCAGTATGCAAAGCATCAAAGTCCAAGGCATTCCCAGTGAGCAAAGTAGCACAAGGCAGACAAAAAGAGCTCTAGAACTGGTACATGCAGATTTGGTTGGGCCAATGCAAGCAAGTTTGGGAGGAGCAAAGTATGCACTGGTCATTGTAGATGATTACAGCAGGTTTGGGTTCTGCTATTTACTAAAGAGTAAAACAGAGGTGCTACAGAATTTTAAGCAATGGGTAAGCTTTGTAGAAAGAAGGTATAAACAACAGGTATGTCAGCTGCAAACTGACAGAGGTTCAGAATTTATGTCAACAAGTTTTCAACAATGGTTGGGACAGTTGGGAATAAAACACAGATGCACAAATCCATACACAGCAGTGGAGAATGGTGTTTCTGAAAGGCGGAATGGAGTCTTACAAACAATGAAAGACTCACTGCTGGAGGATTCTGGTCTGAGCAGGTCATACTGGGGTGAAGCCATGTTGACTGCTAATTATTTAATTAATAGGCTGTGTAGTTCATCCTTTAATGATACTCCATATGCAGTGCTATATGGAAGAAAGCCATCTCTTGCACATTTTAAGAGTTTTTGGAAGTATTGCGTGGGTGCATATTCCAAAGGCAGTTAGAAGAAAGGGACAACCAAAGGCTAGAAAGCTCAGGTTTATGGGCTATGAGCCAGGCTCAAAAGGCTATCGTTTTAGCGATGGGAGCAAAAGAATAGTGATTTCAAGGTCTGCTAGTTTTGCAGAGCAAAATTGGAAACGAATTGATGCAAATTTTGCGAATGATTCACTTAGTGATGGTGATCCACTTAGTGATGGTGATCCACTTAGTGATGGTAACTCACTTAGTGACGGTGTCAGCATTCAGGGAGAAGAAACTGAAGAAGCTGGACATGATATGAAGCAAGAAAGGATTGACACATAGGCGCAGTCAATGCCACGCAGGTCAGAGCGATGGAACAAGGGGATTCCACCTGACAGGTATTCTGCTAGTAAAGTTAAAGTGTGTAATGTATGATATGAGCCAAGAAACTATAAGGAAGTACTGGCATTACCTAAAGTTGAACAAATAAAGTGGAAAGAAGCCATGGACAAGGAAATGAAATCTATGGGAGAACATGAAGTGTTCACATCTATGACTTTGCTACAGGGTAGCAAAGCTGTAGGATGCAAGTGGGTATACAAGAAGAAAGTACTGCCCAATAATGAGATAGAATATAAAGCAAGGTTAGTGGCACAAGGTTTTTCACAGCTAAAAAGTGTGCACTATGAAGAAGTAATTTACATGGTTCAAGCACCAGGGTATGAAAGTAAAAAGCCTAACATGGTGTACAAATCGAACAAGGCCATTTATGGGCTGAAGCAGTCAGCCAGGAATTGGAATATCTGTCTAGATAAGGCATTGAAGGGTCTTGGGTTCAAGAGTTGCAAGGCTGATGGTTGCATATACACTGGAAAGTTACAAGGTGAGGATTGTCAACTATTAACATTTGTGGATGATCTTTGTTTCATTGCAAAGGATATATCACAGGTAAAAGAATTTGCTAATAAGTTAGAAAAGAAATTTGAACTAAAGAATTTGGGAGAAAAATAAAATTATCTCAGTGTAGAGATACAAAAAACTGAGAAAGGTGGTTATGTTCTCAGTCAAAGAAGAAAAATTGAACAGCTGTTGGAGAGATATAACATGAAAGATTGTAATACTGCTCCAACACCTATGAGCACAGATTTTCATAATAGTTTGGGTGAGGACGAAAGTGAAGCCTGTGATCAAGAGATATATCAGTCAGCAATAGGGAGCCTGTTATATCTGTCACAGTGGTCCAGACCAGACATAGCTTGTGCAGTAAGCATCTTGAGTCGCTTTACTGCTGCACCAACACAATTGCATTGGATGGGTGTAAAAAGGATTCTCAGGTATTTGAAGGGAACTGTGAATGTGGGTCTTCAAATACAAGTATCTGAAGAATATTAAATTATTTGATTTATGTCTCTTCCAGTCATGAAGGGAGGAGTGTTAGAATATTAATGACTGGGAGAGCCAGTGGTAACAAGGTCAGCCAATGAATAGGCATAGCAACTAAGTCAGCCAATGAGAGCTAAACACTTCTGAGTCTGTGCAGAGAATCGAAACTGGAAACTTAAGCTTAAGGCTGGGTGTGGCTCTGTCCACTCTGTACTCTCTGTGCTTGTCTGCTCTGCTGAAATGAAACTAACTCCTGCTTATGTTTACTTGAAGAAATAATCTGCTTGTGGTATTGTATATATATATTACTATGTTTATAAAGAAGTTAATGAATCCAGCTGAATCAGTCATTTGTGTGTGCTTCTGGTTTTGATTTTGCAACAAACTGTAATAGCATCGCCTTGTTCTCTTTATTTGCCAGCTGTGTCTTATTCCTCTGATAGACTCTTGCTTCAAGGTCATCGGCCCTTATTTATGTCTAGGCATTAAAGCCACATCTGCTGTTTACATATAAGACATTTCAGCAACTTTCTCCTGGCCTGGCCCACCCCCAGTTTTCAAAGGTTTGGTGATTGGGAGGGCAATTTCAGGAGGTAATGAACTGTCGATATAAATTGGCGAACCCCAGGAAGCTTTGGAGTTGCTTATGGGTTCGAGGGGGTTGCCAGTCTAGGACGGTTTTAACCTTTTCTGGGTCCATTTCCACCCCCTCACTAGACACCTGGCATCCCAGGTAGTCTAGGCTGTCCTTGTGGAATTCGCACTTAGTTTGGTGTATAGGTTTGCCGCCAGGAGTTTTTTGAGTACTTGACACACTAATTTGACGTGCTCTTCTAGGGTTTCAGTGAAGATGAGAATGTCATCTAAATATACGAGGATCCCTTTGTAAAGGTGCTCATGCAGCACCTCATTGATCAGTTGCATGAATACAGCAGGGCCCCCTTGGAGCATCACTTTAAATTGGAAACTTCCTAAGGGGCAATTGAATGCTATTTTCCACTCGTCCCCCTCCTTTATCCTCACCCGGTAATAGGCTTCTCGCAGGTCGAGTTTGGTGAAGACTTTTCCCTTTGCCAGGTGGGCTAGCATGTCTTTCATGAAGGGGAGCAGATACATATTTTCCACGCAAACCACATTTATTCCTCTAAGATCTATGTATAGTCTCATGGTGCCATCTTTTTTTTCTTTGAACAGCACTGGTGCAGCCACTTGTGACTTTGCTGGTTATATGAACCCCCTGGCCAGGTTTTTGTCAATGTACTCCCTCAGTTCCTTCATTTCTCTAGGGGTCATGGAGTACAGGTTTGGCTTGGGTAGTTTCGCCCCTGGCACAATCTCTATTGCGCAGTCAGTGGGGCGATGGGGCGGGCAGGGTGTTGCAATCCATCTCGCTAAAAACCGCAGGTCCCGGTATTCCTTGGGGATCTGGGGTGTCCCTGGTAGTTGTTCCAACGTGGCTTTAGCTCTTTCACTTCACTTAGTGTCCTTCAATAAAGGTGACTTGGGTTCTCAGGGCCCTGGCCTCAGGCTGCTGCTGCTTAATGCCAGATCTGTTGTTAATAAGGCCCCTCTCGTCCGAGATTTAATCCTGGAGGAGAGGGCAGATCTGGCATGTATAACTGAAACCTGGCTGGGACAAGAAGGGGGTGTTCCCCTCTCAGAGATCTGCCCAGATGGGTTTCAGGTGCTGCATCAGCCAAGACTCCAGGGAAGGGGTGGGGGAGTGGTAATCATCGCCCATAAGAATCTTTGTCCTCGCAGGATCCCTGCCCCAGAGATTGTTGGGTGTGAGTCTCTCCTTGTGAAGTTGGACTTAGGGGTTCAGGTGGGCTTGTTGTTGACGTACCTACCTCCCAGCTGCGTTAAAACAGCCCTGCCTGATCTGCTGGAGGCAGTAGCCAGGTTGGCGGTGGAGTTCCCCAGGCTTATGGTTCTCAGGGACTTTAATCTGCCGTCTCTCGGTGAATCCACGGAAGCAGATCAGGAGTTCATGGCTTCCATGACAACCATGGACCTGACCCAAGTAGTTCAGGGTCCGACCCACAGGGGGACACACATGCTTGACCTAGTTTTTCTCTCGGGACAGTGGAATGATGATCTGAAGTTAAGGGGTATAGTCACATCTCCATTGTCATGGTCGGATCATTTCCTGCTGAGGTTAGACTTTAGAGCACCACTCCTCCATCGCAGGAAGGTGGAACCGATTAAGTGGTTCTGCCCCAGACTCCTGATGGACCCTGAGGGGTTCCAGAAGGAGCTTGGGGAGATACCTGAATCCCTTGTCCACAGTCCATTGGAGGCCCTAGTAGCCACCTGGAATAGGGCGGCATCTGGGGCTCTGGATCAGATTGCGCCTTTGCGACCTCTCCGTGGCAGCGGATCCCGGAAAGCTCCCTGGTTTACCGAGGAGCTCCAGGAGATGAAACGCCATAAGAGACGTCTAGAACGATGCTGGAGACCCAGTAAGTCTGAATCTGACCTAACACTTCTAAGAGCCTTTATTAGGACTTTTCTAGTGGCGATACGGGCGGAAAACATTCTCATTTTTCCGCTCTTATTGCATCTGTGGATTCGCGCCCGGCCGCCCTGTTTAACGTAACTCGTTCCCTCATTAACATAGAGGGAAAGGAGGAACCTTTACAGGGTAGAGCTGAGGAATTTGTGCAGTTTCTGTCGGATAAAGTCACTCAGATTCGGATGGACCTGGACTCTGATTGGGCAATTCAGGCTGAGATGACAGGGGCAGATCTTAGTCCTATTATATGGGAGGAATTTGAGCCTGCGACCCCTGAGGAAGTGGACAAGGCTATTGGAGCGATGAGCTCCTCCACTTGTTTATTGGACCCGTGCCCCTCCTGGCTGGTTTCCTCCAGCAGGGAGGTGACACGAGGCTGGCTCCAGGTTTTGATTAATACCTCCTTGAGAGAGGGGTCTGTCCCGCAGCCATTGAAGGTTGCGGTGGTTAGGCCCCTCCTCAAGAAGCCTTCCCTGGATCCAGCAGAATTTAAGAACTTTCGTCCAGTCTCCAACCTACCCTTTGTGGGTAAGGTTGTTGAGAAAGTGGTGGCGCTCCAGCTCCAACGGTTGTTGGAGGAAACGGATTATCTAGACCCTCTTCAATCGGGTTTAAGGCCTGGCTACAGCACGGAAACTGCTTTGGTCGCGCTGATGGATGATCTCTGGTGAGCCCGGGATGGGGTTTTTTCCTCCATCTTGGTGCTACTTGACCTCTCAGCTGCTTTCGATACCATTGACCACAGTATCCTTCTGTGCCGGCTAAGGGAGTTGGGAGTGGGTGGCACCGTTTTACGGTGGTTCTCCTCCTTTCTCTCTGGCCGGTCACAGTCGGTGTTAGCAGTGGGGCAGAGATCGACCCCTAGGCCCCTCATTTGTGGGGTGCCTCAGGGCTCGGTCCTCTCGCCCCTCTTGTTTAACATCTACATGAAACCGCTGGGTGAGATCATCCGAGGACATTGGGTGAGGTTCCAGCAATATGCTGACGAAACTCAGTTGTACATCTCCACCCCATGTCAATTCAGTGAAGCGGTGGACGTGATGGGTCGGTGCCTGGACGATGTAAGGGTCTGGATGGGAGTCAACAGGCTCAAACTTAACCCAGACAAGACCGAGTGGATGTGGATATTGCCTCCGAAGGACCATGTAGATCGTCCTTCTGTGGTTCTGGGGGGAGAAAATTTAATCCCCTCAGAATGGGTTCGCAATTCCTCCTAGACCCACAGCTGAGATTAGACCAACATCTGACAGCTGTGGCTAGGGGGACCTTTGCACAGGTTCGCCTAGTGCACCAATTGCGGCCCTATTTGGATCAAGAGGCTCTACTCATGGTCACTCATGCCCTTATCACCTCACGGCTTGATTACTGCAACACGCTCTACATGGGGCTACCCTTGAAGAGTGTTTGGAGACTGCAGTTAGTCCAGAATGCAGCTGCGCGAGCTGTTGTGGGTGCCTCAAGGTACACCCACACTAACCCCATCCTTCGCCAGGTGCACTGGCTTCCGATTGGTCTCTGGACGCAATTTAAGGTGTTGGTTCTTACCTTAAAAGCCCTACATGGCTCAGGACCAGTTTATCTGCGTGACCGCCTTCTACCGCATTCCTCCCAATGACCAGTACGATTGCGCAGGGTCGGCCTTCTTCAGGTCCCATCCGCCAGACAATGTCGGCTGGCGGGCCCACACGGGAGGGCCTTCTCTGTAGCTGCTCCGACTCTTTGGAACCAACTACCTCCTGAGATCCGTATTACCCCCACCTTACTGGCCTTCCGGAAAGCCGTTAAGACCTGGCTTTTCCGGCAGGCCTGGGGCCAATGACCCTTTGGTGAGGTCTTTTTAGATCGGCCCATGTATGTATGTGTGAATGGATTGTATTTTAAATATGTTTTTAAATTGTTTTTCTTATTTGAATATGTATTTCTACTTGTTGTGAGCCGCCCAGAGTCCCCTGGGAGTTGGGCGGCATAGAAATTTTATTAATAAATAAATAAATAAATAATAAATATTGTTTCCAAAGTTTCAATTATAGTTAAGTAACTTTTTGAAAAATTAGTATTATTACAGTTAACAAAATGGCACTGAAAAGTCTAGAAAAGATAAGGGAGGTGGGAGTGCTTTCTGAGCTGTAGGTAGGGTGACTTTGCCCTGTATCTAGGGGGACTTTGGACTTTGCCCTGTAGCTAGGGAATGTTTGTTAATAGTTTGTTAGTATCCAGCCAATGGGAAACCAGAACAGTGTTGAGCACGGGGGGGGGGAGGGGTATAAAAACCTATTTCATGTTTTGATCTGGGTCCACCTTATGTGCGTTAATAAACTTTTGCTACTTTTTGGTACCAGATTGCCTTTGTGGCTTTATTGTTATTTCTAACATATCCATGTGAAAAAGTTCTATCTCTTTATTCTTTATTGTGTCAGTTTTGAATCCTGCCCAATGAAGGGTACACTACCCCAGTCATATATCTGGGCCAATGTACAGTATCTGCTCAGTTGTATCTTAGCATCTAACCCAAATACACAAGTAATGGGGCTTGCATCACAACATCACAATATATATAATTTGTCCCCTATTTCACTCCCCATCCCCCATAGATTTTTATACTCTGGGTAGTGCACACCAAGGGAAATAAATAAAAGTGTACAAAGTGTAGTTGGTAATCCTCAACTTAAGACTGCAAAGGGGATAGGAAAATCCATCATTAAATAGTTATTAAATGAGACATCACATGACTACACCCAATTTTACAACCTTTTTTGTCATGGCCATTAAGCAAATCACTGTGGTCATTAAGTGAGACATCACATGAGTGCAACTTGCAACCTTCCCTACTGACTTCCCCATTGACTTTGCTTGTTGGAAGCTGGCTGGGAAGATCACAAATGGTGATCATGTGACTGCAGGATGCTCTGATGGTCATAAGTGCGAGGATTGATCATAGATTTTTTTTTCAGTGCTGTCGTAGCTACGAACAGTCACTAAATGAATAATCATTAAGCGAGGTTTACCTATAACATTTCTATTAAAAACAGCCATGAAAATCATCTGTGATTGCCTACAATCAAACTATGGTCCTAAGACCCACTGAAATAAAATAGGCTTTGGGATCTTTCTAAATGCAAAGTGAGTCGAGGAAAGGTGTACTTCAGATACAACCTGTTTCAAGGTGTTGATCTGTTACTGAGAAAGTCTAAGGTAACTAACAGAAGAACATCCCTGCAATATATTCACTACCTTTAGCATTTTACTAATCCAATACATTTGGTTTGGAAGCATTGCTGCTTCAGACAGAAAGGCGGTGCAGAGTGGTGAGGATGGCAGAGAAGATTATTGGCAGTTCACTTCTGTCTATCCAGGACATAGCATATACTGTAAGCGATGCTTAACCAGGGTCCACAGTATGGTCTGGGACACTACACATCCTCTTCACGACCTTTCCTTGTTACCTGGTATCCGAAGCAGAACATCCAGATTCAGTCACAATTTTGTTCCATATAGTATCAACCTTGTGAACTCTCAGGTTTCCTCCTTTCGATATGTATTCAAGATGGACAGTGATATATACATGCATACATGTATGTGTCAGAGTGTGAACAGCGTAACTACTATTTTGAGACAACCCAGGAGCAAAATACAGTACACAGAGGTTTGTCTTACAAACAGTGGTTTATATACAAAATTTCTATATACATACATACACGTGGTAGGTGTTCCGACCTAGGCTTCCCCAGCAGCACGAAGCCGAGTCCTCGTCCCAATAAACCTCTTTTATTTAATTTACAGTGAATTCCTCTCCAGCAAACTCCACTCCCCTTTCACTCCTCTTTTATTCTCTCTGGGAGGGGCCATTCATCGTCTACCTGTGGCCTTACTCCAGGGGTGAAATGCTCCCGGTTTGCTCGTGCCTGTCGGTCGTCAGAGAGCCAGTTGCTAAGGCAGCGCAAGGCTCCACCCACCCACCGGGACACCGCCATTTGAGTTCTTTTACCCTCCGTACATGCACAAAGCATTCTGTGCATGCGCAGAGGGTAAAAGAACTCAAATGGCGGCGTCCGGGCGGGTGGGCAGAGCCTTGTGCTGCCTTCACGATCGGCTCTCCGACGACCGACAGGCACGAGCGAACCGGGAGCATTTCACCCCTGCCTTACTCCCTGTTCTGCCCCAGCGCCGAGCCCACCAATAAATATGCACACACAAACTTCCAAACACCCGGACAACTGGAGGGACAGAAGGTGTCTGGGCAGCATGACAAGAGTTCCTTCTCTGCAACCTGGCATTGATACGTAAGCAGAGCCGCACCAACTCATTAAGCATGGACGGAATGTCCACTCTCGCCAACTCATCTTGCAAATTGTCCGATAAGCCATCCTGGAATGCATCCAGGAGGGCTGCCTCATTCCAGGCCGAGTCCTGGCTGAGCGACCGGAACTCGCTGATATAATCCCGGAGGGGTTGCCGGCCTTGCTTTAATGTTTTTAATTGTCTGGTTGCAGTTTGAGCCTTGATTGGGTCTGCATACATCTCCTCCAAATGGGCACAAAAGCCCCTGAAGTCATTGAGGAGGGGACTGTTCTGGACTAACAAGGGCATGGCCCAACGTGCTGCAGAGCCGGAAAGCAGGCTTATCACGAACCCCACTTTATCCCGGTCGTTTGGGAAATCCTCCACCCGCAAAGCCATAAACAAATGGCACTGTCCCCAAAAAGCTGGAAACATAGTCATATCACCATTATGACAAAGCATCGTTTGTCACCGTTCTACATAGAAGACTATGGAGTGGAGGGGGAATACTTTGAGGGTGAGAAGTTAGAGATATCACATTCTTTGTTACTTCTCCAAGGTCATCCTTTGTCCAACACCTGTAAGAAGCTGGGAGGAGAAGTTGCCACCCTGGCAGAAGATTAGTGGGCAACGTGACCCAGTTGGGGGTGGAGGGAAAAGGAGTGCCCACTTCCTATCGAGTGGGAACTTGGGAGAAAATTAGATTTGGGTTTTCCCATGCATTGCCAACATGGTGTCTGCATTAAATTGGAACTTTGGTGAACTCTTTGCCTTGGACTCTGATTTCTGCTCGACTACTATTTGGAACCTTGACACAAACCCAAATCTCTTTTAAACTTTGCCAGCTACCCCTTTTCTTTGGGGCACTGGTTGGGGTCCTGAGCCCCAGTTCCGACCCGAAGCCGGGCGGTACAAAAGACTCAGGGAAGATGGAGAAGGAGGAGAAACCAGCCGGGGATCCTTCAAGGGATGAGATGGAGGAATACATTAAAAGCCTCTACTCTCCTACCCCGGTGTTTGTGGAGGCCAGGGAGGCCACGGAGAGAGAGCATCAGATGGGGGCGCAGAGCAAGCAACCAGCCCCTCAGCCTCTCTCTCAGCTGGAGCGGACCCCACCGGGAGCCGTGGGGGGCTTGAGGCTGGAGCAGCCCTTGTATACCGGGGTGGCCCTTGGTCCCGAATGGGGCCAACCGAGAACCACGCTCGCGGGGCGCTTCGAAGACGAGGGATCCCAGCCGGGCTCACACGCACACTCGCTGACGGACCTTCACGATCAGTTTGGACAGCTAAGCGTGAGTTGGACAAACCCCCCCTTGGGAATGGAAGCTCTGAGATGGAACCTGGCCCAGCCCGTGTTCTCTTTCCCAGAGGGACCTCGAGCCTCCTATCAAAGTGGGGTTACAGCCTCTTTCCACACCACTGCGGAGGGGAGTCTGGGAAGCCTTCCCACCGGGCCACCTCCCATGTGGGAGTCGCGCTACCCATCTCCGAGGCCGACCCGCCAACCCGAGGGTGGAAGGTCCCAGTGGTGGCCAACGGGGGGAGAAAGGGCACCAGTGCCAAACCCGCCGCCAGCCTTTGGAGCCATGCCACCATGGCAGGGCCCCTCCAGGATGGGGGTTCTTCCCCGGAGTGGGATGGGTGCAATGCCAGTGGTACCCCCCCCAACCGATGCCAGCTACGATGCCAGCACCGGCCGCACCAGTCCCTCCCCAAAAGGGGGGTTGGGCCAACAGATGCAATATGGAGGGATCCAGATGGGAGGACCCCTGCAGCAAGCCGCTGCTCCGCTGGCCGCCGCTGGGCTAACCGCCCCCCTTGGGCCCAGGAGGCCGCCCCCCGGTTTCAAGCCACGTTTGATGGGCACCCAACAAAGCTGGCCTACTTCCTCCACCGGGTGTTAGTATACATCGATGAAAATCGAGCGCTGTTCCAGACGGATAGACAGCTGATCGATCAGATCACCAAGGGGATGAATGACAGGGAAGCATCGGAATGGGTGGCTGAGCTCCACGATGAAGCAGCACCTGAGTTAGATGACCTGGACGACTTTGTCCAGCTGATGAGAATCAGGTTATGCGATGAGGCCCAGCAGGCAGATGCCGAGGCCCAGATCAAAGTGTTGAAGCAAGCTGGATGCCCAGTGAAGGAACTGGTGTGGGCATTTAGGAGAGCAGCAGGAAAAGTGCGAGATTGGCCCGAGCGGCTCTTAGTGCACATGTTCCGAGATGCGCTAGACCAAGAGCTG
Organism: Diadophis punctatus similis; assembly: GCA_023053685.1. Lineage (NCBI taxonomy): Eukaryota > Metazoa > Chordata > Lepidosauria > Squamata > Dipsadidae > Diadophis > Diadophis punctatus. Next base: position 1,875,202 of record JALIGW010000079.1, on the reverse strand, counting down.
AAGAAAGCATGCGAAATATGGGGGGGTCCCGTGCCGGATCCAACAATGGTACTCCACCGCCATTGCACTGGACCATGTGGTCAGAGTCAAAAAGGAGACCCCAGCGGACCACCCCCCTAGGAGGCTAACGGCCCGCAGGATCCCCCCTAGACTGGCGCTGACCCCCCGGGTTGAGCCGATGAGGGGAGTGAAGTGTTATAGATGTGGCCAAGCGGGCCATTGCACGACTGAGTGCCTAGCACCAGCCCCCCTTCCTCTCCCGAGGGCCAGGCCAACTCCGGCCTCCAGAAGAAAGCCGAGCAAGCCACCTGAACTGGGGCGGTTGGCCCTGCAGCCGGAGGGGTCCACTCCCCCTCCTGAAGACGACGAACCACCACCAATGGGGGAATCGAGTCCTCCATGGGAAGAAGGGGTCGACGAAGAAGACGATCCGATGGTGAGTGCAGCCGTTCGGCCCTTTCTCATAAAAGCCAAAATCCTGGTGCCCGACACGGGAAAGGAAGGGGAAGTAGATGCCATAATTGACACTGGGTGTTCGAGGTGTCTAATCAGCAAGATAGTGGTAGATAAGCTGGGGATCCACACTAGACCCTTAGCCAGCCCCATTCACTTCCAACAACTGGATGGGTGATTAGTGGATGGGGCTCCCGCCACCCTCCTAACTCAATCAGTAAAGTTGCAGTTTGGGCGGCACCACGAATGAATTCGATTCATAGTAGCCCCCAAGATTTCTGAAGCAATTATCCTGGGTCTGGCATGGTTAGATAAGTGGATCCCCACCATCCAATGGGAGGATGGATATTGGAAGCTCAATATACACATCGGCCCGACTCCTCCTTTAGAAAGCCAACAGCCGAGGGAGAAATTCACACAGGGGGGGGGACTGGAACCTCAATGGGCCGTACCTGTGAGAGAGATCACCCCCCCCAGGAGCCCAAAGGGTGCCGAGAGAGTACCTCGACCTAGAGAGGGTGTTTAGTGAGGAAGAATGCAATGAGATCCCCCCTCACCGGCCAACAGACTGCGCAATAGAGTTCGAGCTGGGTGCTACGCTCCAGAAACCAAAGATGTATTCAATGTCCCCCAAGGAATTGGGAGAGTTGAGAAGATACATGGACTCCAACTTGGAGAGGGGGTTCATCCAGCCAGCGAAGTCAAGAGTGGCCGCGCCCGTACTGTTCAAAGAGAAGAAAGATGGGGGGTCAGATTATGCGTGGACTTCCGGGGGATCAACGGGGTGTGCATGCAAAACACCTACCCCCTCCCCCTCATGAAAGACTTATTGAACCACTTGTCAAAAGGCAAGATATTCACTAAGTTAGATTTAAGAGAAGCGTACTATCGCATCCGAATCTGAGAGGGAGATGAATGGAAAACTGCCTTCAACTGCCCCCTGGGAAGTTTCCAATTCAAAGTGATGCCTTTTGGGCTGCAAGGGGCCCCAGCGGTCTTCATGCAGTACATTAACGAGGAGCTCCACCCCCATCTGTACAAGGGGGTGCTCGTTTATTTAGATGACATCCTCATCTTCAGTGAGACAATGGAGGAACACGTGAGATTGGTGAGGCAAGTCTTAAGAAAACTTCTAGCTGCCAAACTGTATGCCAAACTCTCCAAATGTGAGATCTACAAGACTTCGCTAGACTACTTGGGGTACCGGATCTCCAAAGATGGAATTGAGATGGATCCGGGGAAGGTGAAAGCAGTGCTTGATTGGCAGGCCCCACGCACCCGCAAACAGCTGCAGAGTTTCCTGGGCTTCGCGAACTTCTATAGGCAATTCATCCCGGCTTTTGCCGAAGTAGCCTTACCGCTAACAGAACTGCTCAAGAAGGGGCCGACACCTACCAAGCCAAAGCCTAGTCAGCCGCTAAATTGGATGATGGCCTGCCAGAAAGCCTTCGAGAAATTAAAGCGACTGTTTGCCCAGGAGCCGATCCTCCAGCATCCCAATCCAGAATGACAATTCATCATTCAGGCTGATGTGAGTGATGTGGCTGTGGCTGTGGCGGTGGTGTTGCTACAAAAAGATGAGAGAGGCCAGCTCCTGCCGTGTGCTTACATTTCAAAAAAACTCACCACTATGGAGAGAAGATGGGCCACCTGGGAAAAAGAAGCCTATGCAGTTCGTTGGGCGCTACTGACTTGGAGGCAATTCCTCGAAGGAGGAAAAATACCTTTCGAGGTATGGACGGACCACAAGAACCTTGAAGCGCTAACCCCCCCCCCCCCCCCGGAAACTGTCACCCAAACAAGTGAGGTGGGCACAATACTTTAGGCGATTCAAATTTGAACTAAAGCACATCCCAAGGGGGAAGAACTTGCTGGCGGATGCCCTGTCCAGGAAACCGCAATACGACAGCCAGAGAGAGGAGGAATTCCACTCGGTCATCCCCTCATCGCTGACAAGAACAGAAAACCCTTCCGCTGCAGAGGGGGAACTCGCAGCTCCGGTCCTCACCAGAGGCCAATCCAGACGACCGAGCGCCCGGAGCCATGAGGAGTGGACAGACAAATTTAAAGCAGCCTTGCCCAGCGACCCCTGGCTAAATGATAACAAAGAAATATTGACCATGAGGGATGGACTGGCTTGGAAGGGATCCAAACTGTACGTGCCCGCTGACCTCAGGCTGCAAGTGCTCCAACGAAGCCACGATTCTGTTGTGACCCAGCACCGCAACCCCCAGAAACACACACACACACAACCGTTTGTGAGGCAAACAAAAAGGTTCCTTTTACTAATAAGGTTTCTTAGCAAAAGCTCAGAGGTTTTAAAAGTCCATAAACAACACAAACGGAAAGTCTCGAGGAATAAGGTTCTTTGGGTTACTTGAGGGTTAAATATCACACAGTCAAATGTTCAAAGCAAGACTCATTAATTCTCCTCTTATCTGACAACTTGGCTGGCTTCCCGGAATAAAGCTGGCAGAAGCTGCTGTCTCCGACAAGGTTTCCAAACAGAAGTAGAAGTAAGACTCTGGATATGCTGCAATCATTGATTCGTTGTTCTCAGCAGTGAGTACTAAGTGCGCCGGCCTAATATAGGCACTGAAGGGCATGGCCCAATTAGCCCTCACTGCTACCTCCGAGTAGACCGATGCTTACTCAGCCAGTCCTGTCTTCTGGCTGCTCTGCGAGCTCTGGCATCCAGCATGGGTTCTTCATCTCCTGATGAGTCACTCTGCTGCGCAGGTGCAGAAGGTCCTGGGGGATCGTCCTGCTCTGGCACCGAGTCCTCATCACCAGCCGTCTCTGGTGCCAGGCACATGGGCTGGTACTGCTGCACCATGAGCGGCTCCACGTCCTCCGGATCCTCCATACTCGGCGCCGGACGCGGCCAAGGCACAACAGATTCTAAGCTGGGAGGACACTTCGGATTCTTGAAGACCCTCCACCTTACAAGACGGCAATTTTGGTGGCCAAAGATGAAATTTAGATTTTAGATTTATTATTAGAGTTGGAAGGGACCTTGTAGGTCATCTAGTCCAACCTCCTGCTCAAGCAGGAGTTCCTACACCATTTGAGACAGATGGCAGTCCAGTCTCCCCTTGAAGGTCGCAAGTGTTGGGGCTCTCACAACCTCCGCTGGCAAGCTGTTCAACTGGTTGATTGCTCTCACCGTCAGAAAGTTTCTCCTCACTTCCAGGTTGAATCTCTCCTTGGTCAGCTTCCATCCATTATTCCTTGTTTGGCTTTCTGGTGCCATAGAGAACAGCCTGACCCCCTCCTTTCTGTGGCATCCCCTCAAGTATTGGAACATTGCTATCATGTCACCCCTGGTCCTTCTCTTCGCCAGACTGGCCAAGCTCAGTTCCTGCAACTGCTCTTTGTATGTTTTATTTTCCAGACCCTTTATCATCCTGGTTGCTGTCTTCTTCACTTTTTCTAGGGTTTCAATGTCTTTTTTGTAGTGTGGTGACCAAAACTGGATGCAGTACTCTAGGTGTGGTCTGACCAAGGCTTTATAGAGTGGTACTAGTACCTCTCTGGTCCTTGATTGTATCCCTCTATTTATGCAACTCAGGACTGTGTTGACCTTTTTGGCTGCTGCTGCACACTGCTGGCTCATATTTAGTTGGCTGTCTACCCAGACTCCGAGATCCCTCTCGCAATTGCTGCTATTGAGTGTGGTTTCTCCCAGTTTGTATGTGTATTTTTGATTCTTCTTACCTAGGTGTAGAATTTTACTTTTCTCTGTGTTAAATTTCTTTTTTTTAATGTTTTTTTTATTTTTCTTCATTAAACATCTTAATATTTTAATACAGATCTACACCTGTTTTTAAAACATTGTTATTTTTCGATTATGCACAATAAATCATAAATTTACAAAGTCTCATATCTTCATTTTCTTCTCACGTTGTCACACAGTCTTTCCTCTTTTTCTTAGTCCAGTTGTACCATCTAGTCCATGTTTCGTAATATTCTGAGTTGCATTGTCCTTTAAGTTGAATAGTCAGCATGTCCATTTCAGCACATCTATATATTTTGTCCATTAGTACATTTTCTGGTGGGGTTTGATTATCTTTCTAATATTGTGCATATGTTATTCTTGCCGCAGTTGTAATATGTAGTATTAAGTATTGTATGTTTTTTGGATGTTGTTTTTTCATTATCCCCAGCAAGAAAAATTCTGGGGTGTATTCCATTGTTCTCTCTGTAATTTCTTGCAACCAAGCATGCACTTTTTTCCAATAACGCTTTGCTTCGGGACACAACCACCACGCATGAAAGAAGGTACCTACGTCTTTTTTGCATTTCCAGCAAGCCGAATTCATTTTTGGGTATATTTTGGCCAATCTTGATGGAGCTAAATGCCATCTATAAAACATTTTATAATAATTCTCTTTATATGCCGTTGATTTTGTTATTTTACTGTTTATATTCCATGTTCTCTCCCAATCAGCTGTCTATCCCGCTTTTTTCTAGCTTATGAAGAAGTAGGTTGTGGTCTACTTTGTCAAATGCTTTGCTGAAGTCCAGGTATATTATGTCTACTGCATTTCGCTGGTCTACTAATTTGGTCACAGTGTTGAAGAATGAAATGAGGTTGGTTTGGCATGACTTGTTCTTAACAAATCCGTGTTGGCTGTTGGTTATTACTTGGTTTGTTTCTAGATGATGGGAGATCTGCTTTTTAATTATTTTTTCCAGTATTTTCCCAGGTATTGATGTTAGGCTGATTGGTCTGTAGTTTCCTGGGTCTGTTTTTTTACCTTTTTTGAAGATGGGGACCACGTCAGCTCTTTTCCAGTCCTCAGGTAGTTCCCCTGTGTTCCAGGATTTGTGGAAGATGTGGTGCAGTGGTTCCGAAATGACTTCTGCTAGTTTTTTTAGGACTCTGGGGTGTAATCCGTCTGGTCCTGGTGCTTTGTATTCATTAAGTTCAGATAGGTGATCTCTTACTGCATTTTTGCTTAGGTTGAGTCTTGCTTCAAATCTGTTTTTTATATTTGTGTTGCTGGGTAGTTGAGCTGCAGTTTCTTTTTGTGTGAAGACTGATGCGAAGAACGTGTTCAGTAGCTCTGCTTTGTCTGTGTTTTCTGTTACTTTTTTGCCATCTTCTCTCTTTAGTGGACCAACTGTTTCTTTGATTTTTTTTCTTGTTGTTAATGTGTTGGAAGAAGCTTTTTTTGTTGTCTTTGACTTCTGTTGCGAGTCTTTGTTCGTTCTGGGCCTTTGCTGTCCTGATTTTTTCTTTACAGATTCTGGCTGTCTGTTGGTACTCTGCCTTTGTTATGTGCCCCTCTTTCCATTTTTTGTATTTATCTTTTTTTTCATCCAGTTTATCGGTGAGGTCTTTGTTTAGCCATGCTGGTTTCCTTTTGGATTTCTTGTTTTTCTTCCTCATCGGTATTGTGGTGTTCTGGGCTTTTATGGTCGTGTTTTTCAGGATCTCCCAGGCTTCTTGAGTTGTTTTACCATTTAGTGCTTTCATGCAAGGGATCTTCCCCAAGTTTTCTCTGAGTTTGTTGAAGTCGGCTTTTTTAAAGTCTGGGATATAGGTGTCGTTATGTTCAGTTATTTGTGTTTGCGTTATGGTGAATTTTAGTATTACGTGGTCACTCTCGCCCAGTGTTCCCCCAGCTTCGACTCCTTCTATTGTTTCTTCTCTGTTTGTGAGTATTAAATCCAGTATGGCTGCCCCTCTAGTTCCCTCCTCCACTTTTTGGACAATGAAGTTGTCAGCTAGGCTGGTTAGGAACCTGTTAGATTTCTCACTTGGTGCTGAGTTGGTTTTCCAGTTGCTATCCGGGTAGTTGAAGTCTCCCATTATTACAATGTTGTTTTTCTTGCATATGTTCTTTAGCTGGTTGGTAAAAAGGGTGTCCATTGTTTCTGTTTGGTTTGGTGGTCTGTAGTAAACTCCTATTGTTGTGTCATTCTTTTTTTCTTTTATGTTGACCCATATGCATTCTAATGGGTTTTCTTCCGTGGTTACTTGTAGCTCTGTAGCTACATAGTGGTCCTTTATATACAGTGCAACACCACCTCCTTTTTTGTGTGATCTGGTTTTTTTGAAGAGTTTGTATCCCTTTATCTGTGTGTTCCAATCATGTGATTCGTCCCACCAAGTTTCTGTTATTCCAACTATGTCATGTGTACCTTCGTGCATTAACATTTCAAGTTCACCCTGTTTATTCCCTAGGTTTTGTGCATTTGTGTAGAGGCATTTGAGTTCTTTGTCCTTGATTGTGGGTGTTCTTTCTTTGTCTCTTGTTTGGCGTTTGAGTTTGTTTTCTTCCCCATCCCTTTTTTGTTCATTGTTTGTTTTGTTTGCTTGGGGTCCATGCTTGGAGTTGGGCCCCGGGGATCCTGTAGATTGGTCACCCTCCCCTTGCAATTTTAGTTTAAAGCCCTCCTGACAAGTTGGGCCAGTCTTTTTCCGAGGACATTCTTTCCAGTCTTTGTGAGATGTAACCAGTCCCTTGCCAATAGTCCATCTTGGAGGTAGTACAGTCCGCGGTCCAGGAATCAAAAGTTTTTTTGCCGACACCAACCCTTTAGCCAGTGGTTTACTTGTAGGATTCTTTGTTCCCTTGCTGGGTGTTGTCCTCTTGTTGGTAGTATGGATGAGAAGACTACTTGCGCACCTAGTTTTTTGACGTTTTTGCCTAGTTGCTCATAGTCGATCTGAGGTAGAGGACAGGGGCGGGTTCCTAATGTTTTCACTACCACTCTGTGGGCATGGCTTATTTTCTGGGTGTGGCTTGCCAGCCATGTGACCGGGTGGGTGTGGCTTCCCGGACTGCTGAAGGGAGGGGAACTGAGATAGGTCCTGCTGCCCATTCCCCCTCCCCTCAGCAGCTCAAGAAGCCTCAAACATGCGAAAATGCCTAGGATCATCACTGCGCGTTCATGGCTTCTTGGACTGCTGAAGGGAGGGGAATGGAGATAGCTCCTGCCGCCCGTTCTTTCAGCGTCTCAAGCGCTCCCTCAGCCATCCTCCCCTGCTTGGACTCACTGTGGGGTAGGAAGGCAGTGCATGAGCAGTGCCGGAAAGTCTGCTTCTGGGCATGTGCAGAATTTTTTTTAAAAAAATAATTTTTTTAAAAAAAAATAATGGAGCCGCCCAGGCACCGGCAACCGACCGCACCGGTACTGTGACGTCACCAGCGGGCCGCTACCGGTGCTATAGAGTGGACCGCACTGGTAGGAACCCACCACTGGTAGAGGATTATGTAAAGAGCTGTGCCACCTGCACCACAAGAAAGCACCGACCAGGAAAACCACCTGGACTTCTGCAGCAGGTGGCCAACCCCAGTAAGCCCTGGGAAGAAATAGGAATGGATTTCATTGTAGAACTCCCAGAGAGCAAGGGAAATACAGTGATTTGGACGGTCATCGACTTATTCTCCAAAGAAGGCCACTTCGTTGCCTGCTCTGGGTTACCGACAGCCAGACACTTAGCAAAACTCTTCCTCAAACACATCTACCGCTTGCAGATCCAGGGTGGAGCCATGAGCGGTAAGAAAGAGCTGAGCTCTGCTCCCCCTTAACCCAACCTCACCACTTTTCCCGAACCCTGGGGCTTCCTTCCCAGAACTATCATCATTGGGGAAGTAGGCAAAACATCAGAGACCCCAGTAAGCAATGTGGCGACTTTGCTCGTTGCAAAATTGGTGGTGTGTCAGCTTTCGGATCGGGAGGTGAGAGGACGCTGCCTCTTTAAGATGGTGGCGCCGAGGTGGAGGTGTTGAGGCTGGGACAGCTCAAATTAACAACGAGAGGAATAACGAGAGGAAAAACAATAATAAATAAATAAACAAACAAACAGAAGCAGCAGAGGCAGAGAGAAGGAGTTTTTTCCCCAGAGGACGGCTTCTGCGGGCGCTTACAATCGCAAGAGGATTTTATCTATAATCGCCTGAAATCGAGTGTGGCATATGGAAGCACCTCCCAGCATGACTGTTTGTTGAGCAGAGAACGTGACTCTGGGCGGGAGTCGTGCTTGGATGAGCTGAGACTGGATGTGAACAGTAAGAGGACTGAAAGAGGAGTTGTACAATAAGAAGATTTAAAGCTAAAGGACACCCTAAAGGCTGGATATGACATGGAATAGAGTTCACCAGTCTGACTGTCTGCCGAGGGGAGGGGCTGATTTGCCCGGCCATCATTGTCGGCTTTGGCGATCCTCCCGGATGTTGCAGACGATGTTCCAGCTGGTTGGCCGAGCGTATCCGACAGGTTGGGTTGCAGCAGTTCCTCATTCTTGGACTGTTATGGTGGCGGTGGTGGCAGTAGCTTCTATTTGGGGAACCACCGCCAGCACAGCATTTTTTAATCCAGGATTAATCATCGCGGAGGGGACTTGGTTGATTGTTGCCCCCCCTCCCATGCACTCCTTTCTGCTGTTTTAATTATATCAAATACTACTTCCCCCACTGACTTGAGATCCATGGTGAAGGAGAACTGGGAAGGTATAAAGCAGGAAAGCCAATATCTCGGACGCTATTTTCACAATCTTGCAGAGACTAGTAGGGGAAATTGCAATTTTATGATCATTACTCCCACTACGAAGACTTTTCTGAGCAGAGACTTTTTCCGCTTAGCCGTTACATATACGACCATTAAGCGTGCAAACAACTGGATCTGGTCGAGGACTATTAACCAGGCTTTCCATCTATGATCTCCCTGCACTAACTTTCATTATTTTAAAGATTTTACCCTGGGGGTGATTGTTGGTATGTATGTTTAAGACGGATGGTTAAGATTTTTTGAGGGAATGAGTGAGTCAGGGGCTAGGATTCTGCCCCCCCTCTGCTGAGTGTGGAAACAGAAGTGGAGGGGGGTTTGAGTCCAATCCCCGGCTTTGTATGAATGGAGTGCATGGCCTGTCGGGAGAGTGGGGGACCAGTGGGGGAGGGGAGGTGATCTCTGGTGGGACAGGGAGTGGGAGCATTATGGTCATAACAGGGAGGGGTAGGTATGGTGGGAGCAGAGGGGTAAGCCGCTCTCGGAGAACGAGAACTCGCTGTCTTCAAGCGATTCCTTGTTCTGGCCCATATGGTTTGGTTCCATCTAGCTCAGCCCGAGTACCTGGTAACCAGGGATGTCAGGACCCTGGGCTCAAGCTGCTGCTGTTGAATGCCAGGTCAATTACTAACAAGGCCCCCCTTGTACGGGATCTAATCCTGGAAGAGAGGGTGGACCTGGCATGCATCACTGAGACCTGGCTGGGCCAGGAGGGGGGGTTCCCCTTTCCGAGATGTGCCCAGACAGGTTCTCAGTTCAGCATCAGCCGCGACCCCAGGGAAGGGGTGGAGGAGTGGCTATTATAGCTCGCCAGAATCTATGTCCTCATAGGAGCCCTGCCCCGGAGATTGTTGGGTGTGAGACGCTCCTTCTGAAGTTGGACTTAGGGGTTCAGGTGGGCCTTTTGCTAACGTACTTGCCTCCTAGCTGCATTGCAAAGGCCATGTCTGTTCTGCTCGAGTCGATAGCGGGGCTGGCGATTGAGTTCCCCAGGTTGATGGTGCTGGGGGACTTCAACCTGCCATCACCCAGCAAAACCTCGGAGGCAGTCCAGGAGTTCATGGCTTCCATGACAACCATGGACCTGACCCAAGTAGTTCAGGGTCCGACTCATGAGGGTGGTCACACGCTTGACCTTGTGTTTCTCTCGGGGCAGTGGAGAGATGATCTGAGGCTGAAGGGTTTAGTCACAGCACCCTTGTCGTGGTCAGATCATTTCCTTCTGAGGTTGGATTTCATGGCACCACTCCTCCACCGCAAGGAGGCGGGACCGATTAAGTGGTTCTGCCCCAGGCGCCTAATGGAATCCAAAGGATTCCAGAGGGAACTTGGGGAAATACCCGAATCCCTGGTACACAATTCATCTGAGTCTCTAGTTGCTGCCTGGAACAGGGCGGCAGCGGGGGCTTTAGATCGAATTGCGCCTTTGCGGCCTCTCTGTGGCAGCGGATCCAGGAGAGCTTCATGGTTTACTGAGGAGCTCCGGGAGATGAAACACCAAAAGAGATGCCTAGAGCGACGATGGAGAGCTAGTAAAGCTGAATCTGACCGGACACTATTAAGAACTTTTATTAAGTCTTACTTAGTGGCGATACGGGCGGCAAAATGTTCGCAATTTTCCGCTCTTATTGCATCCGCCGATTCTCGCCCAGCCGCCCTGTTTAGGGTGACTCGCTCCCTTCTTGCTAAGGAGGGAGTTGAAGAACCCTTACAGGGCAGAGCTGAGGAATTTGCTCAGTTTCTGGCAGATAAAGTCACTCAGATTCGGACAGACCTAGACTCCATTTGGACAGGGCAAGCCGAGATGACAGGGGCGAGTCTTAGTCCTGTTATATGGGATGAATTTGAGCCTATCACTCCTGATGATGTGGTCAAGGCCATAGGAGCGATGAGTGCCTCCACTTGTTTATTGGACCCGTGCCCCTCCTGGCTGGTCTCTGCCAGCAGGGAGGTGTCACGCGGCTGGCTCCAGGCTGTTGTGATTGCATCTTTGAGAGAGGGGTCCATCCCACAGCCCTTAAAAGCTGCGGTGGTGAGGCCCCTCCTCAAGAAGCCTTCCCTGGACCCAGCGGATTTAAAGAACTTCTGTCCAGTCTCCAACTTGCCCTTCGTGGGTAAAGTTGTTGAGAAAATGGTGTCGCTCCAGCTCCTATGGTTATTGGAGGACACTGATTATCTAGATCCCTTTCAATCGGGTTTCAGGTGCGGCTACAGTACGGAAACTGCTTTGGTCACCCTGATGGATGATCTCTGGCGAGCCCAGGACGGAGGTCATTCCTCCATCCTGGTGTTACTTGACCTCTCAGCGGCTTTCGATACCATTGACCATGGTATCCTTCTGCGCCGACTCGGCAAGGTGGGAGTGGGAGGCACCGTTTTACGGTGGTTCTCCTCCTACCTCTCCGATAGGACGCAGTCAGTGTTGACAGAAGGGCAGAGGTCAGCCCCTAGGCCCCTGATTTGCGGGGTGCCTCAGGGCTCGGTCCTCTCACCCATCCTGTTTAACATTTACATGAAACCATTGGGTGAGATCATCCGACGACACGGGGTGAGGTATCAGCAGTATGCTGATGATACCCAGTTGTACATCTCCACCCCGTGTCAGTTCAGGGAAGCAGTCGATGTAATGTGCCGCTGCCTGGATGATGTTAGGGTCTGGATGGGAATGAATAGGCTCAAACTCAATCCTGACAAGACTGAATGGCTGTGGATATTGCCTCCCAGGGATTATGTCGACTTCCCCTCCTTGGTTCTGGGGGGAGAAAAATTGACTCCCTCAGAACAGGTTCACAATTTGGGTGTTCTCCTAGACCCACAGCTAAAATTGGAGCAACATCTGTCAGCTGTGGCTAGGGGGACCTTTGCACAGGTTCGTCTCGTGCTCCAATTGCGACCCTACTTGGAGAGAGAGGCTTTACTCACAGTCACTCATGCCCTTGTCACCTCACGGCTGGACTACTGTAACACGCTCTACATGGGGCTACCCTCAAAGAGCATCCGGAGACTGCAATTGGTACAGAATGCAGCTGCGCAAGCTGTGGTGGGTGTTTCGAGATACACCCACGTAACACCTATTCTCCGCCAGCTGCATTGGTTGCCTATTAGTCTCCGGTCGCAATTTAAGGTGTTGGTTTTGACCTTTAAAGCCCTACATGGCTCAGGACCAGGTTACCTCCGGGACCTCATCCTACCACATACCTCCCTACGACCAGTTAGGTCCCACAGAGTAGGCCTCCTCCGGGTCCCATCATCCAAACAATGTCGGTTGGCGGGTCCACGGGGGAGAGCCTTCTCTGTGGGAGCCCCATCTCTCTGGAACCAACTCCCACCAGAGATCCGGACTATCCCCACTCTACTGGCCTTCCGCAAAGCAGTAAAAACATGGCTCTTCTGGCAGGCGGGGTGAAGAAGATCGGATTCCCCCATGAATGAATGTTCTTTTTAAAATTATGAAATGTTTTTTCAATTTATGTATTATGTATATTGTTCTTATTCATGTTGTACGCCACCCTGAGTCCTACGGGATTGGGCGGCCTATAAGAACTTTAAATTAAATTAAATTAAATTGCATGGAGTGCCAAAGAGGATCATCTCCGACAGAGGCGTGCAATTCACCGCTAAGTTCTGGAGGGAATTCCTATGCACCATTGGATCCACTCAAGGCCTTAGCTCAGGGTTCCATCCCCAGACTAACGGCGCAGCTGAAAAAGCTAACTCCATGATGGAACAGTATCTTCGCTGTTATTGAGCCGAGGTGGCGCAGTGGTTAAAAGCAGCACTGCAACCTACTTCAGTTGATTGCTAGTTCAGCAGTTCAGCTGTTCAAATCTCACCAGGCTCAAGGTTGACTCAGCCTTCCATCCTTCTGAGGTCGGTAAAATGAGGACCCAGATCGTTGGGGGCAATATGCTGACTCTGTAAACCGCTTAGAGAGGGCTGTAAAGCACTATGAAGCGGTATATAAGTCTAAGTGCTATTGCTATTGCTATGTGAACTACCAACAAGCCGACTGGGCGGAGCTGCTGCCATTTGCAGAAGTAGCGTACAACAACGCAGTACACAGCAGTACCGGATTGACACCTTTCCACGTTACCAGCGGACAAGACTCCAAGGAAGAACAGACTCAGACTCAACCCCGACAAGACTGAGTGGCTCTGGATATTGCTTCCTAAGGATCATGACAACTGTCCCTCCTTGGTTCTTGAGAGAGGAAAATTAACTCCCTCGGAACAGGTCCGCAATTTGGGGGTCCTCCTAGATCCACAGCTAAAATTAGATCAACCTCTTACAGCGGTGGCTAGGGGGGCTTTTGCACAGGTTCGCCTGGTGCACCAATTGCGGCCATACTTGGAGAAGGAGGCTCTACTCACGGTCACTCACGCCCTTGTAACCTCCCGTTTGGACTACTGCAATGCGCTCTACATGGGGCTACCCTTGAAGAGTATTCGGAGACTTCAGTTGGTGCAAAATGTGGCTGCGCGTGCTGTGGAGGGTGTGCCAAGATACACCCACGTTACACCTATACTCCGCCAGCTGCATTGGCTGCCCATCGGTCTCAGGGTACAATTCAAGGTGTTGATCATCATCTTTAAAGCCCTTCATGGCTTAGGACCAGGTTACCTTCAGGACCGCATTCTGCCTCACACTTCCCTCCAACCGGTTAGGGCCCACAGAGTGGGTCTCCTCCAGGTCCCGTCAGCCAAACAATGCCGGCTGGCGGGCCCTAGGAGGAGGGCCTTCTCTGTGGGGGCCCCCGTGCTCTAGAACCAACTTCCCCCAGAGATCCGAACCATCCCCACCCTGCTGGCCTTCCGAAAAGCCGTCAAGACATGGCTCTTCCTGCAGGCAGGGGGTTGAGACTAGTTCCATCTGAGCTCTCCCCCGGTATGTTTGGTGGTGAACATTTTTTTTAACTTTTTTAATTCCTTTAACATTATTTTTAATCATTGTTTATTGTTCAGTGTTCTTGCACAATGTTCTACGCCGCCCTGAGTCCCTCGGGAGTAGGGCGGCATAGAAGAACCAAATAAATAAATAAATAAATAAATAAATAAATAAATAAATAAATAAATAAATAAGTAAATAAGTAAATAAGTAAATAAGTAAGTAAATAAATAAATAAATAAATAAATAAATAAATAAATAAATAAATAAATAAATAAATAAATAAATAAATAAATAAATAAATAAATAAATAAATAAATAAATAAATAAATAAATAAATAAATAAATAAATAAATAAATTTGTCCCAATGCCAGAACTGCCCACAGAAGCACCCACATCTATGTCCCTAACGGAATGGATGGAAGAATTAAAGAAAGGATGGGAAAATACTAAAAAGGCATTGATTGAAACTGTTTTTCTAAGATATTAATTGAAGGAGTATAGAAAATTGATTTTTGTTTCGCCTAAAGAACTGGGATTGGAAGTGACTATTAGAGGACTGCCTTGTGCTTTCCCTTTCCTCTTTGAGAATACATAGAGATATTTCTTCTTTTGACTAACTGTTTTGAACTGAAATTGGATTGAACTGATTTGAAAAGGAGTATTCCCAGTGATATGTAATATTTGTCATCTTCTTTTACACCTGTGTGAAGGTAAAACATGTACTCCTAATTCCATCTACAGGATTCATATAAAATTTAAGTGTCTAGATATTCAAATACTAAATCTTAATCAGGTGTTATAGAGATTTAGTGAAATTAAGAATTTGGAAGTGTCTTGAGTATTGGTTACCAAATAGTAAGGGGATAAATTATTTAAGATAACTTGTGATTATTTTAACACCTTTGCTGACTAGAAAATACTGAATAACAACTCTTGTGTAGATCTGTAACAATATTTGGTAATAGAACATTTAAAAATATTAACTGGGGACCCTAAAAATGACGAGCACATTTACTACAATGTCTAAAACAGGGAGAAAAACAAACATTTCTACCCCATCCCTGGCAGGCCAGCGGCAAATGGATAATCCCTCAGAGAACTCACAGATCACCCTATCAGGGATACAAGATATGATGCTAAGAATGCAAGACTCTGTGGACAAACATTGGGAGGGCCTGAGAGAAGATATGGGGGAAATGAGAGGAGACATTAGAAAAGTGGATGAGAGAATGGGTAATCTTGATGAGAAAATGGGAATAATACAACAAGCATTAATAAATAATGAAAAAAGAATGAAATCAGTAGAAGACAGAACAGAACAAATAGGTCAAAGAGTAGTGGGAACTGAGAGGAGACTGGAAACAATTAACAGAGACCTCGAAGAGGCCATAGCACATCTGGAAAATGAAAAGGCCTCTTTTTACTTGAGATTCCAGAATGTGTTAGAAGAACAAAACGAATGCCTTTCTGAAAAAATGGCAGAGATTATTGCAGGATTAAGAAATAGATCTCAACAGGAGATTTTGGGTGAAATGGATGAGGTCTTTAGACTGCAAACGAATTATGCCCGTAGGCATAAGTTGCCTAGAGAGGTCCATGTTCGGTTCATTAAAAAAGACATTAGAAATGAAATATATAATAATGCAAGAGAAAGGACTCCTATTTTTAAAGAGAAAGTAATCATAGTACTGAGACAAGTCCCCAGAAGAATTAGAGATAAAAGGAAGGGGTACAGCTTTTTAACCACACAATTGATAAAACAAAAAATATTATACAGATGGTTGATACCTGAGGGGTTACTGATTTCTATGGGAGACAAAAAGTTTAAGATTCTCTCAGTAGAAGAAGCCAGAGACTTCTACAAAGAACACATTGAGGAAGAAGAAGAAGAACAGGGACTTGCAGAGGAGAGAGAAAGAATATGTCGAGAGGAGCAAGATGTTAACATAAATGTGATAGAACAGCAGAGAAAGGAGGGGAAAAGGATAGTATATCAGGAAAGAGATGGTGCAAGAACAAGGGCCCAAACGGAGTATAGGAAAGGAGGACAGAGAGAACCAACGAAATGAAGGATTAAAAGGAGGAGAAATAAATCTCATTTCTATGAACATAAATGGATTAAATGCTCCAAATAAAAGAAAGAAAATTCTATCCAGATTAGAGAAATTAAATTTAGATATATGTTGTCTCCAGGAAGTCCATGTAAATAATGTCCAACTTAATATTTTGGAAAAACCTTCCCTGGGCAAACTATTCGTGGCTTTAGCTAAAGAAAGAAAGAGAGGTGTGATTGTATATATAAAGAAATGGTTAAATCCAGAAATAATATATTGTGATGACGATGGGCGAATTTTAATGGTGAAAATAAAGTTGGAGTACAAAAAAATATTGTCGGTAATGATTTACGCTCCAAATACAAAACAGAAACCCTTTTTTTCTAAAATTCATAAAAAACTCTTGGAAATTCAATGGGAACATCTTTGCTTAATTGGCGATTTTAATGCGGTAGTACACCGAAAGAACGATTGTAAAAGTAATAGCTCTGAACCATTTGCGCAATAAACCTGAGTTCTCCTACTCTTCATGGTATTCTTTCCCGAATTGGGAGGCAGAAATTGCTGCTACATTTCTGGTGGCCCGTACAGGGAAGCTAAGGAGCCTTGGGGCTCTCTGGAGGACCCACCTCGTTGCCGGTAAGCTTGCTGTGTTGGGGGGAACTACCCAGGCGCGCCACTGGACACCTTGGTCCGTGGGCCTTCCCGGCAGCACGGGGCACCAGCTCTGATGGTTCGCACCTCCAAGAACCATTGGTGAAGAGTAGAGAGACCAGGACATTCTCCAGCCAGCCGGAGGAACGTGTGACATGCCTGCAGGCAAGTATTTGGGTATGGAATAATCCCTCCCTGTAAACAGGGACGGAGGAGATGACTGATCACCCTCTCTTTGGGAAAGGTGGGAGAGCTGTCGACAGTGTGTGGAGTGAGTGCCGTTCGCAGTTCCCATTGGAGACCGTGGTCATCCAGCTCCCTGGGTCGGACATGACCGTGTGAAAGACTACTGCTGTCAAAGCATCCCACAGGTGACTGTGAGCATCCAGCGCCCTGGGCCAGTAGAAAGCGAGTGGTGTTCGCAGTTCCCATCGGAGACCGTGCCCACCCGGCTCCCTGGGTTGGACGTGAACGTGTGAAACCCTTAATTGTCTTGTCTGGTGCCCTGGGAGGATCATGAGGGGTGGAGAAAGTGTGCCCCTTACTCCTTTGGGATGCATGCTAAAGCATTTTAAGTCTGCTTATCAGAGCAAAGATTATGGCATCAACTGGAGCAGGCATAAGTTAAAGGTTTTCTGTGAGGAAGAATGGCCAACCTTTAAGGTCGACTGGCCAGACATAGGAACCTTAGATCCCTCCATTGCCTTAAGGGTTCACCAACTAGTATTTCACCCCACATTAGGACACCCAGACCAAGCCCCCTATATTGATGTGTGGCTCGGATTGCTTAAAAATCCTCCACCATGGATCTTAAAGTGTCAGGAAATGCAGTGCAAACTTCTAACTTCACGTGTTGTGCCACGTGGACTTGTTGTACCTCAAAAGCCCAAAAAGAAAATGCCAGTTCTCCCCAGTTGCCCTGAAGAATTGCCCCAGCCACCTCCGTATGTGGCAGGATGAGATGCAAGTATTCTACAGATGCCCAGCGCCCCCCCCGGCAGTCCTCGCTAAGGGAAGAGGAATCTGGAGCATCTAGTGGTGAATCATGGAAGCTAGATGCCATCACGCCAATGCTAGAATACCCAGAAACAGAGGCGGCCTGGGCAGGTGCCAGGGAGGGAGAGGATGAAGAGAAGGCTTTTCAAGGACCCCCCTCATAGACCTGGCAGAAGTGGAAGAATGGGACTGAAACCAACCAGGTTCAGCCCGCCTCCCAGAACCTGTGGTCAGCCTAAAAACTGGAGGCAAACCCATCCCCT
Source organism: Diadophis punctatus similis (assembly GCA_023053685.1). Classification (NCBI taxonomy): domain Eukaryota; kingdom Metazoa; phylum Chordata; class Lepidosauria; order Squamata; family Dipsadidae; genus Diadophis; species Diadophis punctatus. Next base: position 1,857,374 of record JALIGW010000079.1, on the reverse strand, counting down.
TCCTCGTAGATACAGGAGCTACCCGATGTGTCCTAACCCAGCCCCTAAGCCCAGCCTCCCCCCACTCCATTAACATACAAGGAGCGATGGGGAAGATATTACAACGACCCTTTCTGGAACCTTTAACCTGTAACACTGGAGGAAAAACCTTAAGATCGCAGGGAGGTGGAACCGATTAAGTGGTTCCGCCCCAGATGCCTGATGGACCCTGAAGGGTTCCAGAAGGAGCTTGGGGAGATACCTGAATCCCTCGTCCACAGTCCATCTGAGACCCTGGTAGCTGCCTGGAATAGGGTGGCATCTGGGGCTCTGGATCGGATTACGCCTTTGCGACCTCTCTGTGGCAGTGGATCCCAGAGGGCTCCATGGTTTACCGAGGAGCTCCGGGAGATGAAACGCCATAAGAGATGTCTAGAGCGATGCTGGAGATCCAGTAAGTCTGAATCTGATCGAACACTTCTAAGAGCCTTTATTAGGACTTATTTAGTGGCGATGCGTACCCATTTTTCCGCTCTTATTGCATCCACGGATTCGCACCCAGCCGCCCTGTTTAAGGTAACTCATTCCCTCCTTAACATAGAGGGAAAGGAGGAACCTTTACAGGGTAGAGCTGAGGAATTTGTACACTTTCTGTCGGATAAAGTCGCTCAAATTCGGATGGACCTGGACTCTGATTGGGCAGTTCAGGCTGAGATGACAGGGGCAGATCTTAGTCGTATTTTATGGGAGGAATTTGAGCCTGCGACTCCTGAGGAAGTGGACAAGGCTATTGGAGCGATGAGCTCCGCCACTTGTTTATTGGACCCGTGTCCCTCCTGGCTGGTTTCTTCCAGCAGGGAGGTAACACGAGGCTGGCTCCAGGTTTTGATTAACACCTCCTTGAGAGAGGGGTCTGTCCCGCAGCCATTGAAGGTGGCGGTAGTTAGGCCCCTCCTCAAGAAGCCCTCCCTGGATCCAGCAGAATTTAAGAACTTTCGTCCAGTCTCCAACCTACCCTTGTAGGTAATGTTGTTGAGAAAGTGGTGGCGCTCCAACTCCAACGGCTGTTGGAGGAAATGGATTATCTAGACCCTTTTCAATCGGGTTTCAGGCCCGGCTACAGCATGGAAACTGCTTTGGTCACGCTGATGGATGATCTCTGGCGAGCCCGAGATGGGAGTTTCTCCTCCATCCTGGTGCTACTTGACCTCTCAGCTGCTTTCGATACCGTTGACCACGGTATCCTTCTGTGCCAACTAAAGGAGTTGGGAGTGGGTGGCACCGTTTTACGGTGGTTCTCCTCCTATCTCTCTGGTCGGTCACAGTCGGTGTTGTCAGGGGGACAGAGATCGACCCCTAGGCCCCTCGTCTGTTGGGTACCTCAGGGTTCGGTTCTCTCCCCCCTCTTATTTAACATCTACATGCAACCACTGGGTGAGATCATCCAACGGCATGGGGTGAGGTACCAGCAATATGCTGATGACACCCAGTTGTACATCTCCACCCCATGTCAATTCAGTGAAGCAGTGGACGTGATGGGTCAGTGCCTGGACGATGTAAGGGTCTGCATGGGAGTCAACAGGCTCAAACTTAAGCCAGACAAGACCAAGTGGATGTGGATATTGCCTCCAAAGGACCAGGTAGATTGTCCCTCCATAGTCCTGGGGCAGTGGTGGGTTCCTACAGGTGTGGTCCACTCTATAGCACCGGTAGCGGCCCACTGGTGATGTCACAGTACCGGTGCGGTCGGTTGCCGGCGCCTGGGTGCCGCCATTTAAAAAAAAATTCTATTTTTTAAAATTTTTTCTTCTGTGCATGCCCAGAAGCCGAGCTTCCGGCACTGTGCATGCGCTGCCTTCCTACCCCACAGTGAGTCCAAGCAGGGGAGGATGGCTGAGGGAGCGTGTGAGACGCTGAAAGAACGGGCGGCAGGAGCTATCTCCATTCCCCTCCCTTTAGCAGTCCGAGAAGCCACGAACGTGCGGTGATGATCCTAGGCATTTTCGCACGTTTGAGGCTTCTCGAGCTGCTGAGGGGAGGGGGAATGGGCAGCAGGACCTATCTCAGTTCCCCTCCCTTCAGCAGTCCGAGAAGCCACGAATGCACGGTGATGATCCTAGGCATTTTCGCACATTTGAGGCTTCTCGAGCTGCTGAGGGGAGGGGGAATGGGCAGCAGGACCTATCTCAGTTCCCCTCCCTTCAGCAGTCCGAGAAGCCATGAACGCGCGGTGATGATCCTAGGCATTTTCGCACATTTGAGGCTTCTCGAGCTGCTGAGGGGAGGGAGAATGGGCAGCAGGACCTATATCAGTTCCCCTCCCTTCAGCAGTCCGAGAAGCCACGAACGTGCGGTGATGATCCTAGGCATTTTTGCACATTTGAGGCTTCTCGAGCTGCTGAGGGGAGGGGGAATGGGCAGCAGGACCTATCTCAGTTCCCCTCCCTTCAGCAGTCCGAGAAGCCACGAATGCGCAGTGATGATCCTAGGCATTTTCGCACATTCGAGGCTTCTTGAGCTGCTGAGGGGAGGGGGAATGGGCAGCAGGACCTATCTCAGTTCCCCTCCCTTCAGCAGTCTGAGAAGCCACGAACGTCTCAGTATGCCTGGACTCGGCTGCCCCAAGGATTTAAGAATTCTCCAACCTTATTTGGAGCTGCACTAGCACGAGATTTGGAAGCCCTTGAGACCCCCTACCCAGATGTGGTGTTGCAATATGTGGATGATTTGCTAGTTACAGCTCAGACTGAAGATGACTGTTGGTAGAACACCTATCAGCTCCTCCATCTCCTCCAGAAGAAAGGCTACAAAGCCTCCAGGAAAAAGGCCCAACTGGTGCTAACAAAAGTTAGATATTTAGGTTATGACATCGAACACGGTAAAAGGACTCTAGGACATGAGCGAAAGGAGGCCATCTGTCAGCTGCCAGAGCCAAAAAATAGGAAAGAGTTAAGAGGCTTTTTAGGTGCGGCTGGTTTCTGTTGAATCTGGATTCCTAATTTCAGCTTGCTAGCTAAGCCGCTGTATGAGGCCACAAAAGGAAATGAAAAAGAACCCCTGCGCTGGGAAAAAGAGGAACAGAAAAGTTTCACAGCTCTCAAAGGGGCGTTGTTACAAGCTCCTAGTCTAGCCTTACCTGACTTAGAAAAACCTTTTCCAAACAAAATATAGCAGTGGGCATTCTTACCCAGAAAATGGGAACATGGCATTGTCTGGTGGCTTATCTATCAAAGCAGCTGGACACTGTAGCAAGAGGTTGGCCTGCGTGTCTGAAAGTGATTGCTGGAACAGCATTGTTAACACAGGAAGCTAATAAATTAACCTTTGGACAGGAATTAGACATTTATACACCACATGCCCTTAAAGCTGTCCTGGAAACCAAAGGACATTTGTGGTTGACCAACCCGAATATTGAAATACCAGGCCCTGATTACACATAATCCTATGATTACACTCAAACAATAAGCTGCTCTAAACCCAGCCACCCTACTGCCAGAACCCGACTTGGAAAACTCACATTGCTGTATTCAAATGATTGAAGAGACATTTGCCAGCTGCCCAGATATGTCTGATGTCCCCCTGATTAATCCTGACTTTACCCTTTACACGGATGGCACCAGTTTCGTTCAAAGCGGAACTCGCAAGGCAGGATATGATGTCGTCATACTGGCCAATGTATGGGAAGCTGAGCCCTTCCCTCCTGGGACTAGTGCTCAGCTGGCTGAATTGCATGCCTTAACTAGAGCTTTAGAACTTGCAAAAGGGAAATGTGTCAATATTTATACAGACTCCAAATATGCTTTCTTAACTGTCCAAGTCCATGGGGCTCTGTATAAGGAAAGAGGCCTTATCACTGCAGGAGGAAAGGACATTAAGTATGGGCCTCAGATACTACAGTTACTGGACAGTGTCTGGGCCCCCATCAAAGTGGCCATTATGCATTGTAAAGGCCATCAAAAGGGATCTTTGGATATTCAGCTGGGCAATAATAAGGCTGATAGGGAAGCTCGAATAGCTGCGTTGCACACGCCCCCGAGTTGGGCCCTGTATGGAAGCTGGCCCTTGGGTCAGCCTTTTCAGCCAGCCAAGGCCCCCTCGCCTTCCCTTGCCATCAGCCGGCCACCTCCCCATGATGTGATGATTGAGCAGGTCCCTTGGGTCCGCCCTCCACCTATTGATCTACCCACCCCACAGATCTACCCTGGAAGTGGTAGTCTGGAGAAATTTACTCACGCTGAGCGGAAGAGCGCCATGTTACAGGTGTTTATTCCTGACAGCCTGTACGAACCTGACCCTGAGCCATATGAGCCAAGGCCACGCAAGCTAATTCCTTTACATAGACATATACAATATCAGCTCTTTTCCAGTCCTCTGGTAGTTCTGCGGTGCTCCAGGATTTTTGAAAGATGTGGTATAGTGGTTCTGAGATGACATCTGCCAGCTCCAGGGGTTAAATTCGACCACCTCAGCCTGGCTCGGGTGAGGAGGTAGGGATGATTTGAATCGGTTTGCCGAGCCTGTACAAATCGTCCCTGGTTGGCCACGCCCACGCCCGCCCGGTCACTTCCTAACTCTTCCACTCTTCCTAACCTGCTTTCCAGCTCCATGCTCCACTGCGTGTTTCAGCTCCCTCCGCTCAGCTGGGCTTCGCAGGAGCGCTGCTCCTGGGCTCGTCAGCCTCCAGACAGACGTCAGATTCCCACCCTCCAGCACCAGTTCAGGGGTTCCTTCCCCCAACCCCCATGGGAGAGAGAGGGGGGAAAAGAGAGAGGGAGGGACGTGGGGCATCCCAACACAGGGACCTCTGCCGGAAAAGCCATCCAGGAGGCGAGAGCAACCCGAGAAGCCTCCGTTCCTCCTCCTTACCTTATTCCCCCCCAATCCTTTCCCAACTGCTTTGTCCCATTGGGAAGCAGGCTAAATTTCACTGTGCTGCAGCCTGGTGGGGAGGCAGGGCATCCCAACACAGGCAGCTCTGCCGGAAAAGCCATCCGGGAGGCAAGAGGGAGCCCAGACCCCGCAGGGTCACATTTTGGCTCCGCGTCGTCATGGGCTCCAGAAGGAGGAGGGGACCCCATCACCCCCATTGGGAAGCTAAATTTCACTGTGCTGCTGCTCAAGGCAGCAACAGCAAATGTACCACGACAAAGGAGGAAAGCTATTGTCAGGGTTCCAAATAGCATCGAAAATTAAATCAGAGTCCGAGGCAAAGTATTTGTCAAACTTCCAATTTATTAGCAGAGCTATGTTGGCACATCTGGGAGAAACCCGAATCTGAAGTCCCAGGGGTTTCTCCACCCAGTTGAAAGTTCAAGCCCTTGTCCCCACAGCCCCAAGTCCATCACATTGACCAATCTTCAACTACCAACCTGGCAAGAAACCACCCATCTCCTTCCGTGCAGGTGCAGGAGTGCAAAGACTAAGGATGACCTTGACTATCTAGAAAGAATTTGTTATGGCTACATACAGACAGCCCTCATGAAATTCCCCCTCCCAAATTCCCACAGCAAAGAATACAGTTTAAAATAGCATAAAGTGTGGCAGGCCAAAGACTCCAACTAAAATGGCTTCAGCCTGACAGGCGGCCTCCCGTCAGGAAAAGACTGTGTCCTACAAGAAAAGAAAGAGAAAAACATAGGGGGTAAATATAGCATCCTTAACCTCCCTCCCCCCCGGGGGACCCTTTTGTTTGTCTTGGTATTTATCGTGGAATTGTTTAACTAGCTTGTCAGCTTTTACATTCCAACTGTTCACCCAAGTAGCTTCGGACAAAGGATACCCCTTCCAATGGATTAGATATTGTAATTGACCCCTAAACATTCTGGAGTCTAAAACTTTCTTCACTTCATAGTGTGTCGCTCCCTGTATTACTACAGGGGGAGGTGGTGGTTGGGTTTGTAGTCTTATATTTGACCCAATCACCAGTTTTAATAAGCTGCAATGAAATACCGGGTGAATTTTCCCCAATATTCAGCCTTTCAAACGCTTTTTGGCATTCCATTGTCCATCCAATCGGTTGGTTGGGCTTTGGCTTGGTGGGCGATGGGCCGGTCTTTAGTAGTTCAGTCAGTGGCAGCGCCACCTCTGCAAACATGGGGATGAATTGCCGATAGAAGTTTGCGAAGCCCAAGAAGCTCTGTAGCTGCTTACGAGTGCGTGGGGGCTGCCAGTCTAGCACTGCTTTCACTTTCTTGGGATCCATCTCTATCCCCTCACTGGAGATGCAATATCCCAGGTAGTCTAGGGAGGTTTTGCGAAATTTGCATTTTGAGAATTTTTCGTACAGTTTGGCGGCCAGAAGTTTTTCTAGGACTTGCTGTACTAGTTTCACGTGCTCCTCCAGGGTCTCGCTAAAGATTAGAATGTCATCTAAATAAACGAGTACCCCCCTTGTACAGGTGTGGGTGGAGCACTTCGTTAATGAATTGCATGAAGACCGCGGGGGGCCCTTGCAGTCCAAAGGGCATAACTCTGAATTGGAAGCTTCCCAATTTATTTATTTTATTTATTTATAAACGTTCTTATAGGCCGCCCAATCCCGTAGGACTCAGGGCGGCGTACAGCATAGATAAGAAACGTACAATAAAAACAGTAATAGCAGTTTAAAAGATAAAAACATTATTTTAAAAAAACATTCATTCGTGGGGGAATCTGATCTTTTTTCACCCCGTCTGTCGGAAGAGCCAAGTTTTTACGGCTTTACGGAAGGCCAATGGGCAGTTAAAGGCGGTCTTCCATTCATCCCCCTCCCTAATGCGTATGCGGTAGTATGCTTCCCTCAAATCTAGCTTGGTGAATATCTTGCCTTTGGCCAAGTGGTTCAGCAAGTCTTTCATGAGAGGGAGGGGGTACGTGTTTTGCATGCACACGGCATTGATCCCATGGAAGTCAACACACAGTCTGACCCCTCCATCCTTCTTCTCTTTGAAGAGCACGGGGGCTGCAACCCTCAATTTTGCCGGCTGGATGAACCCTCGTTCTAAATTGGCATTGATGTATCTCCTTAATTCCTCCAATTCTTTTGGGGTCATCGAGTACATCTTTCATTTTGGGAGCGTAGTCCCCAGCTCGAACTCTATTGCGCAGTCCGTTGGCCGGTGAGGGGGGAGATAGTTGCAGTCTTCCTCGCTAAACACCCCTTCCAGGTCTCAGTATTCTACCGGCACCTGATGGGAGCCTGGTGGTTTGGATTCGAGCGCCGGGGCTGCCAGCTGGGGATGGTCTGGCCCTAGGGGCTTTGGCTCCTTCATGCTGCTCTGCTTCTCTTTGGGGGGTAAAGGCCCAATGCTCATGGTTAGCTTTTGGTATCCGTCCTCCCATTTGATGGTGGGGGTCCACTTGTCTAGCCACGCAAGCCCCAAAATGATTGCCTCTGACATCTTGGTGGCAACTATGAACCGGATGATCTCATGGTGGTGTCCTATTTGCAAGTCCACCAATTCGGTGAGGAGTGTGCCCCCCCAATTAGCAATCTGTCCACTTGTTGGAAGCGGATAGGGCTGGCCAAGGGCCTGGTGCGGATCCCTAGCTTCTCTACCACAGATTTGCTTATTAAGCATCACGAGAAGCCCATGTCTATCATCGCCTCCACCTCTCCTTCCTCCCCCGTCTCTGGCACCGTGATTTTCGCCTTAAGGAGGAAAGGGCGGATGGCTTCACTCACCATTGGGTCATCTTTGCCACTGCCCCCCTCATCCCAATGCGGAGATGTTTCCTCTCCCGGTGACATCTCGGCTTTGTCAGATGGGGGAGGGGATTCTTCCACTTATTGGGCCAGGCAGCTCCGCTCCGGTGGCTTTGGGGGCTTTCTCAGCATCCCAGGGGTTGGCCTGGCTCTCAGCTGCAGAATTGGGGCCGGTGCTAAGCATTCTGAAGCCCAATGGCCAGTTTGGCCGCATCTATAGTACTTTACACCTCTCGTTGCTTCAGGGCCAGGGGTCGCGGCTTGCTTCGTTTGGGATCGGCGGCCCAGAGGCCTTCTGGTCAGTCTTTTGGCTGGGGTTTTCTTGGGGTCTCAGGTCGCATGATCCAGGACAATGGCCGTCTTGTACCAGTCCTGGATCCGGTCCAGGACTCCCCGGATGTTACACGACTTTCTCAGTTCTGGGTCGAGGGCATCCCGGAACGTGTGCACCGAGAGTAGCTCGGACCAGTCTCGCACCTTCCCTGCCACCCGTTGGAATTCCCACACCAATTCCTTCACTGGGAGACCCACTTGCTTCAGCCCCTTAATCTGAGCTTCAGCTTCCACTTGTTGGGCTGTGTTGTTAAAACGGACCCGCATCAGCTGGACGAATTCATCAGCATCATCGAGTTCTGGGGCCTCTTCGTCGTGGAGCTCAGCCACCCACTGTGCTGCTTCCCCCTTGTTCATCCCCTCGGTTATCACATCGATCAGTTCTCGGTCCGACTGATATTGGGCTCCGAACTGGTCGATATACACCCAGACTCGGTGTAGGAAATAAGCCAGGTTCTTGGTGTTTCCATCAAAAGTGGCACGGAATTGTGGGGGCTGAGCGGGGGCTGGCTGGGCTGCAGCTTGCACTTGTGCGGCCGGCTGGACGATCACTTGTGGTTGGGGCCCTCCCAGTTGCCCCCCTACCGGTTTCAGTGGCTGGGCTAGTCCCGGCGTGGCTCTGTCGGTGGGGAGGTACCCCAGCAGGTGCGGCGGGGCTTGCACGGCGGGACCGAACATCGGTGTGGGATCAGGTGGCTGCTGGGTCCCCGGAGCCCATTGACACTGTGCCCATCCCATGCCTGGGAAGAAAGCCCACCTGGCTGGGGCTGGCCTCGGCGGCACGAGGCCGATATTCGGTGGCTGGCCTGGGGTCGTCAATCTCCCTGTGCCCTGCTGCCAGGCCAGCGGGCTTCCGAGCCCAGACCGTTGGATTGTCTGCGCTTCAGGGTGGAGGGTTGCCCACGTAGGCTTTGCCCCGGTGTAAAGATTTGCAGAGGGCTCACTCATCACAGTGTGGAATGAGGCTGAGTCTCCACTCAGTTGGGCCATTGGGTCCCTCCTTGGGAAAGAGAACTTTGGCTGGGCCAAGTTCCATCTCGTGGCCTCGGGTCCCGAACGGGGGTTGATCCAACTTACGCTTAGTCACCCGAATTGGTTGGGGAGCTCCATCAGCAATTGGCTATGCGACAGTGGCTGGGATCCCTCACCTTCGAAGCGTCCGATCACCATACGTTTTGGCTGTCTCCACTCGTGGGCCGAGGCTGATCCCGCGCCCAGGTGGGGCTCCCACAGCAGTTCTGTGGGAGAGCTCAGCCCTCCGGCTGCGCCTTGAGAGGTCCACTCTTGCTGAGAGGGGCACTCAGGGGTCAGTTGTTTGCGCCGAGCCCCCAGCTGGCATTCCCTCTCCACGGCCTCAGCGGCTGCCACCACAACTTTGGAAGGAACGTAGAGGGTCTCGATGTGGATATGCGATCCATCCTCTACTGACTTCCCCGTGGCATGCTTCTCTTCCTCCATCTTCCCTGAGTCTTTACACCGCCTGTTGCCGGGTTGGGGTTGGGGCTCAGGACCCCAAACAGTGCCCCGAGGATTCGGGGTAGCTGGGTGAATTTTAAGAGAGATTTGGGTTAGTGTCAGGGTTCCAAATAGCATCGAAAATTAAATCAGAGTCCGAGGCAAAGTATTCCTCAAAGTTCCAATTTATTAGCAGAGCCATGTTGGCACATCTGGGAGAAACCCGAATCTGAAGTCCCAGAGGTTTCTCCACCCAGTTGAAAGTTCAAGCCCTTGTCCCCACACCCCCAAGTCCATCACGTTGACCAATCTTCATCTGCCAACTTGGCAGAAACTCCCATCTCCTTCCATGCAGGTGCAAGAGTGCAAAGACAAAGGATGACCTTGGCAATCTAGAAGGAATTTGTTATGGCTACATGCAGACATCCCTCATGCAATTCCCCCTCCCAAATTCCCACAGCAAAGAATACAGTTTAAAATAGCATAAAGTGTGGCAGGCCAAAGACCCCAACTAAAATGGCTTCAGCCTGACAGCTGTTTTGTGTGGTTTTTTTAATCCCACAAATGACGGCGAGAAACACGATGGAGCTGGGCTGGGGTGACCCCCCCCAGGGAGAAAGAGAGGGGAGTGGGAGTGAAAGAGAAAGAGAGAGAGAGAAAGAGAGAGAAAGAGGGAGGGAAAGAGAGAGGAAGCGGGAGGAAGGGGAAAAAGAGAGAAAGACAGAGAGAAAGAGAGAGGGGCGGGAGGGAAAGAGAGAGAAAGAGGGAGGAAGGGGGGAAAGAGAGAAAGAGAGGGGAGGGAGGGAAAGAGAGAAAGAGGGAGGAAGGAAGGGGGGAAGAGAGAAAGAGGGGGGAAGAGAACGAGAGAGAGGGGGAGGGAAAGAGAGAGAAAGAGGGAGATGTTGTGGCTTGCCCGCATCCAGTGCAGCTGGTAGCGGATCCAGAGGTTCCAGAGCTGACTGTGGCATGGCACTATCATCCCGTGTACCTGGCACCTGAGTCTGAGAGCGAGGAGGACTCAGTGCCAGAGGAGGAAGACCAGCCAGGGCCTTCTGCACCTTCTCAGCTGGTGCAGAGTGGGTCATCAGAAGAGGAGGAGCCTCTGCTGGATGCTAGGGCATGGAGAGCAGCTAGCAGACAGGAATGGCTTTACAGATGGAGGTCTCCTCGTATGTAAAGCTGAGGGCTAATTGGCCACGCCCTCAGGCTATTTAAGTCCTGGAGCATGCCTGTTGCTTCCAGCAACAACTGTGTTCTGTTAGCACTCAAGACTTCTTTGCTTCAGTGTTCCCGCTCTGAGTCCTGTATTTTGAAATATCAGTTCCTTTGCTTTGGATTCCGGGATTCCTGCCAACTCCAGTGAGTAAAAAGATAAGCACGAAGTAATTGCCAGCTTTGTTTTGGACATTTGAACTCTGGCTAAAAAGCTCACGAAGATAATATTCACCAAGACTCTCGTTCCGTTTGTTTATGGACTTTAAACCCTGAATTTTTACTAAGAATATTTATTAGTAAAACTCCTTGATTTCTTTTGCAAACGGTTGTGTGCATGTCCTTTCTGGGGCTTCCTGTGCTGGGACACAACAGGAGGAAGGGGGAAAGAGAAAGAGAGGGGAGAAGAGAAAGAGAAAGAGATAGGGGAGGGAGGGAGGGAAGGAGAGAGAAAGGGAGGGAGGGTGGCTTGGTGGGCGTGGCTTGGTGGGGGAGTCATGTGACTGAGTGGGTGTGGCCAACTCAATGTCACTCACAGCAAGGTGCCGCCCCACCTTGCCGTGAGTGACGTCGAGTTGGCCACACCCACTCAGTCACATGACCCGCCCACCAAGCCACGCCCACAGAGCCAGTAGGGAAAATATTTGAATTTCACCCCTGGCCAGCTACTTTAGAACTCTGGGATGTAATCCATTAAGTCCCAGTGATTTATATTCATCAAGATCAGACAGGTGTTCTCTTGCCATTTTTTTGCATATTTTAACTTCTGTTGTGTTTTTGGTAGGTTGGGGAATAATTTCTTTTTGAGTGAAGACAGATGCAAAGAATGAGTTAAGCAGCTGTGCTTTCTCTCTGCTGCCTGTTACCTCTCCCCTCACAGAATCAACCATCAGTTTTGCCTCTTCCAGATGTTTCTCCTCTCTTGTAGGGCAGCAGAAGCATCAGCAATTGTAGGAGCTGAGCATGGCCCTGGAAGAGGACACCATAGAGATAGCAGCCCTGGTCCGCCCCTTCCAACTGGGGACGTTGTACGACTGCCGCAAGGATGCGCTCATCCCAGGTAGGAGCTGGAGGAGAGGCTGATGGGTCTCTGGAGGGAGGGAATGAGGGAGGGAGGGAGGGAGACAGGCACTGCCATCAATATGCAGGCTGAGCCCAGGGACAGAGTTGAGCTCCTGGGTACATGGCCTGCAAGTAGGACCTCCTAGCTGGGAATACATATCCAACCCTTGGCCAAGGATGCAGTATGACCAAACACAGGGTGGGTTTCCTCCCCAGAAGCAAAGTCATTGAAATGGTTTAGAAAACAGCTAAATTTAATTTAATTTAATTAAAAGTTCTAATAGGCTGCCCAATCCCGTAGGACTCAGGGCGGCGTACAACATGAATAAGAACAGTACAAATAATACATAAATTAAAAAATTAAAAACATTACATAATATTAAAAAGCATTCATTCATGGGGGAATCCGATCTTCTTCACCCCGCCTGCCGGAAGAGCCATGTTTTTACGGCTTTGCGGAAGACCAGTAGAGTGGGGATAGTCCGGATCTCTAGTGGTAGTTGGTTCCAGAGAGATGGGGCTCCCACAGAGAAGGCTCTCCCCCGCGGACCCGCCCCCCCCAAAAAAGTATAAAAAAAGAAGTATACCCACCCCGGTCCCCTAGAATGGTGAATTCAGGGATAAACTTCTGAAGTTGTGGTGCAGGTGATTCTGAATTCTTCATGAAAATGTGGTTTCCCTAGAGAGGTGGAGATCTTTCTTGAAATCAATAGATGCATAGTCCCAAAGGTGCTTTTCAGGAGGCAACTGGACTTTCTCATTTTTTCTTTTGAAGACGTTTCACTTCTCATCCAAGAAGCTTCTTCAGTTCTGACAGGATGGTGGGGAATGGAAGGATTTATATTCCTTGCAGACAGCTGATTATTTGCATCCTTTTAGAGGGTCATTGAAGCACTTGGAGGTTGATCTGTGTCCTCAGGATCACCTGAGTGGTGCAAATGGTTCCTGTAGTCTGCAATTTTTTCCTCTGGAAATCCATTCCTACTCCCACACCATTCCAATGGTGTTCATCCCAAATTGTATAGCTAAAAGTCTGCAGAGATTCTCAGTCATCCAGGTCATGGTTGTCCCAAAGGTCGGAATGGATTTCCAGGGGGGGGGGAATTGCAGAGTACAGGAACCAGGAGCACCACTCAGGTGACCCTGAGGACACAGATCAACCGCCAAGTGCTTCAACGACACTCTAAAAGGATGCAAATTACCAGCTGTCAGCAAGGAATATTCAAGGTTCCAGGAAAACACCCCCAACGAAATAAAACTCTGAGACTAGAGGTTCCTCAAAGTTCAAATTTATTAGAGATGTCATGTTGGCACATCTGGGGAAACCCGAATCTGAAAGCTTCCATGGTTTCCCCACCTAGCTGAAAGTTCACAACCCTGCCCCACACCCACAAGCTCATCACATGGTCCAATCAAATCTTCACATTCAGCTGGATACAGTCTCCACGCAGGCGCAGGCATTCATCCTTAAGTAAAGAATTTTGTTATGACTAAGTTTCTACTGCTCCAACAAAAATACCCCTCCCAATTTCCCAGGCTAAAATATGTGGCAGTTGAAGCAAACAGAAATAATGGCTTCCAGAACTGACAAATATACAGTAAATCTGTCCATTCCCCACCATCCAGTCAGAGCTGAAGAAGCTTCTTGGTCTTCAAAAGAAAAAACAAGAAAGTCCAGTTGCCTCCTGAAAAAGCACCTTTGGGACAACCATGACCTGGATGACTGAGAATCTCTACAGACTAATAGATGCATAACAATTCCTCTCTATTCAGTCAAAAGCCTTTGGAGTTTTGCAGTGATTTGCAAAATTGGCAGGAGGTTTCTCTGGTGATGATTGCACAGAACAAATGAGGGAACCCTCCATGGGGGAGATGTCTCTATTGTCCTACCTCTCTGGAGCTCCTCTATGAAGCGACTGGTATTTTGGAGGTCAGGTTTCAACTCATCCTCCTTGTGCTCCCTGCAGGGGTGACCCTTTAGGATTATGACTCTCTTCAGAAGGACCTGACCATCAAGCCTCAGCCCAAGACAGCATCTGAAATCATTGCATCTGACAGCATAGATGACAAGGCCTCTGCCCTGAACATGTCAGCCTTCCTCAAGGCCAGTTTCCTGGGTGGGCTGATTGATGTGGGAGGGTCAGCCGGATATCTTCATGACACCAAGAAGTCCAAGAAACAGGCCAGAGTCACCGTTCAGTACAAAACTACCACCAAGTATGAACATCTAACAATGAGCTATCTTGGAATGCAAAATATCTATTATCCAGCAGTCTTTGAGCATGGCACAAGCCACCCATGTGGTCACCGCCATCCTGTATGGAGCCCAGGCCTTCTTTGTGTTTGACCAAGAGGTTTCTTCAACAGAAATGGTAGAAAATATTCAAGAAAGTCTCCAGCTTACAATCAAGAAGGAAATATCTATCACAGGACAAGCAGATATTAAGCTAAATGAAGACGAGAGAGAGAATGCTATGAAATTCAGTTGCAAGTTCCATGGAGACTTTTCTTTGGAGAAAAATCCAGTGACTCTCCAAGATGCCATGAAAGTTTATGAAACTCTACCAAAATTGTTAGGGGAACATGGGGAGAAGGCTGTTCCTGTGCGGGTCTGGCTCTACCCACTGACCAAACTGGACCTCAGAGCAGTTAAGATGGTCCGTGAGATAAGCCTAACATTGATCTTTGATGCTGAAAAGATCTTGGAGGAACTCAATGAAATCCAGATGCAAAGCAATGATCTAGCCCAGTGGTTCCCAAAGTGGGTGGTACCGCCCCCTGGGGGGCGGTGGGATGACTTAGGGGGGGGCGCTAAGAGGCAAGGGGGGCGGCAGGGGGGCGCTAAGAGGGGCCAGGGGGCGGCAGGTGGTTTGCCATACTGGTAGCGACAGCTGGCTGGCCACGCCCCCAAACCAGTCCTGTTCCCACGGCGCCCATGTACATCCAATCACCCGCTCACCACTTTTCCCGCCACGCAGCGCTTCCGGCCCACCCACCCCACCCCCGGCATATATAAGTTTTCCCCTTTGCCACACGGGCACTTGCTTCGCCGACACCTCGCCTCGCCTACGCCTCACCTCGCCAACGCCCCTGTCGCTGCTTCCTCGCCTTGCCCCGCCCAGTCTCTGCTCTGCAACTTGCCTGCCTGAAGCACTGAGCCCCTGATCTGCCTGCCAGGTAAGCCTGCGAAGTTGCGGCCTACCTAGCTGCCCCTGCAACCCCCCACCATCGTAGCCTGCCTTTCCTACTCCATTCCCCATGGCCCTGCCATGCTTGGCGGCCTTCCACGTGGCCTTCCTGGCAGTCCCCCATGCCCGCTTGCCTTCTGAGGTCGACGTCCAGCCCAGCCCGGCCAGTGGGTGGGTGGGCGGCCCTTGGAAATGCAGACACTGAGAGGGGCTGCTGCACATGCGCCCGCCCCATTTCTGCAAAGACAGAACCCCTCCCCCTTTTGCAGCGTGATCCAAAGAGGGGAGTGGGATGCTGCAGAAAAGGCCGCCTTCCACCCGTGCCGGCTCCGCGGTGCTTGTGGCTCCAAAGCAGCCCACTGGCTTCTCAACCGGCCACCTGCCTGCTCTCTTTGCTGATGAGCCCAGCCAACTGCCGGCGCCACTTTGGGAACTCGGACCGTGGCGCCGGGTTGGAAGTCAGTGGGCTGCTTCAGAGCCCCAAGTCCTGCAGAGCTGGCAGGGGAGGCATGGGTGGAAGGCAGCCTTTTCTACAGCATCCCCCTCCCTTCTTTAGATCACCCTGCAGGGCTCTGCCTTTGCAGAAATGGGGCAGGCAGTTTTACGGAGGATTGGCGGGGGGGATGTGCGGCCCTCCGGGATGGAGAGCAGGGCAAGAGAAGGCACAATAGGATGTGTGGCCCTGGCCCTGCTCAACCGCGCTTCTTCCTGCCCATCCGCCCCACGGGACAATGAGACAATCAGCCGCGCCTCCCCGTGCAGCCTTCCTCGCCAGGCACTGCTGCACCGGCGGCTCCACCCTGCCCAGCTCTGCCTGCCGCCACTTCCCACAAACTTCCCAGGAGACAGCCAGAGCGAGGGGCGGGTGGGAGCACATGGGCCCGGCCGGTGCTTGGCTTACCTTCCTGGTGAGGCTCGGAGACTGCCCGGCACGCCCATCCGCCGGCTCTCCACGTTCTGCCTGCCCCGCCAAGGCCCCTGCCAGCCTGGAGACTGCACATGACAGGGGACGCAATGCTGCTGGAGTGCGTTTGCTGCCGCCGCCGCCCCTCTCACCTTCCCAGCTATGGAGCTCCGCCAGGCGGTGGAGAGCTGGCGGATGGGCATGCCGGGCAGTTTCCGAGCCTCGCCAGGAAGGTAAGCTGAGCGCTGGCCAGAGCACTTTCTTCCTTCTCCCGCCATGAAAGAAAGAAAGATGTTAGGAAGGAAGGAAGACAGACAGACAGACAGTCAGACAGACAGTCAGACAGACAGGAAAGAAAGAAGGAAGGAAGGAAGGAAGAAAGGAAGGAAGGAAGGAAGGAAGGAAGGAAGGAAGGAAGGAAGGAAGGAAGGAAGGAAGGAGAAAGAAGAAGATAGAGGACAGACAGAAAGAAAGAAGGAAGGAAGGAAGGAAGGAAGAAGGAAAGAAAGAAGGAAGGAAGAAGAAAGAAAGAAAGATGGAAGGAAGGAAGGAAGATATAGACAAAATATAGACATTGAAACAAATGTATGGGCAGATCATAATCTGATTATAACTACTTGGAAGGGGCAAAGGGAAAAAACCAGATGGACATTAAATCAAGAAATATTGAAATAAAAGGAATTTCAGCAATTTATGGAAAAAGAAATGGTTTTCTTCTTCAAAGAAAATAAAAGGAGTGATACTTCACTCCAAATCCTCTGGGATACAGCAAAAGCATATATTAGAGGACTTGCTATGATATATTTGAGTAAAAAAAAAAGCAAAAAAAAAGACAGGCTAAGAAAGAATTAGAAGAGGAATACAAGAAATTGGAAAAAGAACTTCAGAAAAACACACAAAATAAAAAGGTTAAAAACTTAATGGAACTGAAGAAACATAAAATAAATTTGATGGAAAATGAGGAGGTGGCACGGAAAATAAAAATAGCTAAACAGATTTTTTTGAGCAAGCAAATAAACCAGGGAGATGGTTAGCATATAAAATGAAAAGGAAAAAGGAAAAAAAATGGATTAAACAGCTGGAAGATGCTGAGGGAACTTTACAATATCAAAATGAAGGGGGGGGATTGCCTGGAAGTTTTATGAGGACCTATACAAACAACGGATGGTTACAGAAGGTAAAATAAAACAATACTTGGAAGAAGTGGAATTACCTAAAATACCAGAAAAGTTTAAAAACTTATTAGAGGGGAAAATAACAATGATGGAATTAACAGATGCAATTAAAAGACAGAAAAATGGTAAAACACCGGATGGACTACCAGCAGAGTTGTACAAGACATTGGAGGAGTCACTAGGAGTCGTGATGTTGGAGCTGTATAATGAACTTCTGATAGAGGCTAAGATACCTGATTCATGGATGGAGGCATTTATTACTCTGATTCCGAAAGAAGAAACTGATGTGCATAAAATTAAGAATTATAGACCGATCTCCTTGTTGAATGCGGATTATAAAATTTTCGCATCAATAATGGTGGAAAGATTGAAAAAATACTTAAATGAATTTATACATTTAGATCAAAATGGTTTCCTACCTAAGAGACAGATCAAAGACAATATGCGGACAATACTGAATACATTAGAATATTATGAGGCTCACCCAGAAAAACAGGTGACATTGACGTTTTTGGATGCACAGAAGGCGTTTGATAATGTGAACTGGCAATTTATGATAATGCAACTTCAGAATATGGACTTTGGAGAGAGATTTATAAATGTAATTAAAACAATTTATCATAAGCAATCAGCAAAGGTAATGGTGAATGGAGATAGGACAGAGAAGGTGAATATTATGAAAGGAACAAGACAAGGTTGTCCACTATCTCCATTGTTATTTATTTTGACACTAGAGGTACTAAATAGGAGTATAAGACAGAATAAAGATATAAAAGGTATGAAAATCAAGAAAGAAGAGTATAAATTGCAAGCTTTTGCGGATGATTTAGTGTTCATTTTGGAAGAACCTCTAGAGCAGCGGTTCCCAACCTGGGGGTCGCGACCCCTTTGGGGGTCGAATGACCATTTCCCAGGGGTCGCCCCGGCATCCTCAGCCCCCCCCCCAACTGCCACAAGCCTGGCCATATTGTGCCCTACAACCCCCGCCCCCGCGCCCTCACCGCGACCCACCTTGCCGCCGCCATTTGGGTTCTTTTACCCTCTGCACATGCGCAAAGCATTCTGCCCATGCGCAGAGGGTTAAATAACCCAAATGGCGGCATCCAGGCAAAGTCTCCGATCCGGGCGAGGTCTCTGCTTGCTTCGCGTGTTGCCTTTGCTAGCTTTTCGAGCCCCGTCGCGAAAGGCGTGCGCGACTTCGGAAGGGCCAGGACAGGCAGCTGTTTTTTATTTGGAACCCTCGCGGGTTCTAATGCAACAGTACGGAGGGGGAGTTTGCAAGTGGCAGCAAAGGGGATCTTCCAAGGACGTTTCCGTTCCGGGGGGGGCCCTCCTCTTCGTTCAGCCCCCGGGAGCAGAAGCCGGGATTGAAGCCAGCTTGGGGGAGGAACGAGAGAGGGGAGGCCAGCCAAAGAGGCGGCGGAGGCGGCGGGCGGGACCCCGCAAGCAGCAGCAGCAACAGCGGCAGCAGAAGCCGAAGGGCAGATGGGGCAGAGCCGGGCTTCCAGCTGTCGCCTGTTGCCATGTTCCTCGCTTTGCTCCGCCGGCTCTGCGCGCTCGGCAGCAGCCAAGTGGGGCACAGCCGCCTGGAGAGAATGTGCCAAGGAATGCTTGGCTCCGGCGCACGCCATGGAGGAGCCCCCAGGGCTGCAGGCGCCGCGCACATGGGGCAATTCCTTGGCGGCCGCCACGGCCACCCCCGCTCGCCTTGGCACCCACCTGCGTTTGGCTGCTGCTACAGCTGTTGCTGCTGCTGCTCGCGGGGTCCCACCGGCCTCCCGCCGCCTCTGCCACCTCTTTGGCTGGCCTCCCCTCTCTTGTTCCTCCCCCAAGCTGGCTTCAATCCCGGCTTTTGCAAAGCGAGGAACATGGTGACAGGTGACAGCTGGAAGCCCGGCTCTGCCCTGGCTGCCCTTCGGCCGCTGCTGCCGCTGTTGCTGCTGCTGCTCGCGGGGTCCCACCAGCCGGCCGCCGCCTCCGCCGCCTCTTTGGCTGGCCTCCCCTCTCTTGTTCCTTCCCCAAGCTGGCTTCAATCCCGGCTTCTGATCCTGGGGGCTGAGCGAAGAGTAGGGGGGGCTTCCCCGGAACGGAAATGTCCGTGGAAGATCCCCTTTGCCGCCACTTGTGAACTCCCCCTCCGTACTGTTGCATTTGCACCCGCGAGGGTTCCAAATAAAAAACAGCCACCTGTCCTGGCCCCGCCGAAGTCGCGCACGCCTTTTGTGATGGGGCTCTAAAAGCTCCCAGAGGCAACATGTGAAGCAAGCGGAGACTTCGCCCGGACGCCATTATTTGGGTTATTTTACTCTCTGCGCATGCGCAGAAGCTTTGTGCATGCGCAGAGGGTAAAAGAACCCAAATGGCGGCGGCGGGGTGGGGCACGGTGGGGGCACGGGGGCGGGGCATGGGTCGCGGCATTAGAAAGGTTGGGAACCACTGCTCTAGAGACAGGACCCAAATTGATACAACAAATAGAAAAATATGGAGAAGTGGCAGGTCTGAAAATTAATAAAGATAAAACAAAATTAATTGTGAAAAATGTTACGGAAAAGCAAAAGAAGGATTTGATGGGAAAGTTAGATATACAGATAACAAAGAAGGTGAAATATCTGGGTATCCTATTATCAGCAAAATGTATAACAATTAAAGAAGATAATTATTATAAATTGAAAAAGCAAATTGAATCAGACTTGGAAAAATTGAAAAACTTACAATTGTCATTGATGGGAAGGATCGCGGTAATAAAAATGAACATACTACCATGATTGTTGTTTTTATTTTCAATAATACCAATAAGACTGGAGAAAAAGTATTTTGATGAGCTGAATAAAATGACTTTGAAGTTCGTTTGGCAAGGAAAGAAAGTGAGAATCAACATAAAAATGTTACAGGATGCAAGACTTAGCGGTGGGTTTGCTTTACCTAATTGGGAATTATATTATCAAGCAGCGGTATTATCATGGATGAGACAATGGATTTTGTTAAGAAATACAAGATTATTGACATTGGAGGGACACGACTTGCAGATGGGATGGCATGCGTTTATATGGTATGGAAAAAGTAGAATACACAGCTATTTCCAGAAACATTATATAAGAAAGTCTTTGCACATGGTGTGGGAGAAAATAAAAGAGAAACATTATTTGGAAATACCTTATTGGCTTTCAACGATGGAAGCACTAATACACCCAAACATGTTTAATATGGGGAACATTATAAGATATAAGGACATTTTAACTGAAAAGGGGGAGCTGAAAACTAAACAAGAATTAGATAAAAAAGGAATAAAAATGGATTGGTATATGAGAATGCAAATACAATCAAGATATGAAAAAGACAAAAAAAGGAGGGGTCAGCTGTCAAGAAGAACGGGTGTGTGGAGCGGTTCTCCGAATAGGAGTTTCATTCTTCCCCTGCTTTCGTTCGTTTGGCGGATCTCTTGGGATCCCAGGTCCCTTGGAGGGGAACTGGAAAAAAGGAGGTGTCCTGAGGAGCGATCTATGACGGCGGTTGAGACCAGCGAACTCAGGGAAACCTTGAAGAAGTCGAGCAGGGAAAGGAGACGGCCCGTAATGGTGACCGGGAAAAAATGACAGCAGACAGCTGGCTGAAGTAAAGCGGTGAGATAGCGGTACAGTGATGGAACTAATTCGGTGAAAATTAATCCTGGCGATCCGGGGAGAATGATCCGGGGTGAAAGAACGTACCGGAGGTCTTCAAGAAAGGAAAGAAGAAAAAGGGGCCCAAAATAAAAGGAGGAGTGAAAGTTTTTCCTACTCCTTTGAAATAGTGGCGAAAGGAGAGTTTTTGGTGAAAAAGGATCGTTTGCACTGTGGAAACTATACTTGTTGGAGAAATTAAAGTCAAAAAATATGGGGAGCTGCTTTGTTTTTTGCTTTCTTAAACAACTCTAATGCAAGAAGTTGTACCATCGGGAAGCTATAAAGGGAAAGTGCTGATGAAGCAGAGGAAGTGGTCATTTTGAAACAGGACAGTAAGCTGAACATCAGAAAGAAGAGGGTGAGAAAGGCAAGAGAGAGAGATATACGGATTGAAGAAAAAGAACCCCAGACAGGAAAAAAAGGAGGTAACTCTAAATACAAATAATAAGACTTAATGCTTATTTAACTTTGATCATACCCATGATATAGAGACAAATATTCGGGACTACAGCATGGAAAGGACTATATGGAAGCTAAATGAAGTAATTGAGATTCCAGTAAAGGTGTAACCACATATATTTGTTAAACTTATTGGAACTATCTAGAGTGAAATTAACAAATACTGACTAATTGTTATCTATATTAATTCTATCTATTTTTGGGCTTTGAATTTTATATTATTGATATTTGATATATATTATATTAGACTAAATATTATATTATACTATTATATTATTCTATATAATTTCTAATATTCACATTTGATATAGTAAATAGAAAAGTTATTATCATTATAAGTAATATATAAACTGAATAGTGAGAAATTTGTTACATTGCATATATATTGTTACTGTTATACTGGAGAGAAAAATAAATTTTGTAAATAGGTGGAGCGACTGGTTTGGGGAACTAAAAACAATTACTAGTATTCCTAATCTCACAAGAGTTGGGGCGGGGAGAAAACAGACAACGCAAACCATAACCATGGAACCAAGCCCTGCTAGACAAAGATTACTGGGAGAAGTAACTCAGAGAGAAAAGGCGGGCTCCTTTAGAGACTTACAACTTATGTTGCAATCAATGCAGGAAATAATGTGCAAAAATCATGATGATTTAAAAAGGGAAATTGGGGAGGTCAGAAATGATACTGGAGAACTTAACGAAAAGATAAAATCGATGGATGGGAAATTTGAAACCTTTCAACAACAGATAATAAAAATGAACAAAAGTTACTAGAAATGGAAGTTAAAATGGTAAAGGAAGAAAAGAGAGTAGATGAAATGAATGAACGACTGACCCAAGCTAACAGAGAATTAGAATCAACAGTAATTTCTCTGGAATTAGAGAAAGCAGCTTTTTTCTTGCGCTTTTAAAATGTTAGAGAAGAAAAAGGTGAAGATTTACCAGAATTGATGGCTGATTTACTGGTGAGAGCCCTAGGAATCGGAAAGGATGAAATGGCAAATGAAATTGACGAAATATATAGGATACATACTAATTAGGAGCTGAGATAGCGCAGTGGTTAAAAGCAGCATTGCGACCTTCAGCTGATTGCTAGTTTAGCAGTTCAGCTGTTCAAATCTCACTAGGCTCAAGGTTGACTCAGCCTTCCATCCTTCCGAGGTGGGTAAAATGAGGACCCAGATTGTTGGGGGCAATATGCTGAACTCTGTAAACCGCTTAGAGAGTGCTGTAAAGCACTATGAAGCGGTATATAAGTAAAGTGCTATTGCTATTGCTATTAATTATGCAAGAAGGCACAGTCTCCCAAGAGAGGTGCATATTAGATTTGTGAAGAAGTCCATTAGAGATGAAATTTTATTTAGAACCAGAGATGACCCGTTGGAATATAGGAGTAGACAATTAATAGTACTTAAGCAGATTCCTAGAAGGGTAAGAGAATTGAGGAAACCTTACCAACCAATAACTTCTAAACTTACAAGGAAAAACATTAATTTCAGGTTGTTGACACCAGAAGGAATCATGGTGATGTGGCAAGAGAAAAGATTTAGACTGGATACAGTAGAACAGGCAGAGGTTTTTTATATACAAAATTTTGGTAGTGAGGATGGGACAGTGGAAAGAGAACCAAGAGAAGAAGGTGAAATAGTAGCACAGGCTATAGAAAAAGAAGAATCCCAAACTAAAGATAAGGATACTAGGAGGGAAGAGGTAGATAATGGAAAGCAGGATGAAAAAACACTTAAAGAATATGAAGAGACTAGATCAACAAGAATTACACGATCTAAATACAGATGGGGGACAAAAGAGGGAATAGAAATACTGTCTGTGAATGTTAATGGTTTAAATTCTCCACAAAAAAGGAAAAAATATTTACATAAATTAAGCAAGATGAACTTGAACATAACAATTATACAGGAAACACACATAAAAAAACAACACAAACATTTATTAAATTATCCTAAATTGGGAAACATGTTTGCATCACTATCACAACAGAAAAAAGGAGGAGTCGTAAAATATGTTAGCAAAGAAATCCCAGCCAAACAAATTTATGAAGATGATGAGGGTAGAATACTAATGATAGAAATAACGTTGAATAAGGAAAAAATAGCTCTTGTAGGATTATATGCTCCAAATGAAGGACAGAAGCCCTTCTTTAAAAAGTTACTCAATATTATTGGCGGATTTGAATATGAAAACATTGGCATAATAGGAGACTTCAATGAAATAGTAGATAGACAATTAGACTATAAAAGCAATAAAACTAGAAAAGGAATTAGAAAAATACTTCCTAATACATTCACTAAAATGGTAGAAGAGTTTAATATCAAAGATAGCTGGAGAGAACAAAACATGGGGAAAAAGCAATATACATACTATTCGGGCCGACATACATCATGGTCTAGGATAGACATGGCATGGTTGACAGCAGACTTAAATTTGGAAATAGAAGAAATTGTAATTGACATAAATTCCTGGGCAGACCATAATCCAATCAGAATCAAATTGAAAGGGCAAAAGAAAATAGGGAGATGGACATTAAAAAGGGCAATTTTAAATCATAAAGAATTTAGATTGAAAATGGAAGCTCAATTGGACTTATTCATTAATATGAATAAGAAAGAAGATACAAACTGTCATAATTTGTGGGATACGGCCAAAGCCTATATGAGAGGGGTCGCTATTGCCTATATGGCTAAATAAAATAAAATAAAAAAACAACAACAACAAAAATTAGAAGATCTTAGTAGAGCTCAGACCAAATTGCAAAATGAACCACAAAGACATGAAGTAAAACAACAAATTGATTTAATCAAACATAAAATGAATAATATTGAAAAGGCAGAAATGGCACAACAAATAAAATGTTCCAAACAAATTTTTTTTGAAAATGCCAATAAACCGGGGAGGTGGTTGGCTTATAGAATTAAGAAACAGAGGGAGATAAGAAGGATTAGTAAGTTATACAATGAACAATGAGAAATGATATACGATAATGAAGGGAAGAAGAATGTGGCATATGAATTTTATAAGAAATTATATGAAGATAAAGAAAGTAATAATAAAAATAATATTTTGCAGTATCTACAAAAGGCAGATTTACCGACAGTCTCTCAAGAGATCCAAACGATGCTAAATAAAGAAATAACACCCCTAGAACTATCAAATGCAAGTAAGAAGCAAAAAAACAATAAAGCTCCCGGCCCTGATGGTCTGCCAGTAGAACTATATAAAATTTTACAAGAATCCCTAGGCCCAAAATTAATAGAAGTATTCAACGAAGTTCTAACTAATGTGAAAATTCCGGTATCATGGGAAGAAGCAATTATAACATTGGTCCCTAAAGAAAATTCTGATTTGGCATATATTAAAAACTATAGACCTATCTCACTTTTAAATTCAGATTACAAAATATTCACGACCATAATAGCCGAGAGATTGAAAAAATTCATGGTAGAATTTATACATACAGACCAAAACGCCTTTCTGCCAAAAAGATACATAAGAAATAATATTAGGATAATATTAGACATTTTAGAATATTATGAAGTCCACAATGAGAAACAAATGGGGTTAGTTTTTCTTGATGCACAAAAAGTGTTCGACAACGTCAAATGGGATTTTATGCTCAACCAATTAGTATATATGGATTTTGGGGAGAACTTTATAAAAATGTTTAAAGCAATTTATTCAAAACAAAGAGCTAAAGTGTTTATCAATGGAGAAACAACTGAAAGCTTTCAAATTAAAAAGGGTACAAGACAAGGTTGCCCAATATCCCCACTACTGTTTGTGCTGTCATTGGAGGTATTAATCAGGATAATTCGGACAGATGCCCAAATTAAAGGATTAGAGACTAAAAAAGAAATATTCAAAACACAGGCCTTTGCAGATGACCTGGTGTTCATAATTGAAGAACCCTTGCAATCGGGGATCAGGTTGATGGAAGTACTGGGGGAATATGGTGAAATGGCAGGCCTAAAAATAAATAGAGAGAAAACCAAAATGATTGTTAAAAATATGACCAAAATACAATAAACTGAATTAGTAGAAAGATTGAATATACAGACGACAAAAAAATAAGATATCTTGGGATTCAAATAACAGCGAGGTGTGCCACACTTAAAAGAGATAGCTATGACAAATCGATTGAGCAAATAAAACTTGACCTAGATGGATGGACAAATCTACAGCTTTCCTTCATGGGAAGAATCGCAGTAATCAAAATGAATGTATTACCTAAAATATTATTCTTATTTTAATGTATACCAATTAAATTAGATAAAGAATTATTTCAAAATGTAAATAAAATTATACTTAAATTTATATGGCAAGGAAAAAAAGCAAGGATTAAATTAAAACTACTACAGGATTCGAAGGAAAGAGGTGGATTTGGACTCCCAGACTGGGAAAAATATTATCAGGCTACAACATTGATATGGATAAGGGATTGGATACAACTAAAAAATGAAAGATAACTAAGATTAGAAGGCCATGATTTACAAATTGGTTGGCACGCCATATTATGGGAAGAGTGTCACTGCGTTCTTTTTGTATTTGCCAGCTGAGCTTCCACTCTGTATACTACGGTAGTCAGAGAATTCTTATCTACAAGTGTCTTGTGATTTATGAGCTTCTGCGCATGTCTTCATTCTTCTTTCATTTTTCTCAAACTTGCTTTCCTTTGTCCGGCTGACATTTAATACCGGTAGGATGTAGTTAGATATATTTTGCACTTTTATAATAGAAGTGTTTTCTTAGATTATATATTTCGGGTTTGATTTTCTTTGTGGGTATACGCCATGGGAAAACAAGATTTATTCACCTCTAATTATTACAGTCTCCACAAGCAGGGGGAGTGAAACTGTCACGTTTCAACAGTTGGTAGCAGAGGCTGCTTTGACAAGATTTATATCGTTTTCCCTGGCTGTTGCCCAGCTGATAAGCATATAGGCTTTTAAGGCAGATTTATTGGCGACAGAGGAACACTAATTAATTGCTGAAAATATGCCAAAAAAGAAAGGGCGGAAGAAAACGAAACCAAAGTCCAGGGCACAGTCCGTTGAAGACATAAATCTCATTTCACTCTCTGACGATGAATGCAGAAGGATGCAGTCAAGCTGGATTCATACACCCCCCCCCCCCCCCGTTTCTGTGAGCAGATCGGTGCCAGGTGAAGTTGAAGGTGCGGCTGGAATCGCTAATCCTGAAGAAGACATGATGAGGTCAGTGGTGACTCCCTCATATGTTTCTCCAAGCACCCAGTTATTTATTAACGAAGGGACCCAGGAATATGAAAGGCTTGGTGCCAAACTTAAAGTTTCACAAGTGGCTGAGCAGTTTATTCACAGAGAGAGAGATGAGATGACTTATTGTCCTTTAAGCCCTGAAGAATCTGCACATGATGCAGCAATACGTAGTTATTGTGATCAAATTAATTTTATGGAAAATGAGCTGCAAAAAGCAAAGATGTTGGTTTCTAGTCTTAAGCCAGATAAGAGGGACTCTTGTTATGTGCACATTCCAGAGTCCTCCATCTTTCCTTCTTCTTTGCAGCCACAGCCACACCCTCAGGAGGGTTTTGTGTCAGGCAAATCAGTTCAGAGGGCTGCAGTCGCGTCACATGGGTCTCGTGATGTCCCTTTGTATGATGTGTATAGAGAAGCAAGATTTTCTGAAATGCCCAAAACTAATGTTGCAGCACCACCTGCTGGCGAAAGTAATTTACAAATTAAGTCTGAAATGCATTTCATATTACTGCAGCAAAGACGTGTGCCAGTCCCTGCAGCAGGCCAAATTCATGCACCAGTGGCAGACAGAGTGCAACAACCACAGGTACAGCAACCTCAAGTGCCTTTACTTCCACAACCAGTACCTCAGGTGTACATTCCTCAACAGGCACCTTCTATTGTTCCATTGGCTGGTGATGCAAAATTAAAGCGTTCAGGACAGAATTATAAAGCATGGGTCAGTGAGATTGGTCTTTTACTTTGTAGAGAAGGTACCCATTGCATGGTGTTTAACCCTCCTGGCCAGCCATGGTCTCCTGCCATAAGAGACTTAAATAATAAAGCATGCACAACATTATTTTTTTATTTTTATTTTTTAATTGAAAAGTTTTAAAGGTACAAAGTACAAACATTTTCCCCCATTTTTCTCCCCTCCTCCCCCCTCCCCCCTCCCCCTTCCCCCCCTTCCCCCCTCCCGGACTTCCCAGAAAAAGCACAAGGTATAAATCTAAAAAAAAAACTAACATAAAACTTACTATAAAAGAAAAAAAAAGTTATTAGTTCAAAAATACCCATTCATCCTTAACTCTTTAACAATCCAAAAGCTTGAAAATATAGTATATCATTTCACAAATTTCTAATATTAGTAAACTATTTAAATTATTTTGATCTGATACTTTTTTTGAATATATTCAGTCCACCTACTCCATTCCAATATATATCTTTCATTTGAGTGGTCCTTTAAATATGACGAAATCTTGGTCATTTCGGCCAAATGTATCATTTTCAACGTCCATTCTTCAATTGTAGGTATATCTTCTTTCTTCCAGTATTGTTACTGCAATGCGCTCTACATGGGGCTACCCTTGAAGAGTGTCCGGCGACTGCAATTGGTGCAAAATGCAGCTGCGCGAGCTGTGGTGGGTGTACCCAGATGCACCCACGTAACACCTATTCTCCGCCAGCTGCATTGGCTGCCCATTAGTCTCCGGATCCAATTCAAGGTGTTGGTCGTTACCTTTAAAGCCCTACATGGCTCAGGGCCAGGTTACCTTCGGGACCGCATCCTGCCGCATACCTCCCTACGACCGGTTAGGTCCCACAGAGTGGGTCTCCTCCAGGTCCCATCGACCAAGCAATGCCGGTTGGCGGGGCCGAGGGGGAGAGCCTTCTCTGTGGGAGCCCCCTCCCTTTGGAACCAACTCCCTCCAGAGATCAGGATTATCCCCACCCTGCTGGCCTTCCGTAAAGCAATAAAAACTTGGCTCTTCCGGCAGGCAGGGTATGAATGAAAGTTTTTTAAATGGATAGTATTTTAATATGGCTCCTTTTAAAAATTGTTTTATTTTTATGTATTTCTATATCTGCTGTGAGCTGCCCAGAGTCCCCCGGGAGTTGGGCGGCATAGAAATTTTAATAAATAAATAAATAAATTGTGCTACCAACAATCTGGCAGCAGATATACAATTCAAAACCAGCTTGGTCTCTATAACCGAGCAATCCGTTATTATCCCCAACAAAAAGAATTGTGGTGTAAATTTGATCTTTTTCTTTAAAATGTTTTGTATAATCCACCATATTTTTATCCAAAATGCCTTGATCTTTTTACAAGTCCACCATATATGAAAATATGTAGCATCCCCACATTCACATCTCCAACATTTAGAATCTAAATTTGGATACATACAAGCTAACTTTTTTGGGTCTAAATGCCATCTATAAAACATTTTATAAAAATTTTCTCTCAAATTTTGTGCCTGCGTAAATTTAACATTTCTGACCCATATTTTTTCCCATGTATCCATCATTATCGGTTCACCAATATTCTGAGCCCATTTTATCATACAATCCTTAACTAATTCTGTTTCTGAATCTAATTCCAATAAAATATTATATAATCTCTTTATATGCATTGGGCCCTTATCTTTCATTTGTACAATCAAATTGTCCTCTTTTTTCAGAATACCAGTTTTTTGATCATCTCTCCATCTAACTTGTAATTGTATGTATTGAAACCATGTTCTGATTATACCTTCTTCTCTTAATTTCTCAAACGATTTTAATTGAAATAAATTTCCCTCTTCAGAAAGAAGTTCTTTATATGTAATTTTATCAACTTTTTGTTCCATATTTATATTTTCTATCGCGTGTCTGGGTACTGTCCATAAGGGTAACTTATCATTTAGTTTAGATTGGTGTTTTTTCCAGACACGCAATAAAGCATTTCTTAATATATGGCTCTTAAAAGCTTTATCTACTTTTTTATCATATATTAAATAAGCATGCCACCCAAATACCAAACCATATCCCTCAATGTTTAATACACTCTCTTCCGTTAAATTAATCCAATCTGTAACTGCTGAGAGGGCCGCTGCTTCATAATACAATTTCAAGTTAGGCACTTTTAAACCACCTCTTTCACGTGTATCCTGCATAATCTTCTGATTTACCCTTGGCTTCTTCCCAGCCCAGATAAATTTATTTATACCCTTCTGCCATTCCCTTATAACTTCATCTTTTTTAAGTATTGGTATCATTTGAAAGAGGAATAAAAACCTTGGTAAAACATTCATTTTAACAGCAGCTATCCTACCCAACAATGACAATTGTAATTTCTCCCAGCTTTCCATATCCCTCTGTATTTTTGACCACAATGGTTCATAATTATGTTGATATAATTTTGTATTTGTGGACATAATATTAACCCCTAAATATTTAATCTTTTGAGCTATCTCAAAGCCAGTTACCTTTTCTACTTCTTCTTTTTGGTTTTTTGTCATATTTTTAACTATTATTTTTGTTTTCGCTGTATTTATTTTAAAACCCGACACTTGTCCATATAAATTAATTATATCCATCAGAGTCCTAATAGATTGTAATGGTTGAGTTACAGTAACAACCAGATCGTCCGCGAATGCTCGAAGCTTATATTCTTCCTGTCTAATTTTTATTCCTTTTATTATATCATGCTCTCTTATTTTATTAAGTAATATTTCTAAGTTCAAAATAAACAACAAGGGAGATAGGGGACATCCTTGTCTTGTTCCCTTTTCTATATTGAAAATATCTGTTAATCCACCATTGATTATTATTTGCGCCGTTTGTTTTTGATATATTGCCCCAATGGATTGTACAAAATAATCTCCCAGTTGTAACTTCTCTATTAACCTTAGTAAAAACCGCCAATTCAATCTGTCAAAAGCTTTCTCAGCATCTAAAAAAACTAATGCTGCGGGGATCTGGTTATTGCTTCTCAGATACTCCAATAAGTTAACAATTTGTCTAACATTAGTTTTCATTTGCCTACCAGTTAAAAACCCTGTTTGATCATAATGTATCATTTGTTGCATGACTGTCATTAACCTATTCGCTAAAATTTTTGTAAAAATTTTATAATCTATATTTAAAAGTGAAATCGGTCTATAATTTTTTGGATCTGTACCATCTAAGCCCTCTTTTGGGATCAGAGAAATAAAAGATGTCTTCCATGTTGGGGGAACATTACCTCCTTTTTGAATATTATTAAATAATTCTTTAAGGGGCTCCCCCATTTCTTCCTGTAATTTTTTATAATAAACAGCAGTTAACCCATCTGTCCCCGGGGCCTTACCCACTTTTAACTGTTTAATTGCCATTGTTATTTCTTCTAAAGTTATTAATTGGTTTAACATATCCCTCTGCTCTTTTGTGGTTATATAAATATTCTGTTTCCGTAAATAATTATCTATATCTTCTTCTTTAATTTTGTCCTCCATATATAAATCTGAATAAAATTCTAAGAAAGATTTTTTAATAAGACCATGTTCATAAACTTCTTTACCCTTATATCTTATTTTTTCAATAGTTCTTGATTTTTGCTTCTTTCTTAAAATGTAAGCCAACCATCTTCCTGGTTTATTAGCATTGCTGAAAGTATTAAATTTAGCATATTGTAAGTTTGTTGCTACTTGATCAGCCATTAACATATTAAATTGACCCTTCAATAAATTAATCGTCTCTTTAATTTTTTTATCTCTTGGATTAGAAATTAAAGCTATTTCTTGTCTCTTAATCTCCTCCTCTAATTCTTTCCTTTTCTCCCCCTTTTTCCTTCTATGTTTATTATTCAAGTATATCAAAATACCTCTCATGTATGCTTTACTTGCATCCCACACCATTTCCAACGACGTACCCTTTTGCATATTATTAACAAAAAATTCTTTCATTAGTTTTTTACATTCCATCACATTTTCTTCATATCTAAATAAATTCTCATTTAACCTCCATGACCTTCTATGTCCATTCCTATCTTCTAAATCCATCCAAACCGGACTATGATCTGTCAATACTCTTGGACATATCTTCGTCTTCTTCACCCTAGAAAAGAGATTATTAGTAATCAAAATAAAATCAATCCTTGAGAAGGACTGGTGTCTATCGGAAAAAAAGGTAAAATCCTTTTCCTCTGTGTTTCTTTCCCGCCAAATATCTCTCAGCTCCCAATCTTCCATCATCTCAAAAAATGGTTTAGGCAATTTTGCTCTTAAAAAAATATTTTGCTTAAGTCCTTTCTTGTCTTTTACTGCATCTGGTACACCATTCCAATCTCCTAAAAGAATGCAAGTACTGTAATCCCATTGTACCAATTTTGTATGTAGAAGATCATAAAAATTTTCCTGTTGTTGATTCGGGGCGTATACACCAATTACCAAAAGTCTCTCTCCCTTAATTAAAAGTTCAACCGCAAGGTATCTTCCTTGATCATCAGCTTCAATTAGCTTAGCAATCAAATGTCTCTTTACATATATAACTATTCCATTTTTTTATCATTTGCTGCTGAAACAAATTGTGTTCCTAATCTTGAATTTATTAGATATTTTTGATCTTGTGTTCTAATATGCGTTTCTTGTAGGCAAGTCACATCATTATTAAATTGTTTTAGATAATGAAAAATTTTCTTTCTTTTCTGTGGCGAATTTAATCCATTAACATTCCACGTTAGAAATCTACTTCCCATCTGGGGGCTTCTCAAGCGACTGGAACATTGCCTGCATGTCAAGCTTCTGTATTGCCTTTGGCCTTGTTCCTCCCACTGCTTGCTTGGTACCTTCTTCAGTTAACAATTGAGACTGTTGCCGCGACAATTCTTGTATACGCTTGGTTGTAGCCCTGGTCTGCCTTTGTTCTTTTCGTTCTTTTTGTTCTCTTATTCGTTCTTCTCCAAATAAATCCACCGTCTTATCAGCCAAGGTTATATCTAATTCACTTTGCCCGGCTGTAGCTCCCTCCAGCTGCAGTTCATGTCTTTGTGCTCTGTCCTCCTTTCTCCTCCCTTCTGGGGATCTTGGTGTCCCAGCCTTTAAGATATATGTAAAAAAATCTCTTGCTTTCTGCACCGTATTCAATCTGTGTCTTTCTCCTTCATAAATCAAAGAGATTCCGGCTGGAACTTCCCACCTAAATGATAATTGTTGCCTTTTAAGTTCTTCCACTAGAAAGTAAAATTCCTTTCTAGCTCTCAACATTTTTGGAGGAATTTCTTTCAATGTCATCACCTCTTGTCCTCCCACCTGTAGCTTATTTTGATAAGTTGCTTGTAGAATATCATTTCGCAGTGTTCTATTATTAAAGTAAATTACAATGTCTCTTGGGAGGTTTCTCAATCTAGCCGCTCTTGAATTCGCCCGATATATCTTATCAATTTGCCACCCCAGCTCTTCTTTCCTCATGCCTACAGCTTGGGCAAGAGCATCTATCATCAGCTCTCTCAGATTTTCCTGTTTCTCTTCCTTCACTCCCCGAACCCTGATCGCAAACTCCATGTTACGAAAATGGAGCAGGGTGATTTCATCTGTGTCACTTTCCCTTTTTTCCTGAACATCTTGAACATCTTCTCTCAGATCTGCAGTAACCTTTCTGATCTCCTCAATCTGCTGTTCCAAGTACTCCACATTATTTGCCAAACCTTTAAGAGCTAACAAAATATCTGTTCTGATTTCACTGTTGCCAATTTCTATTTTTTTCTCAATTTTCTCAGAAACATCTTGTATTTTATCATTAATCATATTAACCTTTTCATTAGCTTCATCAATTTTCTTGTTAAAATTTTTGGTCATTTCAATTTGCATGAGTTTAAGACTATCTTGTAACATTGCCAGAGTTAGGGGCTGTGGTTGTGCCGCCAGACTTTGCAATTTAGAAGGGAGGGTGGGTGAGCTCTCAGTGCTTCCAGCCCCTTTGGAGGGAATCTTCCCAGATTTGGATGCCATTTAGCTTTATTTAAGTCCTAATAATAATATTCCAACTTATATTAATCTTCTTGCCAAAAAGAAGAGTCTCCAAAACACAATATCAGTTCAAAAATCAGCTCAAACAGGCTCTCCTATGCAAGCCTGTCTGTAAAGTAAAACTTTCTCTCTTTTCACTTTCGCTTTCACACCCATTCAAGCTTTCATCGCCATCTTAAGAGTTGCTTCTTTGTACCCTTCTTTGTATCCTTCACAATAAGAGGCATTAAGAGTTAAGTGGTGTTTACTTGCCTGGTTTATCTCTTGTCTTCTCCTGCTGCTTTTTGTAGGTTTTTCTGTTGTTTATTCAATCTTTAAAAGCAGTGTGGGACACAATCGTCTTGCTCCGTTTAGAAAAAAAAACGGAGGAGTCTCTCTGTCTGGAGCTCAGCAGCTTCCCAGGGAGCTCTCCCTTTCCGTGACCCAGGAATCCTCCTAGGGCACTTTGGGGGCTCTACCTGTGTCCACCGACTCTTTACCCTTCCCTTTGCCCGGGAAGGGAATTTCCAGCCGCCAGCCAGCTGATTTATAGCTTTCTGGCAGCTTTACAGATCAAAGGACTGGCGCCCCCGAAAGAGAAGCGTCTTTCGGCGATTGTGGAGCCAACAGGAAGTCACATGCACAACATTATTGATGTCCATGGATACTGAACTGCAGGTTACATTTTCACCTGATGCAACTGCCCAACAAATTTGGCCTCAATTAGAAACATGCTATCGGCCTGTTTCAATTGAATCTACATGTTTGCTCTTGTCTGAGTTTCATGGTTCGAAATTAAAATCTGGTGAATATATTGGAGAACATTTAACTAAAATGAAAGGGATAAGGAAGGATTTGGGCGAAAGAGGCTATAATATTGATGATTTTCAAATGATCAGCATTATTATTAACTCATTGAATTATGAATGGAAAGATGCCATTACAAAGATTAATCAAGTGCCCATTGCTCAACGCACGGTGGATCATGTGTGCAGAATTTTAATAGAAGAAGCAGTTATGCTAGCCACGCCACATTTGCGAGGACCACCCACATCAAGAGCTCCAGCGAGGAGCCCCTTCCGAGAGCAAGGTCATCGTGGTCCCAGGCGTGATCTGCAAGCTCCACTCGCGTATACTACGGTAGTCAGAGAATTCTTATCTACAAGTGTCTTGTGATTTATGAGCTTCTGCGCATGTCTTCATTCTTCTTTCATTTTTCTCTTACTTGCTTTCCTTTGTCCGGCTGACATTTAATACCGGTAGGATGTAGTTAGATATATTTTGTACTTTTATAATAAAAGTGTTTTCTTAGATTATATATTTTGGGTTTGATTTTCTTTGTGGGTATACGCCATGGGAAAACAAGATCTATTCACCTCTAATTATTACAGTTTCCCCAAGCAGGGGGAGCGAAGCTGTCACGTTTCAACAAAGAGAAATATAAAATTCACCAATACTTCCAGAGACACTATATTAGACGTGCACTGATAGACGTGTGGGTGAAAATTAAACAACAAAATTATATACAGATTCCAAATTGGATCTCAACATTAGAGATGTGTATTTACCCAAAATTCATACATTTGGGAAAAGTAAGTGTTACGATATGTGCAAAGTAACCCTTGAATAACACCATATGCACATGGAAACGTTTATGAGAGTAGTTATGAATAATTATTCAGCCACACACAGATACACTAACTTGAGTTAAAGTTTACTTTAAAAAATAGCACAACCCAATAAACAGTCCAGGTCATACACGTAATAGTCAGAATAACAGTCCAAAGAATATCCAATTACAAAGCCTTCTTACCAGTTGTCTTTGTCATGCACAGTAAACAAAGATATCAAGGTATACAGTAAACACAGCTTAGATACAACAGAGAACAGAATGTCAAAGAAAAACATGTCAGAGAGAATAAGCTATGATCTCTAGCTCCCTCTTATGGTAACCTGCAACACAATCAACCAATCAGAAATAGCATACAGTTAAAGCTACATACATCAACACAGTTAAACCTACAGACATACATTGTTGGTTTATATATTGCCAACCCAACTGATTGGACAGAGTCCTAACAGTCTCCCCTTTGGGTAGGTCAATATATAATTTTATTTTTATTTTATTTATTTATTTTTGTCAAGTACGTGTTGGTAATATACATAGATATAACATTGTTTATATACTGTACATAAGATGGGTACTGATAAGAGGGAACATTAGGACAGGGACGGTAGGCACGCTGGTGCCCTTACTGACCTCTTAGGAATCGGGTGAGGTCAACAGTGGACAGTCTAATACCTTACATCTTTAAACCATAATTCTCACAACACTCTTTATGTTTAATTGCACCTTGCGCTTTTGTGAAATGATCTGCAATATTATGTTCAGTCATGCAGTATTCTAACTGAATCAATTTATTTTGAACACACTGTCTAACATTCAAATATCTCAAATCAGTATGTTTATACCTTGTTTTAATAGCTAAATTAGTAGCCATACTAATTGCAGATTGATTGTCTTCATAAACAATAAACGGCTCATGTACAGTAATTCCAATATCTTTCAACAATTGTTTATAATATACTAATTCTGTACACATTAATGATAAACATGAGAATTCCGCTTCCATAGTGTATAAACTAATATGTTGTTGCCTAATAGATTTCCATCCTATTAAAGCATTACCCAACATTACTATACCTGATGTTGACTTACGAGTCATTATATCAGTAGGAAAACTTGCATCAGCATATGCAGTTAACACTAGTTCAGTACTTGGTTCTAAATATAATGAATAATGGATTGTGTGTTTTAAATACCTAATTATTCGCTTAGCTGCTTGCCAATGCCTTTCATTTGGTTCAGCGTTATACCTAGCTAATTGGTTTGCACTGTAAGATATATCTGGTCTAGACCAATTACCCAGATATGATAGACTACTGATTAAGGATTGATATATTTCCTTATCAAACATAGGACTTTTAATATCACTATGTGTAAATTCCTGATTCATTGGTGTCTTAGCAGATTTACAATGCTCCATGTTATAGCATTTTAATAATTGGCTAATCTTTTTGGCTTGCGAAAATTTAAAACCTTTATTCGTTTTCACTATATCAAGACCCAAATAATGCTTAATCTCCCCTAAATCTCTAATTCTGAACTTTTTCTGTAATCTAGAAACAATATAATTTGCTTCTTGTTCAGTTTTAGTTATAATTGCTATATCATCAGTAAATATCAGTAATAGAGAAATTAAACCATCTTTTTCTCTTAGAAACAAACAAGGATCAGCTATACCAGCTTCAAAGCCTATTGAAACTAATTCCTTTACAATACACTTATTCCATTCATAACCTGATTGCTTTAAACCATAAAGACTTTTCTTTAATTTCCAATAATCAGTTTTTCCATCATCCTTTAAACCTAATGGCTTTTTCATATAGATGGTATGTTGTAAAGGTGCATGTAGATATGCAGTTTCAACATCTACATGGTTTATTTTACATTTATTCTTAGCTGCCCAAACTAATGCTCCTCTCAATGTATTTGCTCTCAGACTAGGTGCAAACACTTCATCATAGTCCTTATCTGACTGAGCAAATCCCTGAGCAACTAATCTTGCTTTATGGGTAACAGTCCCATCCACACCAGTCTTTATCTTATACACCCATTTGCAACCTATTGCACGCTCTCCTGGTGGTAACTTTACATCCTCATACACCTCTAAATCCTTTAATGATTTTAATTCCCTATTCATAGCTTCCTGCCAAGCTATCTGATCCTTTGTAGGATACAGCTTTATTTCATTGAAATTAGACGGTTCTGTATTAACCTGACATACAATGCTTGCCTGAAATCTGTCAGGTGGACGTCTTTCCCTAGTTGATCTCCTAGGCAACTCAGTACATGTTGTTGGCATGTCCTCTTCCTTTACCTCCCCTATCGAATCCTCTTCTTCTACAGTCATAGAGGGTTCTTCCATTGATGAATACTCCATTGAGGATTCCTCCACTATCTTATCATCAATACTATTATCATCAGGATTATTGGTAAACAATGGAGTCTCAACAACAACACTATCCTGTACCTTATTATATTCCTGTTCAAGCTTTCTCCAGCCAACATGCTCCAGAAATTTAGCACTTGCACTGCAATATACTTTAGTAGTACCTGGCTCCCAGAATCTAAAGGATTAGATTCTAAATGATCTATGATTAGCTTCATAACCTACAAAATATAATTGTCTTGCTCTATGTTGTCCCTTTCGTCTTACTTGCGTGGGAATATGAACCCATGCTGGGGGTCCAAATGTATGTAAATAACTGAGATCTGGCTTCTTCCCATTCCAATGAGTAAATGGTAATTCACCAGTTGTTGAATTTACTACGTTATTCCGAACATGGTTAGCACTCATTATAGCTTCACCCCAAAGCTTCTCTGGTAAACCAGAATCCAAAATCATAGTTCTAGCCATAGCCTGTAATGCAGGGGTGGCCAAACCGTGGCGCATGCACCAAACATGGTGCATTGGCTGATTGCAAGTGGTGCATTGCAATCATCCAACGGACAGAAAAGGTGACGCTGTTTTAGCGAGCGAAAGTGATTCCGACAGTGGAGCAGAGGCGCCCAGCGAGCGGCGCAAGAGGTGCGGGGATGGCAGAAGTGGCGGCTTCGGCGGCAGGCTCCTGCCCGCATCTCCCACCCGCCTGCCTCTTGCCTTAGCATTTAAAAGAATGAGAGGCAGGCAGGCGGGAGACACGGGCAGGAGCCTGCTGCTGATGCCGCCACTGCCATTCCTGCACCTCTTGCCCCGCTCGCCAGGTGCCTCTGGTCCACAGTCGGAATCACTTTCGCTCGCTAAAACAGCGTCACCTTTTCTTTCTTTTTCTCTCTCTTTCAATTTTTGGCTCCTCGCACAGGAATAGCACATGCCCGAGATTGGCTCTGTGGGCGGTGTGTGTGTGTGTGTGTGTGTGTGTTGGAGGGGGGCGGTGGGTGTAGGGAGACGACATGAGCCAGGAGGTGGCCCCGGACCCACGAAAGGGTGTGTGCGTGTGTGTTTGTGTGAGAGCGCGAGCCGGAGAAGCCAGGTGTGGCGCATGCGTGCTGTGCTGCCCCAGGCCTGCTGCAGCCACAGTCACTTCCTGCCCTTGCACCCATCTGGCTCCGGGGCCGCTTGGGCGGGACGGGCGATGGTAACTTTCAGTTGGGATGCTCTGCGGGAGCGCTTCCCCTTCCCCCTCCTCCTTGGTGGAGGCAGGGTCACCGCAGCTGCCCGTGAGAGGACTCGGCCGGCGCCTGCTTGCACCTGCCACTGCCTGGAGAGCCTCGGGCACTCGGCGCTGTCCTCCAGGTTTCCTTCCACGTGCGCTGCTGTCCTGTCCGAGAGCTGCCGAGAGGAGTGCGCTTGATGGGCTAAATTGCCGCCTTTCTCCTCCTCCTCCTCCTCCTCCCCCAGCTGGGCTGATGGCTGCCCATCTTCCAGGAGCCTCGGTAGGTGTAGTGGCCACTGGAACTTCTTCAGCCAGCCCCTCTCCACAGCCACACCGGCTCGACTCCCATGCAGGCTGGGAGCTGAGACTTTGTGCGGATCTTGGAAGACGGCTGGGTGAGGGAGAAAGGAGCCACGGTGGGGATTGGTTTGCAGGGAGAAAGAAAGAAAGAAAGAAAGAAAGAAAGAAAGAAGGAAGGAAGGAAGGAAGGAAGGAAGGAAGGAAGGAAGGAAGAAGAAAGAAGAAGATAGAGGACAGACAGACAGAAAGAAAGAAGGAAGGAAGGAAGGAAGGAAGGAAGGAAGGAAGGAAGGAAGAAGGAAAGAAAGAAGGAAGGAAGGAAGGAAGAAGAAAGAAGAAAGAAGAAGAAGAAGAAGAAAGAAAGAAAGAAAGAAAGAAAGAAAGAAAGAAAGAAAGAAAGAAAGAAAGAAAGAAAGAAAGAAAGAAAGAAAGAAAGAGAGAAAGAAAGAAAGAAAGAAAGAAAGAAAGAAAGAAAGAAAGAAGTTAGGAAGGAAGGAAGACAGAAAGAAAGAAGGAAGGAAGGAAGGAAGGAAGGAAGGAAGGAAGGAAGGAAGGAAGGAAGGAAGGAAAGAAAGAAAAAGAAAGGAAGAAAGGAAGAAAGAAAGAAGAAAGAAAGAAAGAAAGAAGTTAGGAAGGAAGGAAGACAGAAAGAAAGAAAGAAGGAAGGAAGGAAGGAAGGAAGGAAGGAAGGAAGGAAGGAAGGAAGAAGAAGAAAGAAGAAAGACAGAAAGAAAGAAAAAGAAAAAAAAGAAGTTAGGAAGGAAGGAAGGAAGGAGGAAGGAAG
Organism: Diadophis punctatus similis; assembly: GCA_023053685.1. NCBI lineage: Eukaryota > Metazoa > Chordata > Lepidosauria > Squamata > Dipsadidae > Diadophis > Diadophis punctatus. The sequence goes on along the minus strand of JALIGW010000079.1, from coordinate 1,817,977 downwards.
GAAGGAAGGAAGGAAGGAAGGAAGGAAGGAAGAAGAAGAAGAAAGAAGACAGACAGACAGAAAGAAAGAAGTTAAGAAGGAAGGAAGGAAGGAAGGAAGGAAGGAAGGAAGGAAGGAAGAAGAAAGAAGAAGAAGAAGAAAGAAAGAAAGAAAGAAAGAAAGAAAGAAAGAAAGAAAGAAAGAAAGAAAGAAAGAAAGAAAGAAAGAAAGAAAGAAAGAAAGAAAGGAAGGAAGGAAGGAAGGAAGGAAGGAAGGAAGGAAGAAGTTAGGAAGGAAGGAAGACAGAAAGAAAGAAAGAAGGAAGGAAGGAAGGAAGAAGAAAGAAGAAGAAGGAAGACAGAAAGGAAGGAAGGAAGGAAGGAAGGAAGGAAGGAAGGAAGGAAGGAAGGAAGGAAGGAAGGAAGGAAGGAAGGAAGGAAGGAAGGAATGTCACAATGTGAACAATTGCCAGTTGCGCATCTCTACTGTTTTCTAGATTTATTGTATTTCTAATCAAGCAGACATGTGATATGTTTTACTACGCATGCATGCATTCCAGGAGTTATGTCTCCACCTACTTCCCTTCTTCTTCGATGCCTCGCCCGAGGCAGACGTGAATCCATTAGCTGAGAAGATGTAGCTTATTAAGGGTTTATTCTTTTGTTATTTTTGTACTGAAATAAACATTTTGTTAATTAGAATTGAATCTCGGTTTTATTTTCTAAGTACGAATGACTTCAGGGAAGCAAGATTCTAAATCGCCTCTTAATAGGAAAATTCCTATCTGACAAATGGTAGCAGATGAATGGTTAGAAAAATGTATGACTTCCTTTGAAGATCTTCTTGCGTTTTAGGACAGTTTAGCTAATTAGGGTGATTTATAGCTACCAAAGAGAAAAAGTCTCTCTCATTTAGCCATGTCGCCTGACGAAACTAAAGAATTACAGCTGGAAACAGAAAAATGCCTTCCAGAGAACATAGATATGCAAGAAACCTCACCACCTCTTTTTGGAACTCACACGGAAGATATCCCCGGAGCATCTTCACAAGCGGAGGAAGAATTGATAGAGGTTAGTAAAGTTTATCCAAGCACATCGTTCGTCCCTGGGGGTGATTCTACACGTCTGGGAGCTATTCCAAAAATTTCCCAGCATGAAACTGCTTCACGCTATCAATATGAAACTTACTCCCCAGAGCTGTCTTCGGCAGGACAGAACAGTGCAGAAAAACAGATTCATTTCAACTACAGTCAATTGATAAAAAAAACAGCAGGAGCAGATTAATACTTTGCAAAGGGAATTGCAGGAAACTAAATTATATGCATTTTTCCATGCTGAAAAACAAGATGTCCGCCTGCCTTCGGGCATTCCAGAGCGGGGCCATGACCCCTCCTTCTTCCCTTCATCTGAAAGGGACTTTGCATTTCCCAAAAGTAGTGCTGCACTGCCATCTAGTGGCGATGAAAAAATGGAATTAATTATAAAAGCTTTACATGAGCAGAATCAGAGCCTGTTTAAACAGAATTCTACTCTTCAAGAGCAAGTCCAAATTTTACAAGCTCAGAACCGAATGACCCAATTGAGGCTTGATGCACTAATGCTTCACCCATCAGTGGCAGCCCCACCTTTGCAGCCAACACAAGCTGGACCACCTCCTACTCCAGCACCTATGCCTGCCCCAATTGTGGCCCAGCCCGTGCCAATTCAAGCACAACCTTTGCAGCCAGCTCAAGCTGCTGCACCAGCTGTTCAACAACAGCCAGTCCAGGCACCTGTCGCAGCCCCACCTTTGCAGCCAGCTCAAGCTGCTGCACCAGCTGCACAACAACAGCCAGTCCAGGCACCTCAAGCAGCACCTCAACCTGCTCAGGCCCAAGCCTTGCCACAAGCGATTCCATAGGCCGCACCACTGCAGGCCCAAGCAATTCAACCTATTTTGACACAACAATCACAAATTGTCCCATTAGTTGGCAACACAAAATTAAAGCAATCGGGACAAAATTACAAAGCCTGGGTCTCTGAAATAACTATTTTGCTTCGTCGTGAGGGGACATATGACATAATACAGAACCCCCCTCCACGACCCTGGCCAGATGCCATAAGACTGTTAGATATTAAGGCGTCCATGAGTTTATTGATGTCAATGGACACCGAAATGCAGCAAACCTTTGCTCCTGATGCAACTGCCCAAGAAATATGGACTCAATTAGAACGTTGTTTTCGCCCAGTTTCAGCTGAGTCCACAAACCTACTTTTGTCACAATTTCATTGAACAAAACTTAAACCTACTGACAATATGGAGGCACACTTAACAAAGATGAAGGGCATGAGGAAAGATCTCGCAGAACGTGGCTACCCAATGGACGATAATCAAGTGGTCAGTATTATTACCAATTCCTTGAATTACACAGGGAGGGAGGCGATCACACAAATTAATCAAGTCCCTCTTGCCCAAAGAACTGTTGATCATGTTTGTAGAATTTTAACAGAATATGAAGCTTATATGCTTGCTACGCCCCACTTACAACGACCACCAGCACCGCCTAGACGATCCTACGAAGGTAGGACCTATGCACCAAGGGTGCCAAGATGCCAGTATTGTGACCGTGTAGGTCATACAAGCAGAGATTGTCTTCAATTGCAACGCACTCAAGTTCCTGTCCAGCCCAGAGGAACAGTCTACAGAGGCCATTACCATCCCAGAGGAACAGACTACAGAGACCAGTACCAGCCCAGAGGAACAGCACCCAGAGGCAGCAGAGGCAGAGGACAGTGCCGACCCGGTCCAAGGCGTGATTTCCCGCCTCCATATGCCATGCTAGCAATCACCCATGATCCACAGCCAAATCAACAATATGACCGAAGTCTCTTGTGGACTCTAGATAGTGCAGCGGCTGTTCACATTACTTACAGAAAAGAACTTTTCAAAGAGCTACATGAGCCTGAACCAGAATATCGTGAACTGTACGCATTTGGTGGCCACCCCTTCAAAGTTGAAGGAAAAGGGACTGACTTTATTGAAGAGTTAGGTACCCTAGTACCTGATGTTTATTATATTCCTACAGCTAATTGTAATTTGCTTAGTCATAATCATTTGTCTGCTGTTTTACATTTTTATGTCCTTCATTTAGGTAACGCCAGTTATATTTTTAAGGATGGCCATATTATTGCTGACACAATTGTGATTGGTCAGGTCTACTATTTGAGGACAAAGTCAAAACCTCAAATCCAGGCAAGTATAAAAATCTCAATAGAGAGTACCACAGGCCCAGAGAGAGATACGCCAGAGAGAGATCCTGTGAATACTCCAAAGGCTCCTAAGGCCACAAAGTAACAGGTAATCAAACCCAAGGTTCCTCATGTTAATGTTAATTCTGCAACCCCACTCACTGGCGCCCCTTTACATTACAGATGTATACATAAATGGCACAGAAGATTAGGACATCCCAATTTTGAGGTTCTTAAAAAAATGCCATTTTTCGCACAAGGTTTGAATTTCAAAGGATGTAAGGTACATTTGGATTGTGCTGTTTGCAAAAAGGCAAAATCAAGGGCAGCAGCCGTTCCAAAACATGCTACACGTAAGTCAACACGCATTTTTGATTTGGTTCATACAGATATTGTGGGTCCTTATGGCCCAACTATTGGCAGTAAAAAGTATTTCTTAACTATTGTTGATAATCATTCTAGATATGGTTATGTCTTTCCTATGAAAGAAAAATCTGAGACCTTTCATACCTTTAGAGAATTTGCAGTCCAAGTCTACAATCAACATGGAGTGAGGATCCGGAGAATCCAGAGTGACCGTGGTACAGAGTTCATGTCTCAGTGTTTCCAGGATTGGATGCGACGAAACGGTATCCTACACCAAACATCAGCCCCTTATACGCCAAGCCACAACGGAGTGGTAGAGAGAAGACAAGGGGTCCTCCAAACCATGATGCGCTGCCTCCTAGAAGATGCTAATCTCAAACATTCATTTTGGGGCGAAGCAGTTAAGTATGCAAATGACATTGTTAATCGTACATGGAGCAGTGTCATTGACCAAACACCTTTCTACATGTTATATGGCTGCCAGCCAGATCTTAGACACTTACACATTTTTGGTTCATATGCCATGGTCAACATTCCATTGGCCCAAAGAAGAAAAGGTGGCCCAATAGCAAAGAGACTGAGATACATGGGTGTTGATGACAATTCTAAATGGGGAAAATTCATTGACTCTCACAATATGATAACAATTTCTAATTCAGCTAATTTTGAAGAAGATTCAGATTGGTCCAGGATACATTCTAATGACCCTGGAGTTTATTTCCCTAGAAATGAAATTGTTGATACAGAGCAACCAGATGACCAATGTTCATCACCTGATATCCCATCCTACCACGCCGTGGATGCTGAAGCTAGCGACACTGATGGAGATGTGGACAACAAAGAAGACGACTGGACAATCGTCCCGAGACATTCCAAGAGAACTACAAAAGGTATTCCACCAAAGAGATACACAATGCAATTGACAAACACACCATCGCCATTGATCTGTAATGTTACACTCCCACCGGAGAATTTTTCACAAATTAAATATCTTTCTGAAGATGAACAAGAGAAATGGTATGAAGCCATGCAAGTTGAGATGGATAGTTTGCAGAAACTCAAAGTATACACATCTGCAACACCTCCAACACACAAAAGAGTCATTGGCACAAGATGGGTCTACAAAATCAAACAAAAGCCAGATGGTGAATCATTATACAAAGCAAGACTTGTCGCACAGAGTTTCGCACAAAGTTATCCTGAAGATTACACAAACACTTACTCACCTACAGTGCGAACTGAAAGTGTGAAAATTGCTCTAACCACTGCTTCTATCCTTGGACTTGGAAGTTTTCCAATTTGATGTTGAAACAGCTTATCTACATGCTGATCTAGATGAAGACATCTACGTCAGGTCCGCCCCCCGGCTTCCAGGACCGAGAAGGGGATACCTGGTTCCTAAACAAGAGTCTCTATGGTCTGAAACAATCAGGTCTGATGTGGTACACATGTCTAAAAGACAAACTAAATTTAATGGGCTTTATTAGGTCCGACACTGATGAATGTGTGTTCACAAAAAGGTATGGAAATGTTTATGAAATTGTTCTTGTTTATGTTGATGATATTGTTTACATTGGTCCAAACAAACACATGAGTGAGAATTTTGTTAAAGGTTTGCAACAATACTTCACATTGAAATCATTAGGACACATCAATGAATATTTAGAGGTTCACATTGAAAAGACACAGAAGGGGTTTAGCTTCTCACAAGAAACTAAGACAGATCAACTTTTGCATCATTGCAACGTGACAGATGCAACACCTACACAAACACCTATGCAAACTGATTTTCACAATTTGAAAGATGCATACAGTCCTGAGTTCAAGGATCAAACACTTTATCGTTCAGTAATTGGTTCACTACTTTACATTAGTGGATGGACTAGACCAGACATAGCACTTAGTGTTAATTTACTTTCAAGACATGTAGGCAAAGCAACAGAGTTTCACTGGTCATGTATTAAGAAGTTATTGAGATACTTGATACACACAAAACACTTAAAATTGAAGCTAGAACCAGAATATACAGATTTTGCAGACATGTATTGTTATGCAGATGCAGATTGGGCAAGTGATAAGGAGTCAAGAAAAAGCACATCAGGTTACATAGCCGAGATGGCGCAGTGGTTAAATGCAGCACTGCAGGCTACTGCTAGTTGAGCAGTTCAGCTGTTCAAATCTCACCGGCTCAAGGTTGACTCAGCCTTCCATCCTTCTGAGGTGGGTAAAATGAGGACCCAGATTGTTGGGGGCAATATGCTGAACCCTGTAAACCGCTTAGAGAGGGCTGTAAAGCACTATGAAGCGGTATATAAGTCTAAGTGCTATTGCTATTGCTATTGCTATAATGTTCCTGAATGGATGTCCAGTTTACTGGAATGTGAGAAAATAAAGTTTTATTTCCTGCTCATCAACTGAATGTGTATGCCTGTGTGTCTGATGCTTGTAACTTTCTAACCTGGTTCGATTCCTAGTTACAGATATCTGGACGAAGCCGAAACAACCGATCACTGTGATGGAAGATAATCAATCAGTAGTTTACATTTCCAGGACTCACTTCACAGGTTCAAGGTCCAGACACATTGACATTCGTTACAAGAATGTTAGAGAGTCAGTAAGACAAGGTCTCATAAAGTTAGAATATGTGCCAACAAGATATCAGATAGCTGACATTCTGAACAAACCATTACCTACTGCTCAGCATAATTACCTCAGATATTTACTGTGTGTTGACTGACACATCATATTAGCCCAACTGACAAAGAAGGGGTGTCATGATGTGAATAATTGCCAGTTGCGCATCTCTACTGTTTTCTAGTTTTATTGTATTTCTAATCAAGCAGACATGTGATATGTTTTACTACGCATGTGTTGTGACTTGCCCGCGTCCCGCGCAGATGATGGAGGACCCGGAGGACGTGGAGCCGCTCATGCCGCAGCATTATCACCCCATGTACCTGGCACCTGAGTCTGCCAGCGATGAAGACTCAGTGCCAGAGAAGGATGACCAGCCAGGACCTTCTGCACCTGCTCAGCAAAGTGAGTCATCAGAGGAAGAGGAGCCTCTGCTAGATGCTAGGGCTCGTAGAGCAGCCAGCAGACAGGATTGGCTTAGCAAACGGAGGTCTCCTCAGAGGTAGCACTGAGGGCTAATTGGGCCACGCCCTCAGTGCCTATTTAAGTCCGGCGCAGTCAGAGATCCGTGCTGAAAACAACACCAGTGTTTCTCGAGCACCATCGGAGATTCTTGTAATCAAAGTTCTTGTGTTTGGAAGCTAACATCATCTGTCTGGGATGCCAGCCAGCTCAAGTAAGACATTGAGATAAGGAAAGCTAATTGCTTCTGTATTTGAACTTAACCCATGAAGAGCCCCAAGAACATTTGAGACTCTGTTCTTTGCATCTGTTCTGGACATTATATCTTTGTGCCTTTACTAAGAAGCTTTATTAGTAAAGAGATACTTTTATTTGTTTATTACAAACGGTTGTGTGTGTGTTTCTGGTCAGGTTGAGGTGCTGGGATACAACAGTTTGTTTTCAGCCCACACTGACCACACACAAACCGAGATAGCACCATGGAGCAGCTTCAGGATGAGAATGCGCAACTTCGGCAGCAGCTGGCAATCATGAGAGCTGAAGTGGTGCAGTGGTTAAATGCTGTGACTGCAGGCTGACTGCTAGTTCAGCAGTTCAGCTGTTCAAATCTCACTAGGCTCAAGGTTGACTCAGCCTTCCTTCCTTCCGAGGTCGGTAAAATGAGGACCCAGATTGTTGGGGGCAATATGCTGAACTCTGTAAACCGCTTAGAGAGGGCTGTAAAGAACTATGAAGCGGTATATAAGTAAAGTGCTATTGCTATGAATGCTCAGTTGACGCTGCAACAAAATCAGCTGTTTTGGCTTCCGCCCAAAGGCCACGCTGCCCGATAGCCATGTCGGATAAGTTCCATGGAGACGAGGCTATGTTCCCAGCGTTCCTGGGCCAGTGCAAGCTGTTTATGTCTCTGAGGCCAGAGGATTTCCCCCATGACCGGGACAAGGTGGGGTTTGTAATTAGCCTGCGGTCTAGCAATGCAGCACGTTGGGCCACCCCTCTACTGGTCCAGAACAGTCCCCTCCTCCAGGACTTCGGGCGTTTCTGTGCCCATTTGGAGGAGATGTTCGCTGACCCAATTAAGGCCCAGACGGCGTGCAGGCAATTAAGGCAGCTGAGGCAAGGCCAGAGACCACTCAGGGAGTACATCACCGAATTCCGTCTCCTCAGCCAAGACTCGGCCTGGAACGAGGCTGCGTTGTTGGATGCCTTCCAGGAGGGCTTGGCAGACAGCATCCAGGATGAGCTGGCACGCATGGACATTCCTGCAACCACCCAAGAACTAGTGCGGCTCTGTCTCAAAATTGATGCCCGGTTGCAAGGGAGGAACGCGCGCCGTGCTGCTCCGGCGCCTCTTGCGCCACCTGAAGTCTCCGCTGTTCCGGTTCCACAACGTGCTGCTCAGGCACCTCCTGTTCCCCGTGGACTTCAGTTAGCCCCGACTCCCCGTGACGAGACTATGGACCTTGGCGCTGTTCGGCCCCCGCTTGACCGGCGCGGAAAAGGACAGACGCAGGGCTGGGGGGTTTTGTCTGTATTGTGGGGAACCGGGCCATTTTGCTCGCTTGTGCCCCAGGAAGGGTCGGGGGCCCACCGCTTCTGGTCCTGCTCCACCATCCCAGCCGTCACCGTCGGGAAACGGCCAGTGCCCGGCCTAGCGGAAACGCTGGGTCGGGCATGCACACCCAAGGACTCCGGCTCGGCTGATGTGGATCCCTGTCCTCCGCGGCATCTGTTATTGGACAGCAAGGTCTTCATTGACCACCAGGCCCGAGGGATCTCCGCACACACCTTGGTGGACTCTGGGGCAACCACCAATTTCATAGACGAGGCGTTTGCCCGGCATCTCGCCGTCCCCTTATGCCCCGTGGACCCGCTGATGAGGGTGTAAATGATCGATGGCCGGGTGTTGCTGTCCGGTCCGATCAAGGCCATCACGCAGCCGGTGCGCCTGTGCATCGGACGGCACAAGGAGGCCATCCAGTTCTATGTGACGTCGGGACTCCATTTCCCCCTGGTCCTCGGACTGGTGTGGCTGCGCACCCACGACCCTCGGATTGTATGGTCCCAGAACTTTATCACTTTCCCTAGTTTACAGTGTGTGGACCATACGCGCCAGGTTTGCGCGGGTGCGGTACCAGACTTTCCAGACATCTCACTCCGGGCTGACTTTTCGGACTTTGCTGACGTGTTTAGTGAAAAGGAGGCGGACCAGTTGCCCCCAGACCAGCCCTACGATTGCCCCGTGGACCTGATCCCCAACGCTCCGCTCCCTGTGGGACGCCTCTACTCAATGTCGGAACCCGAACTGGCCGCACTGCGAGACTTTATTGATAAAAACCTGGCCAGGGGTTTCATCCGACCCTCCTCATCGCCCTTGTCTGCCCCCGTCCTCTTCGTCAAGAAGAAAACCGGGGACTTGCACCTGTGCTGCGATTATAGGAAACTGAATGACATCACAGTGCGCAACCGGTACCCATTGCCCCTCATCCCAGAGTTGATGGAACGCCTCCGATCGGCGACCATTTTTACCAAACTGGACTTACGCGTCGCCTATAACTTGGTGCGTGTTCGTGAGGGGGATGAATAGAAGACTGCGTTCGGGACTCGCTATGGTCATTTCGAGTATACGGTCATGCCGTTCGGCTTGACCAATGCTCCGGCTGTGTTCCAGCATTTCATGAACGATATCTTTAGGGATTTGCTGGACCAGTTCGTTGTTGTTTACCTGGACGATATCATGATCTACTCCACGTCCCGGAGTAGCCACGTCCAACACATCCACCAAGTCCTGCAGCGGCTGCAAGACCACCAGCTGTACGCCAAATTGGAGAAGTGTCAGTTTTTCCAGACAACCGTGGATTTCCTGGGCCATCGGATTTCGCCGGAAGGCATCGCCATGGACCGTGGCAAGGTCGAGGCCCTGAAAACTTGGCAACCCCCGCACTGGGTGAAGGACGTCCAGCGACTCCTGGGGTTCGCGAACTATTACAGGACCTTCATCCCGGGGTTCGCCACTCTGACCGCGCCTCTCACTCGGCTTCTGCAAAAACAAGTCCCTTTCCGGTGGGGCGATCCCGAACAACAGGCGTTCAAGACCCTCACGGATTCCTTCATGCAGGAGCCGATCCTCAAGCACCCAGACCCTCACCGCCCCTTCGTCGTGGAGGCGGACGCGTCCGACATTGCTGTGGGCGCCGTCTTGCTACAGACCCGGGAAGATGGCGGTCATCTATTCCCCTGCGCCTATTACTCACGAAAATTAACCCAGTCGGAGCGAAACTATACCATCTGGGAGAAGGAGCTGCTGGCCATCAAGACGGCCTTCGAGACCTGGCGGCACCACCTCGAGGGGGCTCGACATCAAGTTGAGGTGCGCACGGACCACAAGAACCTAGAGTTCTTACAGACAGCCAGGAAGCTCAACCAGCGCCAGATACGCTGGTCGTTCTTTTTCTCCTGCTTCAATTTCCACATCACGTACATCCCGAGCGGCCAGAATCAGCAGGCGGATGCGCTGTCCCGCAAGCCGGAGTACGCCCATGCCCAGGACCCGCTGCCGCCCCAGACGGTCCTGCCCGCCGAGTCCTTCACAGCTACCCAGGATCCTGTGGACCTCCGAGGGCAGATTCGGGAGGCGCAGCGGCAGGACGCCTACGCGGCGCAACGGAGGCAGGAGGTAGAGCCTGAGTCCCCTTGGACGTTTTTCGGATGACCTCCTCCATTTCTGGGACCTGCTCTACGTTCCCGCCGGTCCGCTTCGTGGCATGATCCTTCAACAGTGCCACGACAACCCTGCAGCTGGGCACTTCGGCCTTTTCAAGACCCTGAATCTGCTGGCTCAGACTTTTTGGTGGCCCAGACTCCATGACGACATTCAGGCCTATGTGACGTCCTGTGTCCGCTGTTGCCAGGCCAAGTATGCCCCTGGAGCGCCGCCGGGCCTGCTGCAGGCCCTGCCGATGCCAGAGAGACCCTGGGGGGCCGTCTCTATGGAGTTCCTAACAGACTTGCCCCCGTCCGCCGGCTTAACGACCGTGTTCGTGGTAGTAGACATGCTCACCAAGATGGCACACTTCATCCCCTGTCGAGGGTTGCCGACAGCTCACGCCACGGCGCGCATGTTCATCCAACATGTTTTCCGGCTGCATGGTCTGCCGGATAGGGTCGTGTCAGATTGGGGGGCCCAGTTCACGGCCCAATTCTGGAAGGGTCTGATGGTGGCCCTGGAGGTCCAAGTCTGCCTGTCGGCGGCGCATCACCCAGAGACTGATGGGGGCATGGAAAAAGTGATCGGCATCCTCGAGCAGTACCTGCGCTGCTTCATCAACCAGCAGCAGGACAACTGGGTGGACTACCTTGCCGTGGCCGAGTTTGCTTTTAACAACTCCCAACACACCTCAATGCACGCCTCTCCGTTCCTCGCCAACCTTGGTTACCACCCCCGTTTTTCCCCGCTCACGCTCCTAGACTCTCCTGTTCCTGTGGCGGAGGAATTCCTGTCCGAGCTCCAGGCCGTTCACCAACTGGTGAAGAGATCCTTGAATAAGGCCAAGGAGGACTATAAGAGGGTCGGGGACCGCTCCTGGCAAGCAACACCACCCCTGGCGGTCGGGGATTGTGTCTGGCTGTCCACGAAGCATCTCCCCTCCGACTGACCAGCTCGCAACCTCGACCACCGGTTCCTGGGTCCGTTCCTGGTGGAAGCGGTCATTAACCCCGTGGCCTACCGGCTGACTTTGCCTCGCTCTCTCAGGATCCACCCCGTCTTCCATCGGTCCCTCCTTGTTCCCGAACGTCCTGCCTGTCCGCTTTGCCCTCCCGCTCCGCCCCAACCGGTGCTCCGCACTCCCGATGAACCGCCCGAATACGAAGTCGCCACCATTCGGGATTCCCGATGGATGAAGGGCTGGTTCCAGTACCTCATCGAGTGGAAGGGGTATGGCCCTGAGGACTTCACGTGGGAGGATGCGATCGCCATTCACACTCTGGACCTGGTATGGGCCTTCCATGCCTAATTCCCATCGAGGCCGCATCCGGACTGACAGACCCGGGGGAAGGGCCCTGCGGTGAGGGATAGTGTTGTGACTTGCCCGCGTCCCGCGCAGATGATGGAGGACCCGGAGAACATGGAGCCGTTCATGTCGCAGCAGTACCACCCCATGTACCTGGCACCTGAGTCTGCCAGCGATGAAGACTCAGTGCCAGAGGAGGAAGGCCAGCCAGGGACCTTCTGCACCTGCTCAGCAAAGTGAGTCATCAGAGGAAGAGGAGCCTCTGCTGGATGCTAGGGCTCGTAGAACAGCCAGCAGACAGGATTGGCTTAGCAAATGGAGGTCTCCTCGGAGGTAGCACTGAGGGCTAATTGGGCCACACCCTCAGTGCCTATTTAAGTCTGGCGCAGTCAGAGATCCGTGCTGAAAACAACACCAGTGTTTCTCGAGCACCATCGGAGATTCTTGTAATCAAAGTTCTTGTGTTTGGAAGCTAACATCATCTGTCTGGGACACCAGCCAGCTCAAGTAAGACATTGAGATAAAAAAAGCTAATTGCTTCTGTATTTGAACTTAACCAACGAAGAGCCCCAAGAACATTTGAGACTCTGTTCTTTGCATCTGTTCTGGACATTATATCTTGGTGCCTTTACAAAGAAGCTTTATTAGTAAAGAGATACTTTTATTTGTTTATTACAAACGTTTGTGTGTGTGTTTCTGGTCGGGTTGCGGTGCTGGGATACAACAGCATGCGTGCATTCCAGGAGTTATGTCTCCACCTACTTCCCTTCTTCTTCGATGCCTCGCCCGAGGCAGACGTGAATCCATTAGCTGAGAAGATGTAGCTTATTAAGGGTTTATTCTTTTGTTATTTTTGTACTGAAATAAACATTTTGTTAATTAGAATTGAATCTCGGTTTTATTTTCTAAGTACGAATGACTTCAGGGAAGCAAGATTCTAAATCGCCTCTTGATAGGAAAA